>JAOANR010000006.1:49423454-49983639 GCA_030278955.1 Hygrophila difformis | reverse complement strand
ACGACGTGGGACCTGCTTCTATCGCACATCCTCCAGTGAACGATCCGATCTTACTATAAATTACTGCAATTTTTGACATCGTGCGCTTTCGGGGGCACAGTTTCTTAACACGAGTAATAAAACGTGACAACCTATAAATATATCCTTAAACCCCTTTCCCATGAATCATAATTCTTTTCATTTAACAAAATTCAATCTTGATATTTTATGAAATACTCGTGTAGGAAATTGTCAAAAGTTTCATGGCGCCGTTGCGGGGGAGGATGCAGCGCCGTTTTATTAGAGAATTACATTCATGATTGCTCATAGTTAGCTGATATCTATAAATATGTATACACGATCAAACCAATTCTAACCTGGGGAATATGCAGGTACTGTCATAGCTGAGACTGTTGTTCTATGCAAAAGAGAAAGGAGACCCCAGCCGAAATCCCGTTCAACGCAGAGATCGAGAAAACAGCTCGTCGTCTGAGGGCAGAAGCTAAGCAAAGGAAAGAACGGGAAAGGCAAGCACTACTCTCTCCAAGCACAAGTAGTGACATCTCAGACATGGCGGATAACCACGGCATTCCCCCAAACATACCACCTAACCCACCACTCCAAAATATCCAAGAGGACCCATAAGACGTTGATGACGAGAACTTGGAGGATCCCCCTCATCAGATCATACAAGGAGGTGGAAACCCACCAAATCTCGAGCAACAACCCTTCGAAGTGCCTCCACCAAACCACCAAAATCCCCAAAACAACCCCAATAACCAAAATTTCCCAAATGACCCTAACTTCCAGAATCAGCAGTATCAGAATCCCAACCAGTTCAATCCAAACCAATATAATCCAAACCCGCAAGATCACAACGATCCGAGAAATTTCTATCCCAACCAGAACTTCAACCCACATGACCAATACCAAGGACAGTATCAGGGACAATATCAAGGAGGCCCATGAAACAATCAGCAGCCTGCTGCTGCTGATTACATACAACCAATCATAGAACCATACTTGAACGTGCCAGGCAGAGCACCAATTGTAGCCAGGAACTTCGAACTCAAGCCTGCTTTGATCAACCTGGTGCAGAATAGCCAATTTGCAGGGGCCAATCATGAAGATCCACACGATCACTTGGCGACATTGTTGGAACTCTGCAACACGATCAAGAATCAGGGCGTTTCTCAGAACACCATTAGGATGATGTTGTTCCCGTTCTCATTGTGTAGTGGAGCAAAAACCTGGTATAAATCATTGCCAGTAAACCAAAGGAGCACATGGGAGGATATTGTAAGGAATTTCTTGGTGAAATACTTCCCGAAATGGAAGGTGGATGAAGGTCGAAGATCTCTGAGTTCAAGATGAGGCCTGAAGAATCTTTGTATGATGCAAAAGAGAGGTTTATGAATCTGTTGAGGAAATGTCCTCAGCACGGTTTTCAGGGATGGCAACAGTTAAGAAAGTTCTACAATGGGCTGACACACGCATGGAAGCATATGTTAGATGCTGCGGGAGGGCAACACCTGTTGCACATGCCCATGGATCAAGCATGGGCCAAAATTGAAACAATGAGTGTGAATAGGTCCGGATTGAATGATGAGAGCACTAATGATACCCCTCCTCGTGGACTTTGTGTTGTAGGTACAGCAGAGAAGACAGATATTGAGAAGCTGCAAGAGCAAGTGGCGGCATTGTCTGTAAATCAAGGGGCCGGCAACTCTGCTCAAGGACAACAAACAGATATGATTTGTGGACTATGCCAGGGTGCTCATGCAACTGACACATGTGAACAAGTCGTATCTGAAAGCTGTAATTTTGCAGGAGCTTTCCCAAACAGACATCCGAATTTGTCATATTCCAACAACAATGCCCTCAATTCCCACCTTCTGAACAAGCCACCACAGTTCAACCCTCAGCAGAATCAAAGATTTAATCAGAACAGAGGACAAAATTTTCAAAACCAAAACCAGAACTTTCAGCCTCAAATCCAACAAAGACCCCACCAAAATTTCCAGCAACCTAGCCAAAATTTCCAAAACTTCCAACCCCAGCCACAGTTCATTCCTAATCAGGGCCAATGGAACCGGAATCAGAATCAGAATCAAAAGCCTCCATCAAGGCTGGAAAATCTGATGACTGATTTCATCACAAGTCAGAATGAGATTAACACACAGTTGCAGGCCTCCATCAGAAATGTGGAGACCCAAGTGACTCAAATGGCCAGTGAATTGCAAAAACGGGATAAGGGAGCATTGCCAAGCGCAGCAGAGAAAAATCCACAGTGCAAGGCGATAACTTTGAAATCTGGAAAAACATTGGCTGGACCGAACGGAAAGGATGATGCGGAAAAAGGAAATGAATTTGGGAAGGACAATGCTGCTGATGAAGAAGCAGATGATGCAGAAACAGAAACAACCACTGCAGAGGACAAGGCTAAAAATGGTAAAGGTGAAGGTACAATTTCTGACCCTTCACCGCAAAAACATTTAGATGATAATAAGTATATGCCAAGGGTGCCATACCCTGCGCGTCTTAAAAATAAGGAACAGGATCTTAAATTCAAGAAATTTCTGGAAAGATTGAAAGCTGTTGAGATCACTATTCCCTTGGTCGAAATGATTTCAGAAATGCCCGTCTATGCTAAATTTCTTAAAGAAATGATTTCAGGAAAAAGGAAATTCGACCAGGATGAAGTGGTGGTTGTAAATAGCAGCTGCAGTGCCATAATCCAAAGAGTGCTACCCGAGAAGAAGGAGGACCCAGGTTGTATTACACTGCCAGTCCACATCGGAAAGACAAATGTCGGAAAGGGACTATGCGACTTGGGGTCGAGCATCAACGTTATGCCACTCGCCATGGCAAAACGTCTTCACTTGGGAGTAATTGAGCCGGTTACAATGAAATTACAACTGGCAGACCGGTCAATCACTCATCCCGTTGGGATACTGAAGGATGTGATCGTCAAGACGGGAGGAATACTCTTTCCCGTCGATTTCATCATTCTTGACATAGAAGAAGACTATGAGATGCCACTGATCCTAGGCCGCCCCTTCCTTTCAACAGGCGGTGCACTGATAGACGCACGTTCGAATCAAATCAAGCTCCGTGTTGGAGAAGAATAGCTGAATTTCATCATGGGCAAGCTACAGAGGTTTCCGCATGAGGGAACTTGTTCCACACTTGATGTAATAGATTGTAGGAGAGAGAGAGAGAGAGAGCTAGACTCTGACAATGAGATTGTAATGATGATGGATGATGACTATTCAAAGCAGGTACTGAAGCCTGCTGGCGAGGAGCACGAAGACTGCAGCGCCGTCCATTTCGCCGATGCCGAAACTGGGGATTTGAAGGAATTTGATGGTGCCAAGTTCCATGACGACGCCAACCAAGAGGAGGCGGATCCTGTGCTGATGCAGGATCCGACAGGTAAATCTGATTTTCCCCCATCTAATTCTCGCAAATTACTTCCTTCAGTGGAATGCCAACCAGAGCTTGAACTCAAAGTTTTACCGGAACATCTTAAGTATGCGTTTCTCGCAGAACTTAAAAAACTACCGGTAATTGTGTCAGCTAAGCTAACACAAGATCAAGAAAATGCTCTGGTGGGGGTGCTTAAAAATCATGTGCGTGCAATCGGTTGGACCATTTCTGATATCAAAGGAATAAGCCCTTCTGTTTGTATGCACAGGATTTTAATGGAGGAAAATTTCAAGCCTTCACGCCAGCCCCAACGAAGATTGAACACACCCATGCAAGAAGTGGTAAGAAATGAAGTGATCAAGCTGTTAGATGCCGGTATTATATACCCAATTTCTGACAGCAAATGGGTCAGTCCAGTGCAGGTTGTTCCCAAGCGGGGTGGGATGTGCATAACCAAGAATGAACAAGGGGAGAAAATTGCCACACGGCCAGTCACCGGATGGAGAGTCTGCATAGACTACCGGAAGTTGAACGAGGCCACTCGCAAGGACCATTTCCCTTTACCTTTTATCGATCAAATGTTGGAACGGTTGACAGGAAGGGAGTTTTATTGCTTTTTAGATGGTTATTCAGGTTATAATCAAATAGTGATCGCCAGTGAGGATCACGAAAAAACAACTTTTACATGCCCCTATGGCACTTTTGCCTATGGGCGCATGCCTTTTGATTTGTGTAATGCACCAGCCACTTTTCAACGTTGCATGATGTCTATATTTTCCGAATTTATCGAAAAGTGCATTGAAGTTTTCATGGATGACTTCTCTGTATATGGAGATACGTTTGAAGAATGTCTGACCAATCCTGCAAAAATTTTAAAGAGATGTGAGGATACTAACTTGGTTTAAAATAGGGAAAAGTGTCATTTTATGGTCACTGAGGGCATAGTGTTAGGTCATCGCATTTCACGTGCAGTCATTGAGGTCGATCCAGCCAAGGTCACCATCATTTCCAATCTCCCTCTCCCCAATTCTATCAAGTCGGTTAGAAGCTTCTTAGGGCATGCCGATTTTTACCGGAGATTCATTAAGGATTTCTCTAAAATTGCCAAGCCGCTCACTAACCTTCTTTGTAAAGAAAATCCTTTTGTAATAAGTGAAGCGTGTGTCCAAGCCTTTGACACGCTCAAAACAATGTTAGCTTCTGCTCCAATTGTACAACCACCCGATTGGTCACTGCCATTCGAGGTAATGTGTGATGCAAGTGGTCTTGCGGTAGGTGCAGTTTTAGGGCAACATAAGGATGGGAGACATTGCGTAATTCATTACGCAAGTCATGCCTTGAATGAAGCCCAAGTAAACTACACCACTACAGAAAAAGAGATGTATGTTGTAGTCTTTGCATTTGATAAGTTCAGACAATATCTGATCGGGACAAAGACTGTAGTGTACACTGACCATAGTGCACTCAGATACTTGTTTAGCAAGCAAGATGCAAAGCCTCGTTTAATCAGGTGGGTGCTGTTGTTGCAAGAGTTTGACATTGTAATAAAAGATAGGCGAGGTCGAGATAATGGTGCTGCTGATCACTTATCTCGATTAGAAAATGATAAAAATGACAAAGCCGTTAATGAAGAGTTTCCGGATGAACAGTTGTTCGCTCTGCATTTGCATGATCAAGCGTGTCCATGGTTCTCCGACATTGCTAACTTTTTAGCATGTGGGATAGTTCCACCATTCCAGCAGAAATGCAAAAGGGCAAAATTCTTCAAAGAAGTAGTAAACTACTTCTGGGAAGATCCCTTCTTGTTCAAGCACTGCGCTGATTCAATAATCAGACGGTGTGTGGCTGAGTCAGAGGCTTACCAGATCACCAAGAAATGTCATGAATCTGAATATGGAGGTCATCACGGTCCCACTCGAACTGCCCACAAGGTACTCGAGTGTGGCTTCTTCTGGCCTACTATTTATGAGGACTGCAAGGTGTATGTAAAAGCCTGCGACAGGTGCCAAAGATTAGGAAACATCTCCAAGAGGGATGAGATGCCGCAAAAGGGGATTCTCGCACTTGAGATCTTTGATGTATGGGGCATTGACTTCATGGGACCGTTTCCACCATCTGGTGGAAACTACTATATCTTGGTAGCTGTCGACTACGTGTCCAAATGGGTAGAAGCTGTCGCATTACCAACCAATGATGGTAGCCAAGTCATCAAGTTCCTCAAGAACAACATTTTTAACCGATTTGGCATACCTAGGGTGATAATATCTGATGGAGGAACACATTTTGTTAATAAATCTTTTGAGAACCTTATGATAAAAACTGGAATCCTCCATAAGATAGGCACGCCTTATCATCCTCAAACCAGTGGACAAGTCGAGGTATCGAATCGCGAGATCAAACATATACTCGAAGCCACGGTTGGGATAACCCGTAAGGATTGGGCACGTAAGCTCAATGACGCTCTATGGGCATACCGCACTGTATTCAAGACTCCCATCGGGATGTCCCCTTATAGGCTTGTCTTCGGAAAAGCCTGTCACTTGCCCGTAGAACTAGAGCATAAAGCTTACTGGCCGTAAAAACGCTTAATTTTGATCCAAGAGTTGCTCAGGGCAAACGCAAGTTGGACCTCAATGAAATTGAGGAAATACGTGCACAAGCCTATGAAAGCTCAAGGATCTACAAAGAGCGGACCCAGAAGTTGCACGATCGCCGGATTAAGCCTAAACACTTCTATGTTGGCCAAAATGTCTTGTTGTTTAATACTAGGTTGAAGCTGTTCCCCAGAAAGCTCAGATCCGGGTGGGAAGGGCCATACGAGGTGTTTGAGAACGGTGCAGTCAAGATACGAACTGAAAAAGGAAATCAGGTGGTGAATGGACAACGTTTGAAGGAGTATATAGGACACTACGATCCGGAGAAGGAGAGCCAAGCAGTGGCAGACCCGGCTTATATTCAATAAAAACAGCATTAAAATTTTAAAAAAAATTCATTTCATGTATTGATGCATTGTTTTAATTCAAAAACAGAAAGTATCCAAAAGTCAATTAAACATTTAGAGTACTAAGACTCTAAATGTGATGATGTTGATAATTGGAGAAAATCTAACATGGGTAATTTATTTGTCTTGCAGAAACCATGGAACCACCATAAAGAAGGAGCAGAAAATACAGCAGAAAACCAGGTTCCCGGTTGGATTGATTCCATGAATTTAAGAAAATAATTCCGGAAATTAAAGCAATTTAAAAGCAGGAATAATTTTTGCAAACAAGTGGAATTAATTCAACCTATGTTATGCAAGTAGGATTTTATTCAGCCCATCATAACATAAAAATGTTTTGGACTAAAAATTTTCTAAGTCAAAAATAAATAAAACCAACTGAGGCCCAATTTCATCCACTCGGGCCCAGTCCGCAGAATTTTGAAAATTCTGAAATCAGAGTGTTGACGGGAGTCAACTCAGTTACGACGCAGCCCTTAATTACGACGCTATCCTAGTATAACGTCGTAGTAAATGGATAGCGCCGTAGTACCCCTTCATCTCACTCCCGAATTACGACGCTACACTGAATTACGACGCTACACCAGCGTCGTACCAATAGTATAGCGCCGTGATTGACTTTTTCCCTCTATTTCAGTAACGACGCTAAACCCACCCTACGACGCTAGTGTAGCGTCGTAGGACAAGTATAGCGTCGTAACAGCATTTCTCCCGCCTATAAATACCCCAACCCTTCTTCTTCCCCATTTTCACTCTTCACTCTCTTCTTCCAAACCCACTTCCCTGTGAAAGAACACACAGTTCTTCTCAACTCTTTCCAACCAAAACCAGGGGGTACTATGGCAAGGTTTTTCCGACTCTTTCCAAACTTGGGACCGATGCCTCCCTCTCCCCCAAGGGGAAGATCGGAGTAAGATGTCTCATTTCCCCCTCCCATACCTATTGGCAGCATAACAAAATCTTTTGGGAATAAATGTTTGCTTGTTTTTGGAAACATGGTACAAGCACCCAATGGGAGCTTACCACTTTCCAACAAAAGTGAGATTTTGGAAAAAGACAAAATAGTAAGTGGGTTCTTTCTTTTTAAAGATTGACCAACTTGTTTTGTTCCCAATGGAACATAAACTAGTGTAATAAAATAGCAGTCTCTTCTCATCATGTGGACTGCTATCACTTAGAAAATTCCAAAAATTGGGACCACAAAATCCCACCTCTTATTAAATAAATTTGGTCAACCTTTATAAAATTAAAAAATGATTTCCCTTATTTTATCACTTGAACTGCCCATTTCCCTTCCCAAACAGTTCAAGTTGAGCAGTTCCGAGCCGCCGCATCACCAATTGCACATTCCTCGATTCGCGTTCCGTTCCATTCCATTGCACTTTCAACAATCACCTCGGGATTGTTTTAAAATTGGAAAATCAAGTTTTTGGGCCCTACAGCCCATTAAAAAGATTTTTGGTCTATGACCATTTTTGTTTTACCTATGCTTTATATTAAAATTCAAGTTGGAAATTCAATAACCTCACATCTAGAGAAAAGCTCTAAATGTGAGGATGTTGGTTTCCAAACTTAAATGGTTTCCGAGAAAATTATAAAATTGGATTCATGACTCCCTATCTTTTCAGGGACAACATTTTCCAGATCCCAGACCCAGTACCTGGAGGGACCCAGCTACTGGACCTTCCATTGGAGCTGCTAGGGGAAATCCTCTCCCGAATCGGAGAGGATGAAATGAAGGAAGTGTTCAGAGCTAGGGAAACCTGCATGAAGCTGAGGGATGCAGGCAATCTCACCATCATTTACAAGCGATGCGAACTGGAACTCTCCTCCGTGAAAATGTGGCAACAAGGTATTCGGAGGCAGAAGGAGGAATTCCTGCACAAATGCATAGAGGCAGAAAATTTCAACCTTCAGCTTGTTCCGGCAATAGAAGCATTTACAGGAGGGGATGAAGAGCAAGCCTGCGAGATGCTGCGACTAGGGATAGAGGATAACCACAAAGCGTCCATCTTTGTGCGAGGATTGATGTTGTTAAGTAAGCACGATGAGAGCCAAGTTCGTCTAAGGATCAAAATGCTCGAAGAAATGGTAACTGATAGGTCGGTCTTTGTCTACACATCCACCAACACCCTGGGATGGCTGGCAAATAACCTGAACTCCCCTGGTCTATTCCATGGCCAGGCAGACCGGATCTACTGCCCAATGATGGGGGCAACCCTGGAAGAACATAACGACTGGTGTCTGCGTTGTGACTTAACAAGCTTCATCCACTGGAGCAGATTCTTCTTTCCCTAGGAGCGGAGGAATGGAGGAAAAATGAATCCTAAAATACTTTATTTTAATTAAGTGTAAACATCATATGAGGGAATTCTTCTTTTGTATGCAGGTTCGTACTAACTGCATAAGAATCTCTTGTAAATGATGTAATTTATCGCTTTCCAAGAATGGAACTCAAGCTTTGAGATCCGCAAACAACTTTTATTTGTTTATTCTCTTCTTGAAAAGATGTCTGACAGTCCAAGATGAATAAGTGACTGTCAGGCCAAAAATATGTTGTTAACATACCTTGTATGTTAACAGTGCCTCTTTTACTGCTTTAAATTTAATAACCAGCAAAAGTATGCATAAACCTGCTCTAAATTCACATGTTGAATTTAGGCTTGTGACTAAATTTTCAAACTTTTAAATTGGGATAATATAATTGAGAATATGCATGACATGAATTTCTAAGGTTTTGAGCTATAAAAATTTAATGATGCGATCAGCTTATTGGGTAATAAATCTTCATGTTGAAAATTTCGATTGAATAAATTGTTAGAATTAAGCTTTGATTAAATTTGAGAATATTGTATGAAATGAATCAATCCAACCTTGTGAGAATTGAGCCATGAGTCATTTTTACTCATTTAATTTCTTTGATGTGTGAATCAATTTGATTAAAGGAAACTAGAACTTGTAATTGGGACCGATTCAAGACCATGCCATACTCCCGAAATCGAGCATATGATCGAGGCACTTAGAAAACCAAAATTTTGGCCTTCTTTTGAAATCCAAACCCAAAAATATTTTTCCCTTAGGATTAACCACTTTGAGCCTTTAAGCCTAATTTTTCTTTGAAGTCCTCTATATTTTTCCTAGCCTATAAAAAGACCAACAAATTCAAACCCAAGTGTGCAAGAATGAATTTTGTCAAGGCATTACAAATTTACGATCATCAAGAAAATATCAATCGGTATTCAAAAAAACCGATTCAAAAAAAAAAAGAGAAAAAGAGATGTTGAATCCAATTCAACAACAATAAATTGCAAATGACAAAGCAAATTAGATTTAGTCTAATGTCATGCAATAGAAAAGAGAAAGAAGAAATATTGATGATCATAAATTTTTAAATAAAAATGCCAAGTTATGATAGTATTAATTCTTGCCACTACTTAGCCCAATAACTTCCTTCCGTACCGAATGTTACAACCGTATGCCCCATTACAACCCTTAAATAAGACCTCATGATCTCGATTTGAGGAAATGAGCCGGTGGCGAGTTGGTCTGATTGCAAGCTTATGGGATAATTTAATTGAATTTGATTTTGAGCGTTCAATGATTAAACCCCATTGAGAGTGAGTGAATTTCCCAAGTTTACTATATTTGAAGCTCTGTTTCATTAAATATGTTCATATCATACCTTAATTCTCACTCTTAATCTTTGCATCTTTCAAACATGATGTTCATGAAGAATTGACAATAATGCTTGACTTGTAGGCCCGATGTAGTGAGCAAGTATCATTTCATTAAACACTGCAATCAAGGGAATTTAATACTTGTAGTTTTTTTATTGTCTTATCCCAATCCAAAAAGAATGTGATTTATGAAGCCATGAAAATGAATTGAATATGTAGAGTCCGTGTTCTCAGGAACATTGATTCTAACTGCTCGGGGACGATCAGTATTAAATGTGAGGATGTTGATAATGGCCAAAAATGTCCATTATTTTCAATCAATTTCCGTGTCTGAAACGGGCATTTGATCGCATACCGGTCTTATATTAAATAAGAAAGCAGTCGAATTGGAGTGATTTATGCATATTTGTAAAAAATATTGAGCTGGTATGAAAAATGCATAAATATGTAATTTTGTTACACATTTATGCTAGAAAAATCCAAAAACATGAGAAAAAGAAAAGAAAAGAAAAAGGAAACAAAAAGATGGGAAAAGAAATGAAAACCCACAAAAATTTGATATTTCCAGGAAATTACGACGCTACACCAAACTACGACGCTGAGCATGTAAAGCGTCGTAGTCGAGTATAGCGTCGTAGGCAGAAATGGAGACAGGACTCTGAAGGAAGAACTACGACGCTGAGCCAGCATAGCGTCGTACTCAAATGTAGCGACGTAACGGAGTATAGCGTCGTAGGCTGTCCATTTAGAGACAAAGAGTGTTTTGAGATGGAAGACTACGACACAGTACCCATAGCGTCGTAATGAAGATAGCGACGAAGCCACGTATAGCGTCGTACCAAGCTGTAGAATTCAAATTCAAGGGCCTGGAGGCCCATGGGCCTAGGGTTTCTCGCCTATATATAGAGGTGTTGACCCCCTAGTCTTGTCACTTCATACATTCCCTACACTTGGAGGCAACTGGTGTTCTTGAGCAGTGTGTAGTTAGGTTGGTTAGTTAGAATTTATTTTCTTGTATTATTTAAATTATGCATGTAGTTTAGCTTAGTTTAGTTTGTATTTTGTTTAGATTAGTGGTTTTCTTTATGTTTCCCGATTAGTGTAGCCAGTTTCATACTCATTATAGTTTTGTTAAACTCTTATTTAGGGTTGAAATGCCCAAATGATGGGTATTATCAAACCATTTTATGAAAAATGGGAAGTTAAGCTTCAAAGAGTCCCAAAAACATGAAATGGAAATGATTCCATGGATTTACTTGCTTTATTTTTGGTTTAATGACCATTTAGCCATTTTATTTTCTTTTGCAAATGGGTTTTCTGTTTTCTTTTTCTCTTTTTGGTTCTTATGCATATTTTTTATGGTTGAAAACCCTTATTTGGGTTTGTGGTTCATGGGTGTGTGTTTTTAGCTTATTTTACCATGTTTTTGTGCATTCTGGCTTACTGTTTCCTTTTACTTTATTACTGTTTTGCATTGATGAACCATGAACTTGAAAACAAGGGTTTGCAATCGTAGAGGTTGCATAACCCGACCAACAACACAAACTGAGTTAGCTACGACGCTAACCGCCCAACGACGCTATCCACTGATAGCGACGTAGGGCAGAGTTTGACGTCGTAGTTACTTCAGAATGTGAACAAAATTTTGCCCTACGGCACTAGACCTACGACGCTATCCTTGCATAGCGTCGTAATGTTTGTCTAGGGTCGTAGGACCCCAAAACTCTTCATTTTCATAAAAACCGATTTACGATGCTATGACCACGGCACTGTCCTAGGATAGCGTCGTAATTTAGTGCATAACGTCGTAACTTCCCCTTTTTCTAACTCTTCAGAAAATTCACCTACGACGCTACACCTACGACCCTATCCTAGGATAGCGTCGTAAATTAGTGTATAGCGTCGTAGCACTTCTTTCTCTTTAAAAACCATCTCTCCTCACTACGACGCTAGACCTTACGACGTAAACCACGTTTAACGTCGTAGGACCTGCATAGCGTCGTAGCACCTCAATTCTAAACTCACATGTACGACATCAACACTACGACGCTGTCCAAGGATAGCGTCGTAATCATGTTTAGCGTCGTACATAAACTCTTTTAACACCAAAATTTTTACCTCTCACACCAATCCATGACGACGCTATCCCCACGGTGCTGTCTTAGGATAGCGTCGTAACATCTGTTAGCGTCGTAATTGGCAAGTTCTGCCAGATTTTCCATTTCTCTATTTTCTACATTAATTAATTGAACCCTTAAGTCAATAATTAAATATCATAATTAGCAATGATTAAGATCGATAATTACTTTGATTAAAGGATCTTTGTTCAATTCTCCCTAAAATATTTTTCTTTAAACAAAACCTTAATGCCTTAAGTAGATAATCCGGACTGTAGTTAATTATGGTGTGAAGGATTATTTAAGACGTTAATTATGGATTGATTCCATAACCTTGCATGAGAAACCAATGTATCTCATACAAGGCACTGTCTTTATTTCTATTTTATTTTATCCTTTCTCGTGATGTATGAACGAACAGTAAGAGATATTACAGAATAATGTCGGTGAACGGTCCCTTCACCGGGAAATGAAGTAGCCCGTAATCTGTATATTAATTACTGTTTGTTATTTTGCATGGTTTGGATAATAACTAACGAGGTCAGGCGAACGGTCCTTCCACCGGAAAATGAAGTAGCCACTCGGTTAATTACTGTCCAAATACAGTTTTATTCTCTTTATCTTAATTTCCAAACCCAAATTCCAATCTATAGTATAAGTTGGTTAATATCTGTCAATATTGGCTAATGAATATTGCTGAAAGGAAGCATGTAGGTTTTTATCAGAATTCACAGACAGTAAGGGCCTAACTGGTAGCGACACTACCATTTTAGGGCTTCTGTTGTCTAAATTCGCTCGATCCGAGTGGTTGGGAAGTTGGAAAGCAGATGTTTGCATTCCACCTAATTACTCTGCCACCCTTTTGGCCTCACGGCTATTTCATTCTGTGTCACGCGTTCTGTCTAAACCCACCAGTATATTTTGGGTTGATTGATTTTACACTTCCATATATCCTTATGCATGTATTATTATGTAGCTACTGTGGTCCATAATATTTTGGGATCCTTCCCTTGGACATTAGAAGTTTGAATTTAAATTAGATATCGCATATTAAACTTCTAACAAAAATTCATTTATAAAATCCGGATCTGAGTAAGGGATAAATTCCTCAGTTATGACTAATTCATATTCTGTCAAGGGTTAAATCTTGGGAAATTAGAAACAGAGTCAGCGATTAGGTCTCTTCTAGACCGAAAGGGTCTGTGTTCTTATTGAAAGTCTAGTACCTGTTTAGGGAATGGTTTTCACATTTATTATTTTCCGAAATTGCTGTGTTGGGAATTTAGTCTTAACTGTCACACCGAGATGGGATCCACTTGGATTCAAATACAATGTGATAGGTAATTCTAGAGGAACAATGCGTAGGCATTGGCTATTTTCTAAGATAGGGTTGAGTTCCTTTCAACTGCTATCCTCTTCTGCCAAAGCCTATTTTTGAGTCCTGAGTGAGTGCATCCGGAACGAACTAACCACCCGAATTAAAGTGAACACTGCGAGCGGTTCACCGAGATTCGGGAATTCTTGATCCACGTCCGGTCATCCTGACTGGGGGCTTTCTTTTACTACCAGTACGAAGCTTTTGAAACTCCCGAGTGATAGGATTTTAAATACTTTCTTTACTGCTTTCTTTTAATCGCTTTCGTAGAGGTCACTCGGACGTGTCATTAGATCTTCTAACTGCTACTAGGACTGAGAGTTAAGGGATAGTTCAGGGTTTGATTAGAAACTTTGGGTGTGACGCGGAGGAATGATGGTAGTACTTGGCAATTCAACTAATGACTTGTCATGTGTTGCTTGGCCACCACAGATGAAATATCATCCCCTGGCCGGGGCAGTTATGAATCTGTGGTATCTTAGAATTTGTGATCTTAAGAACATGTAAACTCACACTGTAAGTACCTGTCTGTTAAAGGGAACATGGTGCTGAGAGCATGAGAATTAGCTTTCTGACAGGATTATCCCAAACAAAGATCTGTGTATAAAAATGGAAGTTTAATTATGTTTTATCTAAACCTTGTCCAATCTTTATTATTTTCTCTCTGTCCTTTCTGTCATCATTTTGAATCAGCTTCATAGATACTATAGCTTAGATTTACAGCTTTTATCGTTTTTGTGGAATTATTTCCATCTGCTTTTTAGATTCAATATTAGCATGTTCTTCAGCTTATTTAACTGCTTTCATAGTATAGATTAAATTCAGTCATGTAGTTGATAGTCCAACTTCAAAACTGATTTGAGCAATACGAGTGGAAAATCTAGTAAAACGACGTGGGACCTGCTTCTATCGCACATCCTCCAGTGAACGATCCAGTCTTACTATAAATTACTGCAATTTTTGACACTGTGCGCTTTCGGGGGCACAGTTTCTTAACACGAGTAATAAAACGTGACAACCTATAAATATATCCTTAAACCCCTTTCCCATGAATCATAATTCTTTTCATTTAATAAAATTCAATCTTGATATTTTATGAAATACTCGTGTAGGAAATTGTCAAAAGTTTCAGGCGTACACAAACAAGTCATGATAAGATGGCTTGTGATGAAGGAAAAAATGAACAATCCATAGACTATCCCGCCTCAGAAGACCATCCTTGCTAATCCTCACGGAGTCAGCAGCTAATAACAGGCCTAACGGGTTACCCTCAGAAACTTCCATCGGACCAGGATGAGGCACACCAGTAAATAGCCGAGGGAAGTATAGCTGAACCCAAAGCTGTAGAAACCATAATGGCCCGGAGGCCGAGTTAGTGGGATCTCGCCCACTAGCCAACATATCAGAAATCTTGGCCATACCACTGAACAGGGTGCCAAGGAAATAGGAACCAGTAGCTCGAGAATGATCACTCATAATAGCCAAGACAAGAGAAAGAGCGGTGCGCAGAACAGTCCGAGCGCTCGAGCAGATAATAAATCGGCTAAACCATAACAGTAGAAATGCCACGTGCTCATCCTATGTAGAAGGCAAACTCCCGGTCGTCATATTGTGATCAATGTAGGTTGCGTACTGCTTGGCTGTTTTGCCCGAAAGACAAATCGTAGCACCAAGTACAGGATCGTCGGAAGCCGACTGTGTCAACTCTGAACCATCCACCCGGAGCCCCGTGATCATCACGACATCAAGGAAAGTGGGACCCATAAAACCACAAGGAAACTGGAAGGCATTAACACTAGAATTCCAAAAACCCATGAGGTAATAGATGAGGCGACGATCCATCACTACAGGCCGGGTAGATTAGATGATGGCATCTTCAATCTCCCATCTACGCCAATCAAAAGTACGTCCTCCCATCCGACGAACCCACGAAACATATTTTTGCAAACTACTCTGATCGTCACTCCATTCGGTTCGGGGAACCTTGGTCTTCTTAGATCTAGGGGCATAGGTGCCAGACTGATAAGACCGGATAGCCCTCGTCTAAGAAACAAAGGCTCTAGTAAATGTAGCCTGAGTGATCGGACATGTGCACGATAGAAACTCCTGAGTCTCGTCTGCATGCGCACTCGTGCGATGGAAAGGACGTAAAAAAGGCTCCGACTACGGGCGATCGAAATCAGAGGCCTCATCATCAGAGTCCGGAATGAGCAACCCCTCAACAATCTGCATTATTACAAAACAGATATGAAGCATGGGTGGGGGAGGATGAATCAACTATAAAAGGTGACAAAGTAAATTGCAGGACAAACTTGAGCGGCGGCATGGGCATCCGGAGTGGCGGCCTGGGCAGGAGTGGCGGCCCGGCCAGGAGTGGCCGCCTGGGCATCCCGAGTGGTGGGCTGAATGGCGGCCCGGCCAGGAGTAGCGGCCTGAGCAGTTCTCGCGACGACGTCCTGTTGCAAAATTATACAGATCAGTCAAAAGAAACTCACAAGTAAAAAAGTGAACAGACAAGCAGGTCAAGGGATACGAACAAACCTGAAAAGCCGTGGCACCAGACAACAAGGCAGCAAAGCCTGGCAAGGGAATGGCGGCCTGGGCTGAGCGAATGGCGGCTTATCCCGATGAAGACGGCGGCAGGTGGCCCGAGGTGGCGCCCCGAGCTGATGGGGTGGCGGCGGCCAGAGCAGTGGCAGCGGCCGGAGCAGATGCGGATGACGGCCTGGAGTTGGCGGCCGGAGCAGAGGTAGGCGGCTTGGAGCTGGCGGCCGGAGCAGATGAAGATGGCGGCCGGACTGATAGGTGGCGGCCTGGAGCTGGCGACTGGCGTAGCTCCATCAACTAAATTCTATGTCAAAAAATGCAATACAGATATTCATTAACTCCTCAAGCATATCAGGTGTGGAAAGACTCTACCAAATCTTATGTGATCAAACATGGGATATTGTCAAAGGGAGATTCTCATCATAACAGACAAATTAAAAGATCAAAGTGTGTATAAGGAGACACAGATCACAATGCCTATCTAGTTACACAAAATCCATACAGATAGGATGAGAAGAAACAAGTTGCCTAGCATGCAATTCGATGCAATTCAGAGTGTTGGATGCAATTCAAGATTAGAAACAAGCCCAACATATGATTCAAAATTCACTTAACATCGACAACTAATGATGCGAAATAAGATGCCCAGCATGTGATTCGAAATTCACTAAACATCTACAATTAATAATGCGAAACAAGATGCCCAGCATGCAATTAGGTGCATAGACTTCGAATCCCTAGTCTCTAGTCATAGCCTCACATCATGGTCTACGGGTTCACAAGTTTTAAGACAACAGAGCATTAGAACAAGATAATCGAAGGAGCAAACTAACCCGATCCATGAAGATGGGTGGCGGCTTGTGGCTCAAAGGTGGCGGCCCTCGGATGGTTGGCGGCATCCAAGGCTGGCGGCTGGCGGCGCCCGGAGTTCGCAGGGGGTTGGCGGCGCAGCAGGGGCTGGCGGCGATCTGGGTTGGCGGCGCTCGGGCTTGGCGGCGCTCGGAGGTTGGCGGCACTCAAAGTGGCGGCGACCTGGGTTGGCGGCGAGCTGCAGGCGTTTGGCGACGACCCGGGGATGGCGGCCGAAGGTTCTCGGGGAACTGGCGGCTCTTGGCAGGACTGGCGGCGATCGGCAGGTCGGCGGCCCGGGAAGCGATGGCGGCTGGCGGCTCATGGAGGTTGGCGGCTGGCTGCTCACGGAGGTTGGCGGCCCTCGGAAGGCAATGGCGGTGCTCAAGGCTCCTCGATGGCGGCGTTCGGGCGGCTGGCGATGCTCCTTGCGGACGACGCTCCTCAAAATGGCGGCCTTTGAATGGAGATGGTAGCGTCCCTCTTCAACAACAATGGCGGCCAGTATCAAGGACAAAGGAAGTGCTGACCAACGATGACAGTACGAGTGCGAGACAGTCGGAGGAATCAAAAAAGTGGTGACAGCGGCGACGACTGCAATCCTTAAAGTAGTAGCCGACAGTGGTATGAAAAGAGAAGAAGGGAGGAGAAATTGAAAAAAAAAATGACCAAAATTCTAACCCTTATGGGAATCCATGGCCTTTTATAGAGTGTCTAATGGGCTTAGGGTTTACAAATGGGCCTAAAGGGGCCAGAACTAGACTAAACGCGCAAATATGTCTTTAAGCGCTAATCAGACAAATTGCGCGAGGGGGGCATCTGTTAACCCAATTAATAAAAAATTGAGGCCCACTACATTTCGGCCCAATCAGTCGGTCCAGTCCACAATGAGTCGGAACGGATGGAGACAAATTATGAGAGGCGCCGCACCTTTGGAAAGGATTAGGGCAACATTGAGGAGCTACAACACCTTTGGAGAGGATCGTGGAAGCATTGAAGCCAGGCATCACCCAAGGGGAATGGATCAGAACGGTAGTCAGGGCCGCGTCAAGAGGAGAGGATCCCGCGACATCAATGCAGGACACCATCAGGGGAGGGGAATCCGAGTATATTGAAGCCTGGTGCATCAACCCCATTCTCTATAAAAGGCTTGAGGCGACATGGAAGCAGGGAATCAACACAAACCCCCCAGAGGAATCGCATTATTTCTTTTTACTTTCTGCACCATTTTATTTTCTGCAAGTTTATCAGTGTTCTTCCTTTTCTGCAAATTTTTCATTCCCTTACAGCTTTATTTAAATTCTTGTATTTCCCTTCCGTAATCTTGTAACAATCCTCAAACAATGTTCAATAAAAATTCTTGGTTATCAACCTGGTTGCAAGTTAGAATTTTTTTCCTTCATCTTATTTTCTCATGTATTTTCTTTTTAAATTTTTATTGCATATATTCAACCACTATTTAAGCAAAAGACTTTGAATCTTATGTAATCCAAAAAACCTATATTCACATTTATAACGTCATATTAGTTCAACACCCGTGCAGCGCGCGAAAAAATCTAGTTACAAGAAATTCTTATATGCATACAATATATTTTTTCCCAATCGAATTTAAAACATAATCTTATCCCAATAAAAATATCTAATTGTTTAGCAAAAAAAAATCTCTAATTATCTATATATATATTAAAGCATTAGTGAACAACCCATCCTACATTTAATGTGGTGTCTCCATTTCAAATTTCTAATTTTTATAAATTTTTGCACTTTTTAATTTATTAATTTTAGATTTTCACATTTATTTATTTATTTATTATAGATTTTCAATTTTTGAAATATATGAAATTCCTGCTTTTAAAAAGATTTGAAAGATTTGAAATTTAAAATTTTGCATATCTTATTTTACCTAAATTATTTTGCATTTTTTAATTTACTAAATTTAGATTTTCGCATTTATTTATTTATTCGTTATAGATTTTAGTCTATCGTGTATAAAATCTATCATTTACTTATAGTTTCCTTGTCTATTATCCTATCGTGTCACTATATATTCACTTTTAAAAAGATTTGAAAGATAAAATTTTAAATTTTAAATTTTTTTATTTTATCTATGTTGGATTTTATTATTTTGCATTTTTTATTTTATCTATTTTAGATTATATTTTTTTGCATTTTTTATCTTAGATTTTATTGCTGCATTTAGTATTTATTTTTAGTTTTTACACTATATGATTATTATGACGAGGTTATGCACTGGCAACTAAGAATTATATTGCGTTTATATTTCAATATGGTTAACATATTGTAATGCCGATAATTTTGTTTATGCTTGATCTCAATTTTTGTCATATTTTTTATGAGTGGTGAATGATTTATTCAAAATGTGCATTGCACGTCATATTTATTTATTCATGTTAAAGATATACTCCTTCCGTTTTTTAAAAATTGAAACGGACCCACAATGCCCGCAGTGCAATACATATTTTAAACTATTAATAACTCAATTTTGGTATAAGTAGAAATTCTAAAAGTTCGATATTTAAAAACTTCTCGACGAAACGAATCTAACAAGATCTCAACTTGACTATATTTTAACTTATATAACTATGATAAAGTTTTAAGTCAAAGTGCGCGTGTGAATAGTGTCAAATTTCCAAATGTTACAACATTTGGAAAACGGAGGGAGTATCAATGTTTATATGGAAGTTCCAATTTTTAGTTTTAAAAATACATTTAATTCCCATTTATATGGAGTTCCCAAAATTTCAGCTTTTAAAAAAACTGAAATTTCAAATTTAAATGGAATTCACAGTGTATATATAGAATTTATACTATTAAAAGATACGTTAATGAATATATAAAAAATTTATATATATTAATTAATGTGTATATATAGGTCATGTTTTCATATAAATACGTCATCTCTCTTAAAAGTAGTATACAATTATATGTTTGCGAATAGATCCATCAATAAGAAGGAAAAAATAATTTTTTAAATCTACTCCGTCTGTCCCATTAATTCTGTCTAAAACCTTTTTGGACACGTCGTCCAATACATTTGTTCAACCCTTAATATCTTAAAAAGTACATATGCAAAAATTATGTCAAATATATATTCTAAAACTCAATGATTAGACGAATCTAACAAGACCGAACTTGACTATATTTTTTCGTATATAAGTACTATAGCATTAGGTCAAAGTTGATCAATAAACAATGTTAAAAGTCAAAATGAGACATTTTGAGTGCGACAGAGTGAGTATTTAAGAAATACTCCTTGAATACTCCCTCCATTTTATAATAAGTGTAACATTAGGAAATGACACTGGATTTAAGATAAGTTAACAAAATTGATTTAGTTGAAGTATTTCAATAATTAAATAAATAAAATCAGTCACATTTGACTTTATTACTTTTGAGTTTTTATTTAATTGAATATAAAAAATTAATAATTTAAGTATAATTAGTAAAAATTATGAAACTTCAAAACGATTAAAATATGGTAATGTAGCACTTATTTCAAACACCCAAAAATAGAAAGTGTAATACTTAAAAAACAGATGAAGCTAAGTAACTCATTAATCTATATTTTAAAAGATTTGCAATTGACGAAAAAATAAATAAAAATCTAGCTTAGCTTTGTTAGAAAATTGTGATTGTGAATTATCAAAGTAAGTTCATATTGAAAAGTTAATTGCTGCAAATTCTATAAGTTTTAAAATTTTCTTTGGAATTTCGGTACTGAATGAAGTTTTAATGTCTGAAGCAAATAATATATCGATACTAGAAGAGACATATTATAATAAAGAAGAAATGAAAACGGATCATGCTAAATTATTACCTTTGTTGATTGATGAGGAGAAGAATGTTCATAATAAAATAATATCTGTAGTTGATAGTGATGGATGTAGATTCATTTTTCTTTACATGGTAGAACTGACAAGACATTTATCAATAATCTATCTAGAAAATATTATGTTTAGCCCTTCTTGGTAAATGTGGTATTGTGTTGCTTGTAGCATTCAATGGAATAACACCCTTACTCATTCCAAGAGGTAGGACTGCACATTCTGGATTTGGTATTCCACTAGATTGTGACGAGAATTCCACCTGCAAAAAACTTATCCTATAAAATTATTTAACCTCTCTAGAAAATTATTTAACCTCTTGTCATTAAAATAAAACTCAATATTTGGGATGAAAAATCTTGATTGAAAGAAGATTATAAGCCCGTTTGAAGTAACCAAATTCTCCATTCGATTTCAGAGGAAAAAATTCCACTCGCAGTTTGTTTTACCAAGACTATAGAAAAACATTAAATGCCAACCTTTAAAGAAGGTTGGACTCTATATTCAAAAATCAGTTTTCCCCATGTCAGTGATATGTTCAATATCTCGTGTCACTGGAACGAGGGGATTCGATGTATTAATATGTAATTAAGATGTATTAACTTAATATACTATAAGAAATGTTATTTACAATGAAAATTATACAGTACATGACAAAAATTTGCACAATGAATACTTCATGTAGGTAATGGTAATTGGTAAAGCTGGTATTAATCTTGAATATGTACAACTAGATGTAACATTTCCACATGTTAAATTTATAAACTCTACGGGAAATTCTATAGAGACAATTGTTGAGAGTACACATACAAATATAAACTGCACCACTTCAAATTCAAACATTTTTACTATATATTTACCCCTACCCATGAGATTGTTGATACGATCAATAGTTACATCATGGAACGTATATATGCAAACGAAAATGTGTATATATATATCAGTTCTAACAATATTTGTCAAAAGAATGAAAGAATAGATAATGTCAATGAATTATTTTCACTGAAATATCTAAATACGATAAACTGTTCAGGATTACCGAATTATTAAATATAGTTTTTTTTGAAAAGTGATTGAAGGCATGTGAAATGGGTGGTGGGAGTCCATACCACATAAATTACAAGGGATGATAAAAGGGAGTGATAGGGGGCAGTGGGGAATCGAACCTGCAACCTTCCATTGGAAGTCTAGGAACTTAAACACTTGGGCTAAGTCCTCATCCCCAATTATTAAATATAGTTGAATGGGGGTTGCATAGTCATGCTTCTTAGGAATATATATCCATCAAATAAATTATGTATTTGAAGTAGGTTAATAGTAACAAAGATGCGGAACTAGATAGTTGAGGTTAAACTAATTTTTGGGAAACCATGAAAGTAGAAAATTCTTGATTGGTAGAATAATTATGAGCCTATTTAATTATGAGCCTATTTAAAAAAATTCTCTCTCATAGTTTGTTTTGCTATGACTATAAACAAAAGTCAATGTCAATCTTTAAAAAATGTCGAATTTTATCTTTGAAAACCAGTTTTTAACCATGAACAGTTGTGTTGCAAAATTTCGTCTAACAAGGTGTGGCTAGAAGTATTAATATGCAATTTAGAATAATTAACTCAAGATACCACAAGAAATATTGTTTACAAGGAAATTTATATATGACAGAAAATTTGCAAAATGGATAGGTGATGTAGGTGATGGTAAAACTGGTATTGATTTCGGAGATGTATAATTAGATGTGATATTTTCCGATGATATTCTTATAAGCTCTACGGGTGATCCTATAGGTGATTTTTTAAAGTACATATAGAAATATAAACTGCACCACTTCAAATTCAAACATTTTTTAAGATAGTGTTATACTAGCCCCCCTATCAATGGAATTTTCATCAATGAAATTTTTAGCAAATTGTGAGAAAAATTTTCATATTATGTTTAATACTTATTTTTAAATTTTATTTTATCTTAATTTAAATTTCAAATTAAACCACATAAGCTAAAGAATACAGTGTAATATAATTTCTTTGTTAATTTTAAAAATAGTTAAATTATATTATCATATACGTCATCTTTTAAATTATAAAAAATCATTATACATTTTTCATTACTCAAAATATAATTTATTATTACTTTATATAATATAAATATATTATATAAAATATATAATTATGCCCGTCGAGTCTCGACGGGTTAATTACTAGTTAATAATTGAACCCACTTTGGAGCTGGGACTTATCCTAATGGTCAAATCCACCGACTCTCAATTTATAGATTGGGGGTTCGATTCCCCATCGATCTTTATTCATTCTCTTTATTAGTTTCTAATTTGTGTAATATGAGCTCACATCACTCTTTCCTAACTTATATAGAACTTTCAACAAAAAAAAATAATAATAATAATTGAACCCTCTTTGATCAATAAATAAAAATTGCAAGAAGTGATAAGAGTTTCTACCATTTACTTATGTTATGAAACAACACCACCACTCTAATCATTCTAAACCGAGACGTGGAAGTTTGTAAATGCCAATTTTACGGGGCACAAATGTAAATTAGGTTTATTAGAAAAAAGAAAAGAAAAAAGAACAGGCTGGCAATGGCAATCAGAATTCGATTAGGGCTTCCTGAAATCGAAAACTGCAAACACTCAGATGACCAAAACTCCAACATCACTGCTAATCCACCTACAATTTGCGGATTCCAACCTGCAAATCCGACTTTTTTGGAACTGTGTTCCTGAACTTGAGCTTCAAGGCGAGTTGAACGGCGATGTTGGGTTTGGGTTTCGTCTGTGAAGCCAAAGACAAGGTCGGGAGCTACGCTGCTTGAAGATTCCAAGTTCGGAAGGCATATGGATAAACAAATCGGGTTTCTCCTCAATAAAATTAAAGCTTTTTTAATATTCTTTTTCCTTTTTTCCATTCCTAGTCGACTCGCAGTTTCGAATTTTTCAAGTTCACTCGATGGATCTGCTAATAAATTTGAGCGTTAGAATGCAGCTATGGAATGACTGATTGCATTTACACAGGCTCTAGCCACATTGAATAATCACAACCATTTTACCATTAACGAGCTTTACTGTGTTTGAGATCTACTATTTGACGATTGTGGTTGAATTAGTTGTTTTTTCCGTCGCTTTTCGGCCTATAAAGTTCATTATTAATTGTCATTTATGAATTAAGTCCATCCTTCATTTGTTTTGATGGGAGTAGCAAGCCAGACTAACTTTTTATTATTCAAGTTAAGTAATTTATTGCCTTTATGTATGGGTATGCTTGTCTTGAGTCTTGACATCTATGCGGAGCTATGATAACTATCTCCAAAGTGGATATATTCTTGCTTTGTCCTGTGGGTTCATTCTGAATTTTCTGTTCATTAATAGTTTGAAATGCTGCTTTGAAGTGTTTAGTTTTTATTCTTTCTGATCATTTGGGAGCTTTTGCTAGCACCTATGGTTTTTATACTTTTGTGTTGATCTAATTGAACCTCAAATGATTTTAAATATCCGTTGAGCGATCATCTTTATATCTGCGTAACTTTCCAACCATTTCTCAGGTTGTTTGGCACCCAACATTGCTTATTGAAATCCTACAGCTGATGAATGATTTTAGGGTTTATCTGGTTACTGAAATCCCGCAACTGATGAATGGTTTTATGGGGTAAAGGTGGTTAAGAGATGGTATTGAGTTTTAAGAATTATGAGCATGGACGATACGCGAGATAATACTGGACCCTTAGAGCAGAGGTCTCCTACATGGTGGCCTTCAGATTTTGCTGAATCATTTGGATCTATTTCCTTAGACTCTAAGGATGAGTCTCCGAGAAATGAGGGATTCAAAGACAAGGAGCACTACGACCGATCATTATGCAGGAGAGCTTCACAGACCTTATGGAGCACTGGAGTTCTTTCTGAACCAATTCCAAATGGTTTCTACTCAGTTGTTCCTGTAAGCTAATCTCTAAAACTTATGACATATATGCCATGTTTGGTTGATGGAAGGAGTGATGGAAAGAAGAGAGTAATGTGGAAAATGATGACTAATATATGATGTGAGTTCATCCAAGAGATTGGCGTTATGATTTCCATTCCTTCTATGATGATTGCTCACTCATTCCTATTCATAATGGATACTGTCCATGGATAAATCTGTGCATCAGACACCATGTTCCATAATTCCTCTTTCCTTTGCATCACCGTTTCCTTAAAATGATTTGTCAGTTAATGTAAACTACACGGCAATGTAGTAATTATTACTATGCATTACGAGTCGAGTCACTTTGTGGTTCTGGTAACATGCTTATGAAAGGGAAAATGAAATGTCACATCTTCATTTACTTCTTGATATCCTAATATGTATCATGCTCTCCCTCTCTCCCTCCCTCCCTCCCTCTCTTTTGTTTTTTTGCCTTCTTGATTGAATTTGTATAGATAGTTTCTTACCAAAGGTTTAGTATTTTTCTAAGCCCATGTTATTTCCTGTTTAAGTTTATACTTAAAACTTCCAATTTTATGTGGAACTTTTAGTTTTATATGAACTGCTATCTCTTTCTAAAGAAGTGTGGTGTGATATTGGTATATTTAATGATGCTTTCTGTGATGAAAATTCATTCTAAATTTATGGATATGCGTCCGGCCTCTGGCTTTTCCAAAAAAAAAAAATTATGGATATGCTGTTGGCTTCACATTACCCTAAAGAGGAATTATAGTAATCGAATAGTATTTTGTTTGTCTTGTAGATGATATACAAAATTTGTTGTGACTTTATGGATAAGATGAATGGACTATGATGTATTTGCTTTGTCCTTTTTGATATCATCTCTTCATTCATAGTAAATAGTTCCTTGTTAAGTTTTCCTATGAGCATAAAAGATCTTAGCTTTATACTTTCTTGTTTTTATTTATTTATTTGATATGTTCATTTTTGGGCAATTTACATGATCATCTCTCTCTTTCCACCCACGATGAATTCCTTATTTCTGTCTTTCATCCACTACATGTTTCTTTCACTTTTTTCATTTCCTTAAACCTCATGTCTGAAACAAATGTATCAATTGAAAAAAAAGTGGACAGTATGTTTTCTTCACACCTATTATTCCTCATCGCAGTCGGGGCAATCAAAGCTTAAAACCGTTTTCCGTACAAAATTTTGATACGCTAGTAGGTCATCTTGTATTCTTGTTCAGTTGATTTTTTTTAGCTATCATGTTTCAGGTTCTCTCATTCATGTCTCTCATACACCACCTCCTTTGCAAGACATCATCTTCTACTTGCATATATTTTGAGGTGTTCTATCATGTCTAATTTGATTTCAGCTAAGGCCATGAGGGCTCTTTCCCTAGAAGCTTCACCACTTGTTTAGCTGCATACTCTTTCCATCTCCCTTTTTTCCTTGTGAGAACTGAAAAATGAGACATTTGTTTACAACTTATCTTTTTAATATAATGGATGCAAATGACGGGCATTTAATGAGAGCATTTTGCTGTTAAGCTGCACTGATAAACCAACAAACCATTTTGCTGACATTTTTTTTTTAAAATTATTAGTTTATGTGCAACCCAATAAATCATTTTCTGAATCCCAATGTTTCCAGGAATAGATTTTTATTGGTGTGTGCCATAAGGCACAATATGTGCAAACAATGAGCATCAATATTGTGCACACCAATCCTTGCACCTTGTGCCATTGGCCAGAGCAGTTCTTGCTCTAGGGCACACTGTGCAATAGACAGCTATGTCTCCCTGGTATTTTGTTTCGACTTTTGGAGATTGCACCATTCACTATTGTGATGAAGCGTATCAGTAGAACTTCTTTAGTTTGGAACTTTGGATGCCCTAGTTTTTGAGTGTTATAAGGGAGTAGCAAGGGTCTGTGATCGGGTCAAGTTAAAAGCTTACTGTGTTCTAGAAAATACTTAAATTGGGATTTCTGAGGTGACTAGCAATCAACATCGATGCATGAAGTGGTATGTATCAAGTTCAGTGAATTGAGGAAAAAGGAAACCAATTAGAAAGTGGCAAGGAGCAGGTCCTGCCATAACTACAAAAGACTCAGAAAATATGGAGTTTTTTATCCGGAAAATAAAAGAGATGGGAGTGGTTACCTTCTTTTTCTTTTATAATATTGATATATACCATTCTATTTGTCATGAAGGAAATTTTTGGATTGCATTCATCATTAGCACAATTATTGAATGCAGTCTACTTGCCGATTTTTTGCTACAGCTTAATTGAACCATCTTAAAACCTCATTTTAACCGCGCCATTTCAACTTCTTCTGACGAGTTAGTTACTCTTGCAAATAAACTTGCTCGGTTGCACCACTTCATCAGATGTCTGTTGATTAGCTGATGACATGAATATTGCTTCTTGTCACTACCCTTCCTTTTCTGTATTTTAATAGACAATTGTATTAATTATATTTAACCCAACAGGATAAAAAGCTCAAGGATCGTTTTGAAGATATACCTACCCTGGAGGAACTTCATGCTTTGGAGCTTGAGGGTTTGAGAGCAGATGTTATTGTTGTAGATGCCGATAGAGACAGAAAACTCTGTAAGTTGAAGCAGTTTATTGTTGCCGTGGTTAAAGGTTTGAACACCAATACTGCAGCCGTGATAAAGAAGATTGCTGGATTGGTGAGAGAATCTTGCAAAGTCTAACATTCATAACCACCTCTATAGCTAATCTCATGAATGTGCTGTTGATTTCCTTCCGTGTAATGGATGAGTATTAAGTTAATTTGAATTTCATCACACTTTTGGCTTACCAATTGTAATGGTTCTTTAATATCTCCCTATGCACCAGCTCTGACATGTTATGTCATCGTTCTTGACTTCTTGTCATGTTTTAAGTTTCACCATGAGCACCCCAAGAAGTTAATGATGTGTTTTGCCCTGCTTTTTTTTCAAAGCAACTCTCTAATTATGGAAGCATGAATTTCATGTGCTACACAATGAGAATATTATTATTTGTTTAATATTTCTGTTCATTCATGTATACAAATTGTTAGTACTCAGCATTTGTGGTACACAGTATTTGGTACAACATTGAAATTTGTTAGTCAGAATCTCAGTTTGCCATCATTTTTATTCATTTCCAAAAGATACAGATTAAAAGCGTTGGTCCGTTCTATTTTTATTTAATTTTAATTTCTCTCTCTCTCTCTCTCTCTCTCTCTCTCTTTAGTTCATGTTTTCATTTTTTGTTTCACTTGTTCTTGTTATATTGATCTGGGAATTTTCTCACCGGTGAAAACCTGTTACCAGGTATCTGATTTTTACAAGAGACCCAATACAGAACAAAGTCCGAACAAAGCTGCTCAGGATGAAGCCTCACATTTTTCTGAAAGTCGAGGTGTGCAGTTGTTGGGACATATTAAACAAGGTTCTTGCAGACCTCGAGCAATATTATTTAAAGTTCTTGCAGATGCTGTAGGACTTGAAAGTAAACTAATGGTGGTAAGATTTCTTTCAATTCAAGGCCTTGTAAATTTTCTTTTACGTCTTTCCTTCCCCCAACTTTTTTGTTTTAAAAAACTGGACTTAGTGTAAAGAAGTTAAAAATGTCACCATCATCACTACTTAACTTTCAATGTCTGTTTTTCTGATCTTATCAGGGTTTACCTACTGATGGATCTTCCGAGTGTGTGGACTCTGACAAACATATGTCTGTCATAGTTGTGTTGAATTCTGTAGAATTGCTGGTTGATTTAATGCGGTTTCCTGGCCAACTAATACCGCGATCCACCAAGGCTATCTTTATGACTCACATATCAGCTGCTGGGGAGAGTGATTCTGCTGAAAATGATTCTTGTGATTCACCAATGGAACCAAATAGTCCACTCTATGGGGTTTCTGAGAAAGTTGATTCTGAGAGGTTGGCAGCTTAGTTTTCCGTACCTGTGTTCTATGTGAACTTTTTGATAATCTATTTTTGTCATAAGTAAATCTTTATGGAATTTTATATTATGTTCGTATCCAGCATTCATACTTGAAGGAGAGAATATTTGAGTAATTTAAGGCATTAATTTATTTTAAGTATCTGCAGTGGTGACAAAGAAGAAGGGTTGCTGTTCCAGCGTCGGCTAGAAGCCTATTCAAATGCCGCAGGTCCTTCGTTGAGAAATATGATGCTGCGGTCAAATTCAGTTGATAGAAATCTCAGGTATCCCCGACTCTCAGTGTGACCTAATTTAACCTTTAATCTTCTGCTGTGTAAACTTTCTTTATGTTTCAAATTCATTGTAATATAATGCTGTTCCAGCTTATCACACAGTGAACCTAATATAGCTGCTACATTTTGGCGAAGGAGCAGGAGAAAGGTGATTTCTGAACAAAGGACTGCAAGTTCAAGGTTTTTCTTGGGAACTGAACTATTGCTTGAATAATTCCGTGTCTTTAGAACTTTAAATCTTTTTTTTAGAGCTTTTCTATTTATTTTACATTTATTTATTAATAAATGTTGCACATCGTATTATGTAGGTTCTTCATGCCCCAGCATTTTAATATTTTTTCATGTTGCTTTAATGTTGAAGTGAAATTGGTTTTGAAGTCCTTTGAGGGTGTTTTGATGTTTCATTAAAGCTGTTTGGGTTAATTTGGATGAAATAGTGAAAAAATGACTATTAAAAGTAAATATGTGATTTGATGTTTCTATATTATTTTTAATGTATAAAAATGGATGATGTGATTGTGTTTAGCATTACTAAAGGGAAGGAGTTTGGGTTTTTTTCGAGCAGTAAAAATTTAAATGGCGGTGTTGATTGAATTAATATTGAAGTTATTATTTATTATTATTATTATTATTATTATTATAAGAGAAAAATTTAAGGTGAAAAAGTTGTGTTAAATAGTGTATATTTTGTGTGGAAAATCTCAAAATGAAAACAATGCAAGAAAAATACCCAAATACCGCTTTCGCTGTTTGGCCCAATGGAGAGGAAATCTTTTAGTGGTGGTGCAAACCCATGGGAGGCAAGTACTCCCATTTGCAACCATGACATCATGTTTGCCTGTTGAATTTTTATTTCATGTGTTACCATTTTGGTAACAGATGCCATATACCATGGATACACAACATTGGTGCCGGTTATTGATACTGACTTTGGAATATATTTATGTAATGAACTCAACATAATTGTACAAACTCCAAACACAGCATGATTAGTTCGTGTCTGCTCTTATATTTTCGAGCTATGGCTTGGGATAACCCTATTAGTACTTACGTAATCGGTGCTTGAAACAAATTTGTCTTCTCCATAGTACTCTATCTCTAGAGTCAATTGCCGTTACTCTTCAGTTTTCTGTTGAGGTCTATCTTACAGAGGTACTCAAATTGGATCAGTGATTGTTGTGTTAATGGATGTCTAGATGTGATAATCACTGGTTTGTGGTTCTTGGTCTGCATGTCTCGTTTTATATTTGGCAAAGCCATATAATTCCTAAAGTATTCATCTAAATTTGAGTTGATATTATTTACTCTTCAATTATGGATTTCTTCATCCAGCCCAGAACATCCTTCGCTTCGTGCGCATGGTCGATCTGTGCTTAGTGGAACCAGCAAATCTATTAGGGATTATCCTGATGATATTGCTACATCAAGGTACCCTTGCTTCTTTTTTTTTTTTTTTTTTTTTTTCCCAGCAGATATGCTTTAGTTATCTAATTAATTTGTGGAAGTTCAGAACTTAGGTCAGGTCACTGTGGTTTCTGATCTGAGTGGCATGTTTATTTTGCTGTATGCTTTGCTTTAATGTGAAAGATTGGCATTGTCAAATTTCTCATTTTAGACTTTATTAAGAATAATCTTATGCTGTATGTTTGATGCTTATTCTTTGTGTTTGATTTTTGACACACTTTGTACTAAACTCTGCAACCGGCATGCAATGTGTAATTACTTTCTGAGAATTTTTCCAACCTGTCGCTGCAGGTCAGAAGGTTCATCAGCTTCTGAAACACGCAGATTAAGGAGAAGAAGTGTTAGTGTGACTCCTGAAATAAGTGATGAAATCGTAAGGTTAATAGTACTATCTTACATGCATAGTTTATTTTACGTTCTTTTCTACATGTTAGATTAGATCATTTCCCTCTGGACTAACTCCTTTAACATGCTATTCAATTTGACTGTGGAATTTGGTTGTTTCTTGTCATCTTTTAGGCCATGACCAATGCCGCAGTTAGTCCTCTGTTGCAACCTAGCTTGAAACATTTCGAATAGAACTGGGATAGAAACTAAATATTTTCGGAAACATTTTGTCTATGTTCTCATAAGTTAAAATAGGCATCCTCTGTTGCAACCTAGCTTGAAATCTTGTGAGCTTCTGTCATATGGTTCCTTTGTTATTGTGGATGTTATCTTCCCTTTTGTCAAAGTGTTGAACTGGATTGTCTAAACCTTCCCCAAGCTTCTCAGCAACTCTTGATGTGCTCCACCAACCCTGGACCCTATTCAAGTGATATTACATGCAATCATTTTAGATTTTTCGTCTCTTTAATACTGAATTTAGACAAAGAAATCAGTTGCTTAGTAATTTTCTTTTATTAGATTTCCATTTAAACAGAAGTGAGAAAGACTCTACAGTAAAAATGACTCAATCTAAAATGCACATCGTAATTGCCTTGTAGCAGTAGGCTCCAAGATTTCTCTCTGATAGTGAGCCACTATTTCTTTTTCCCTGAAATTAAGTGAATTGCTCTGAGAAATTCTGTGTAGATTTGTTCACCTTAAGCTCTTCATTTTACATTGTTTAAATTTATGTTAAATCATTCCAGGGCTGTGCGAGCTATGAATGAATCACTGAAACAGAATCGTATTCAAAGAGAACAAAGTGAAAGTGGCCCAAATGCCCTACATCTTGCAGGTCAACCCAAAGATGTATGTTTTATGTGACCTATGATGACGTTGCTGCTTTATTCAAAATAGGGATATTATTTACTTCCGCACATCTGTAATCTGTAACATAGTGCCTTTATTTTTGGGTATGTTTAGTGCAACTGAATGAAGTCTTAAGGCTTAAATTCGTAAGTCTGAATAACCAGGTTGCTGAATCTAAATCGTTGAGCTGAGAAGTTAAGATTTATTTATTTATTTATTTTTTATTTTCAAAGTACACAGTTATGGCTCATAATACTTTTAATTTAGTGATATGTGAGATTCAAGTCACTCAAATCTGGATTGTTCCTCTCAGAATCCGGAATAGCTTAATGAAATAAGTAACTCGTTTCACTAGCAGTTATTGAATTGGCTAATAAATTGAATATTGAACCATTAAGTAAAGTTTAAGTGAGAAGGATGAATCTAAAGATGTACTCCAAAAGAAAAATTAAGTATTATGGATATGATCTTCCTCTAATCCACAATGTGCCTTTATTCATAACCTGTCAGTAACTGAACTAGCTCTGCGTAAATATTTACTAAATCCGAATCATGAAGTTTAATTATAAATGATTAATATTTATTTTTAAATCTCTTTTTTATTGATATAAAAACATATATTCAATAGAACTTTTGATTAGATAATAAATAAAATTTTCCGGTCACTTAATTTTGCATTTTGTTTTAATATAATTAGGTCTTTGGATTTGATGTTCATGGAATCAAGTTTAAGTGACGTGGCTTTACCAAATAGGCCATAATCTTTGACTGCCCACTTTTTTTTTGGCATAGGTTGAGTTTTTCTCAATTATCTTCAATAAAATTTAGTTGGGAGTGATTCCTATTTTTATTTTATTTATTTATTTTTTAATTCTATTTATTTATTTATTTATTTTACTGTCTTGAGCTACCTTATTGGTAATAATCAGATAAGAAGAACAAAATTGGTTATCCTTGAGGATAGGTCTTTTGACCAAAGGAAGAATTCTGTTTCTGTCCAATGTTTTTTTATATGTTGTGCTTAATTTTGGTAAATACAAGATACAAGATATACAGTAAAGTGTTTTTCAATCATTCCTGGGGTTAAAAGTTAGACTTAAATCATCATTTAAATATCAGCTTGGATAACCGTTAATGTCCCGAAATTGTTGGGTTGCCTATTTGGTAATGACCTTGCACTACATTCAGATAGCCAATAGCGAACATGATCACAACAAATTGCCTGGTGGAAGGTCAGCTTTATACGCTCCTCTAAGGCAGCACAGCTCCCAGAAAGCAGTGTCGTTACCTTCTTCTCCTCATGAGTTCAGAAATGAATCTCCAGAAAGAATTGGGATTCCCAGGGTAAATGAAGACATGGTTTTGACTTGGAACAGAGTTCTGGATTTGCCAATGTTTCAGAATAAGCCGCTGTTACCATTTGAAGAGTGGAATATTGATTTCTCTGAGATAACTGTGGGCACTCGAATTGGAATCGGTGAGCACTATTTCATTTCGTTATTGATAGTTTTAATGAAACTAAAATTCCGTTGGTGACAGAAGCAAAGTGGCCAGGTGGCAAAGTTTTTCTGTTTACTTCACAAAAAGCTTTTAGATATTTAGGAACATCTTCTTTCCCTGTATTAATTGAAATGAAAAGATTTAAAAATGAAAGCTTACCCTGATACTGTCACTGCATATGCATCTCTGTTTACTTCACAAAAAGCTTTTAGATATTTAGGAACATCTTCTTTCCCTGTATTAGTTGAAATGAAAAGATTTAAAAATGAAGCTTACCCTGATACTGTCACTGCATACACTGAGTCGAGCATCTCTGAGGTTGCTGTTATGCTACACTACCCTTAAATGTGGAGAAAAAAGGAGTAAGCATGGTGGACTACAATGCATTGTGTTAAATATCTGGTTATAAATGTTTTGTTTTTTTTGTTCTGAATTGCACTTCATAAGTGTGGAGAAAAGCTGGGTGGCTGTTGATAAATCTGAATAAGGTCTCATTGTTTCAATCTGAAATATTAAGCTGGAAATTTAAATTGGCAAAAATAATACCTTGAAGTATTTTAAATTTATTTAAAAAATTACTTTTGATGCAGCCTTTAATCCAATAGTAATAAGTGAAAATCAATAATTCTAGTCTCCATTTTATATAGAACATTCAGATCCACATAGTTAATTAAGGTAATATATTTGGTGTAATGATGCAATCAAACATACTACCTCCGTCTCGTTATGTTGTTGACGTTTGGTAATGTGCTACTATTCACACGCAGACTTTCACTTAATGTTTTATCATAGTTATACAAGATAAAATATAGCCAAGTGGGATCTTGTTAGATTCGTCTCGTGGTTTAGTTGTTAAATGTCGAACTTTTAGAATTTTTACTTATACCGAACTTGAGTTATTAATGGTTTAAAATGTGCATTGAACTGCGTGAAAAAGTGGATCCGTAAAAAACATATCGATATGGAGGAAGTAGTTAATAGTACACACATACCTTTTGCTTAGATGGGCTTTTGAAGCCTACTTTTGGTTTATAAAAATAGTGTTGTTTAAACATGGTTGTTGAAGAACAGTATTATACATGATCAAAAATCTTTCCTTATATATTCAAATCTTACTGCTTATTTGGATTGATTTGGAATTGTTAAAGAAGTGTTTTTGTTTTGAAGCAAGAAGGCTTAAAAAACCCATTATCCAAACTAGGCTTTAATTCAATAAAATTAAGTAATAAGTTGGGTTATCACAACATGGGCTAGATCTACTCTGAATTTGTAAAACTTTCTCGATGCATCAAACTACTTTGTTGTAAAACTACCTTGGCATATACCATTATGTTGAGACTACTTTGATGTATCAAGTTATTGTTAGCACCCCTTGACTCCTATATTGCTATTTTGTATAGGTTCAATTTCTCTACTTGGAAATGCCTTCATTTACTAGTAACATGTTATTTCAGGGTTCTTTGGTGAAGTTTTTCGTGGTATTTGGAATGGGACAGAAGTTGCCATTAAAGTGTTTTTGGAGCAAGATCTCACTGCTGAAAACATGGAGGACTTTTGCAATGAAATTTCTATCCTCAGGTGTGGTCATTCTCTTCATTCGATTACGTGTCATTATTTTCCTTTTTAATGATCTATACATTGGAATTAATGTTTTTCCTTTCTTGCACCAGTCGTCTTCGGCACCCAAATGGTACTACTCTCCTCTCTTTTTAAAGCAATCCAATGTATTATTTCTTTTGAATCCTGAATTTGAACTTAACATAATTTTTATTACATGCCTTGCAAAGTTACAAGCAATGCTAAATTCGGAATTATGTTGAAGAAAAAACCAATTTTATACGGTAAAATGATAGAGATATGGATGTCAAAATCATGCCATTTGTGTTTGATGGGTCATGTTTAAGCCGAAGTGAAGATATTTGTGCTAAATGCTATTTATAATCAAATAAAAGACTTAAATGTTGTGATTGTTTTGTTGTCCCTTGTGTTTCTTGCATGAGTTGGAATTTGGGAAGGGTAATAATGTACAAACTCATCATTTTTCATGACTTCGTGCATCCATTTAGTGATGGATAGGGTGCATTAGTGAGATATGGCGTATAATTCTACTGGATGATGTATATAATTCTACAAGACATTTTAATGAGTGAGATAAAAAAACCAAGTGTTTTGCTTATATAGTGAGCAACCTGTAGTGTATAATTCCTCGACTAGTAGGGACTAGGGTGCAATTGATTGGCTCTTATAAATGCAATTCAGCTATAGAAAAAATTTATTGATGAATGATGATCAAGAATGAACTCATATTTCAGCGATAGACTATATGGCTATAGTGCTAGTGTAATTCAGTGAGATTGCTAATTCACTTACTCGATTAAAATTGTCATGATTTATTGTAAAATTTGGTGGCAGCACTTGAGCTACCGGTTGTGCCATTTGTCTTGGAAGTTGAATTTGGGTTACATCTGAAACTTTGAACACTTGCAGGCTTAGGGAATTTCCAAAGTGTTGGGTTTGGTTAAATTTTTTATTTTAATATCCATTTTTTTCAAACAAGAGATTTGGTTACCTATTCAGATTTTAGAGTCTTGTTTTTGTTGTTCAATTGCTGTGATCTCAATCATTGTTGAATTTCTGTTTTGGTTCCATTATTCTTTAGCAAACTAATGCCAATCAATAGTGCATCATTTAAGGGAGCTTTTCTGACCAACCAACCCGCAAGTTTGATCCCCCTTCCATTCACATACATGCTCATGAAGTTCTCTTGGAATTTGTGCATGTTTGCTATTTAGAGTTTTATGCTATACGTAATTAGTAATTTTCTGCCTCATTTACTTTTAGATCCCAAATCCAACTTTCTGCCTTGTTTACTTTTAGATCCGAAATCCAATGGACACTTTTTTGGGATATTAGAAAACAAAATTAGGCTATTGCATAATATGATTGATTATTACTTATATTGGGTGCAGCTTAGTCTTGCAACATTTTAGGAAATAAATTATGGTACATATGAGCATATTGAACCTGTAGTTGACTGGTGGATGATAGATGACCTTATCCTCTGCATAGTGATCAAAGTCGAGATCACACCACAATTGCCATTAATGCAAGAGCAGTGATGCTATTTATTTTGGTTCTTTTCTTACAGTTATATTATTTCTTGGTGCGTGCACTAAACCTCCACGATTGTCTATGGTCACTGAATACATGGAAATGGGATCACTGTATTTCTTGATCCACCTAAGTGGTCAGAAAAAAAAGCTTAGCTGGCGGAAAAGGATCAGGATGCTGCGCGACATATGCAGGTAAGTTAGATTTAATTGGCTAAAATTCTATTGAATACGAAGTGTTTTTTGTGAATGAAGTTCTAGCCTGTACCTTTTACAATTAAAAAACTTGTATGAATGAATTAAGGGAATGTTCATGGATGGAGTAGATGGATTTCGATCCTGTTGGATGAGACAGATTAATTAAATAAAGGGTGTGTTTACTTTGAAGGATTAGGTTGGGTAAATTTATCCATCCTAATCCTTTGTTCACCTTTTAGGATCAAGGCCCATGATTAAATAATCCCATGATTAAATTTAATTAATATCTAAATTATCTTTAACATTTAAAATCAATATCTTAATTTTCAAAATTATATAAACCATAAATTTATTTTTCTAAAAGATATAAATATTTTATTATTTTGTAAGAAATAAAGGTAAAATAATAAATGTACTACCTCCGTTTCGTTATATTCTTGATGTTTGATAATGTGCTACTATTCACACAACTTTCACTTAAAGTTTTATCATAATTATACAAGCTAAAATATAGCCGAGTAGGATCTTGTTAGATTCGTCTCGACGTATAGTTTTTAAATATCGAACTTTTAAATTTTTTACTTATACCAAATTTGAGTTATTAATGGTTTAAAATGTGCATTGAAACTGCGTGAAAAGTAGAAGTGTAAAAAACATAATGGGACGGAGGAAGTAAATCTTAATCACTATGTTAAAACCTATATTATTTTTATTTTATACTAAATTTTTTCCCCTAAATTCTAAATATATTTGAAATATGCTTTTCTGAAGAATTCTGCATTGAAGGGGTTTTATAGATATTAATTGAATTAGTTTAACAGAGTTATTTTTGGTGATTAATATAGTGCCAACAAAAGTATGCGGTTAGCGATGCCTGGGTGCTGCTAAAATAGGTCGTAGAAAATAAAAGTGTCGTAAAACCCAAATTGCGTTTCATGATGTTTTTAGCGTCACTGTCTGAGGTGTAGCTGTTATCATTTTTTGGTTGAGAATATAATTTATAATGCTTAAGACTTTTTTATTATTTATTTATTTATTTATTTATTTTTTGATTAACAGCCTATATAGGCTAGGAAAGGGGTGATGGGAGCCCATGCATGTCAATTTTTAACTGGTTAATTCACAGTATTTACCTAAGATAAATTAAAATTTGTTGCATGTCAATTAATTAAATTGTATTGGTGACAATGGATAGGTGCCTTACCCAGTTATACATTTAAAATTAGGGGTTATATTTAATTGAATGGATGATCCTAGTTAAATGAATAACTGAAATAAAATAATATTCCCTTATATTTTACCCAAAAAAAAGTAAAAAGAAAATTCTTAATTACAAAATAAAGGTTGTGGTACAGAGTGGAAATTTAATGAAAGGTTGTGGTACAGAGTGGAAATTTAATGAAAGGTTGTGGTACTGGTGGAATTTGAAAAAGGAAAAGGTTGTACATTTTGAAAAAGGGAGTAGAGCCGTAGAGGTTGGGGTGCAAAATAGTTGGTGCCCATAGAATTCCTCTCCATATAGTATCACTCTTCTTAGAAGTGCTTGGTAATATTTCTCTAGTGTTCTGTGATACATAAACTAGAGTTGGATATATATGGACTCTCAAGAAACCCGTGTTTTCCCTGTGAATGATGTGTCACATACTACTAATGTTGCCAAACACCTAATTTGATGAAATCGGACATTATGTCCGCAAGACCCTGCTTTCTGTCTCTGTGCCTCAGAAGTTTTGGCTTCATTTGAGTTTTTCTCTGTTTTGGAAAAGTGAGATAATGAATTTAATCTTGTAACTGTATCTGTAACTTTTTATCAGAGGGCTGATGTGCATACACCGGATGAAGATTGTGCACCGTGATCTTAAAAGTGCAAACTGCCTTGTAAACAAACACTGGACTGTTAAGATATGTGATTTTGGGCTGTCCAGAATCATGACTCATTCACCCATTAAGGACTCTTCCTCAGCTGGGACACCAGAATGGATGGCCCCAGAGCTTATTCGAAATGAACCCTTCACTGAGAAATGCGACATTTTTAGCCTTGGTGTTGTCATGTGGGAACTATGCACACTTAAAAGACCTTGGGATGGGATACCACCTGAGCGGGTATGCTGGAAGATCTTTTCCGTGTCCTCTATTTTCAATTATATATAGAATTTCCCCAATCACTTCTCAACTACTGTCCAAGTTTAAGCCACAGATGAAATGGCTTTCATCTTTGTTTATCCTTTGCCTTGTCTAGGTTGTTTACACAGTTGCAAATGAAGGATCGCGGTTGGAGATTCCCGAAGGGCCTCTGGGCAGGTTAATTGCAGGTATTTAGTTAATACGGGAAATCCATCCCCCCAACTGTTTTACAGGTTTAAGCAAATATACTTACAAAATTCGTAGATGAGGTTAAGCAGTTGCTTATGTCTGAATGTTACCGTGCAGACTGTTGGGCAGAAGCACATGAACGGCCAAGCTGCGAGGATATTCTTGCAAGATTGCTCGACTGTGAATTGGCACTTTGCTAATTCAACAATGTACAGAAACAAAAACACCATCAGTTGAGGGTGTTATTTTGTATTTCGGCTCAAATTTTAACCGGCACCATAACTGTTCTGAGTTTCTTTCACACCCTGTCAGTGTATGGAATGGAAAGACGACATTGATTGTTTTCTGTACAAGCAAAATTGTGATTCACACCTTCCACATTTACACAGAATACAATAGGTTTCCTAACTGTTGCAGAGCAATCATGATTTTACTTTTTTACCCTGAGATGTTTCACTTTTAATTCTTCTCCTAAAAGATACCGACTTGTGTCTGATAATCACCGTGTTAAACTCTGTTTCCCTCCTCATTCAACTACCTACTTTCCATATATTCTAAAATTCTTCAATAGATTTGTTAAAACTCATGCGTTTGATGTATGCCCTTGATTTTTACACTTAAGGTGAAGGCTTTTGCATTCAATCGTTATTTTTTTGGGCAATCATAAGATCATAACAAGTCTCCAGAAGTTGGAAACATTTATTACTCATTTAGATAAGGTCATGCATCATAGACTTTTGAGTGGAGCCACATTTTTCTGAATGTATTGCTGCAACATTTGCAGTGGATAGTTTTTCTTGCCCTTGGTGGTTAGGATGAATGGAAAAATATTCCTATTTGAAAACGATGACGGGATATTCCTTCAAGTTAAACCCGGGGACTAGGGATGGGGATACTGTGCAGATTTTGGATCCACAAAAGACGTTGGGATTGTTCGAAAAATGTAAATAAAATAATACAAAAAATTTGTCATGCCAGCATATTCTGTGCCAAACATCATAAAAAATTACCGCGTCATCATATTGGATATATTGTAAATATCCATATTTGGCATGCCAAACTCTTCTGAGGACTAGAGGTGTCGAAACGGGCCCGCGGGGCGAAATGGCCGGCCCGCGCAGGTCCCCGTGTTTTTGTGGGCTTGAACGGGGCGGACTTAAAATATCTAGGCCCGACCCGCCCCACACGTGGGCCGCGGGTTATGCGGGTCGGCCCGCGGGCTTTTTATTTAAATAATACTCATTTTGTCCCAACTAACTTGTCTTGTTTGACTTCTGCACACAATCCAATTCACTTTTTTTAACCGTTAATATCTCATAATATATACAACTAAAAATTATGTAAAATATATCTTCTAAAACTATACGATCAGACGAATCTAACAAGACCCAACTTGACTATTTTGCTCCAAATATATGTTGCGATAACATTGAGTCAAAATTAAATAATAAAAAGTGTCAAAAGTCAAACCATACAAGTTTGCTGGGATGGAGGGAGTAGTATTATTATTTTTATTTGTAACAAAAATAAAATTCAGATATATTTTTTTATGTATATATTAAAATGATATAAAGAGATTTATAATTGGCATTTATGATTATAAATAAGTAAGTGAGTATTTATTGGCACAATTATTTACTTTATTGTGGGTTTGTTGAATAATTCTTTAAAAGAATTTATGATTATTCCGTTTTTAATACTAAAGGAGTATATTATATTTTGCAAAATATAATATGTGTGACAAAAGTTTTAAAATTAATGATTGAACTGATTAAAATTTTAGGTCTCACAGATGAACTCTTTGCTAGAGTTGTAGGTAAGACTGTGAGCATAATTCATTAATTCTATATTTTACTACTATTAAGTAAGACTGTCTGGACATAATTCACTAAATTTTGGATTTTATTAGGTAAGACTGTATGGGCATAAATCATAATTTATATTTAAAAAAATAAAAATTTATCTGCACTCATAATTTTTAATAAATAGAATAATAAGGAGTTTTAAACTGAAAAACTTGATACCCTTAAAATTAATGAACATGGAAATATTAGAAGAGACATATAATTTGTATTAAGATTCAATATGTAATCAATTCAATAATTTAAATATTTGAAATATTAGAAGAGACATATAATTTGTATTAAGATTTGTAATTCAATAGGTAATCAATTCAATAATTTAAATGTTTGATACTTTATGCTAAATATTCATATTAAAGAATAATAAATTCAATTGATGTACAATGTTAATAAAAAAAAGAAAGCCCGCAGGTATGCCCGCCCTGCCGCAGGCCCATCCTGCAAAAGCCCACCCCGCTGCGGATTGGGCCCGTATCTAAACGGGCCTCTAAAAGTTGAGCCCGCCCTACAATTTAACCTTGCAGGGCGGGACGGCCCACCGGACTAGGCCCGTTTTGACAGGTCTAGTGAGGACTAGAGGTGACTTATATTGTAACTGACTAATAAGACAACTAATTCAAATTAGATTAGTGCAATCCAAACACCGTAACAACTCAAGCATTACGCGGTAAATTTTTATTTTTTGGATTGAAAGTCCATGAGATCGCATACAAAGAAATTTTTATCACCTATAACTAGAATATTAAAAAAATTTAACAAAAGCTTATTTATTACCATAACTTCGTCTTATTTTGGGGCAACCCAGTTGCCCTTTTCATGATTTTGTATGACAATGTTCGCGCAACTTGTATGATAAATGAAAGCAATTTCTTTAGTAATGATGAAACTCAAACAACAATGTTTTTCACTCAAATAATTTCGTATTATGTTCTTGCCTACATATTAAAATGATGAATATGTCATAGCTTGTTTAGGAAGGGCTCGGATTGCTAATTTAACTACAGGTGGGGTTGGTATCAAAAGGGATCTTCGATTTTGAGGCTAATTAACATGACCTTAAAACGATGCTCTTGTTGTTATCCAGATGTGGGGCGGATAAAGTGGCTTCCGAAAGCCCCTCTAGCCGCCCCATGCACATCCCTTTTAGGCTTAATTTAAAAAACGGAGGAGGGAGTATTTGAGAAAAGGTATGTGTTGTTGTCCTAACAAAACTCTTGTGCAGATGACACTGTCCTGATAGCAGTTCTGGGTTTGTTGTAACTGCTTCTCTGTAACTGCTCTTTGGCAGTTTTGATTTCGCCCGCACAGCAGTCTGATTAATCGATCATTGATTCTACTCAGATATATATTCTCTGTGATTAGATCGATTGTAAGAGTTAGTAGAGTTGTAATTCATTGTGCGAGATATTATTCTTTGAGAATAGTTTTGTTTTCTCTCCAAGATTTCATAGAGCTCTTTTAGAGAGTTTTTAGAGTCTTGATGGTTCGTTCTTCATTGAATGGGATTCTGTGATTAATCATCAAGATCGTGCTTCACATTGCTTCAATTGGCATCACCGAATTGAAGAAATCTTTTCTCAATCAAGCTTAAGAGGTTGATCCTTGCGAGGAGCCTCTGAAGGATCGAAAGGAGCAACTCAGTGTGTCTTCTACACCAAAGTTCTGAGATCTGAAGGATTTGGCAATCAAGAAATCAGATTGGACGGGTTGTCCAGCAATCGCAGTTGTGGGGGAGTCCAGACTACGATTGTTCTACCGGAATTGTCGTCTCGGTAACAGAGTCTGTCTTTTGGTTGTTTTTCAAGTCTTGTTAGGTTTAGAATTTTTGAGTGTTAGTGATAGAACCTGGATTGGCATCCCCCAGACGTAGATCCGTTTGGATCGAACTGGGTCACCAAATTCTTGTGTTCTTGTTTACATTCCGCTGATCACTCTGCACACACATACACATATAATCTGTTTACTCGTAGTTTTAACAGCAAGCCAACGACTAGCTCATAGTTCAAGATAGTAAACTGGGACCAACACTTGGTATCAGAGCGGCAGACTCTGACGAACTAGAGACGATTTTGATAAATCTTGAAAATAAGCAGAGAGGGTGCATCTGTTTCTAGGCCACCATTGTTCGATGGCACAAATTATCGATACTGGCGAACTCGAATGAAAATCCATTTGATGGCACTCGGAGATGAAGTCTGGGATGCAGTCGAGACAGCCTGGCAACCACCAACACGACCACGAGCTACAACTGATGGATCTATAGATCCTCCTGGTAGTCGACCAGCAACCAAGGCTGAATACACTCAAGCAGAAAAAGACGCCAAGAAAGGAAATTATACAGCTCTTAATGTAATCTTTAGCGCCATGGACGAAACACAGTTCCAACTTGTTACAAATCACACACTGGCCCATGATGCATGGAGGACTCTGGAAGTGATGTATGAGGGTTCTGAAGACGTTCGAGCGACAAAGCTACAGCGAGTTGAGACAATGTTCGAAAATCTGAAGATGAAGAAAGATGAGTCGATCTCTGTTTACTATGGAAGGTTCAAGGATATCGTAAATCAAGCCTATTCTTTGGGTTTGGTGTACGATAATCAAAAGCTTGTTCGAAAGATGTTAAGGACTCTTACCAAGAAGTACGCACCGAAAGTTGCAACACTGGAAGAATTGGATAAACTGAATACAATCACTCTGGATGGTCTTGTGGGGATTCTTCAAACCTACGAAATGAATTACCTAGAAGAAGAGTCAATAAGGAATATTGCACTCAATGTAGAAGAGGATTCTGGTAATTCTTCTGAAGATGATGTATCTTATATTACCAGAAAAGTAGCTAAGATGTTGCAAGAAAGAAGAGCTAAACAGTTCAATAGACGTCAAGGTCGAAGTTCCAATGATGTTCAGACGACGGACAGACTACCACGTAAAGATTTCAAAAAGAAGGATAACAGTAAGGGTGATCGATTCAATTCAAAGAAGGACTATGGCAAACCTGATAAATTCGGATCAGTAATATGCTATGAATGTGGAGGTAAAGGACACATTCAATCTGAATGTGCTACTACCAAGAGAAGAGAATTGAGGGAGAAGAAGGTATTCCAAGCAACTTTAAGTGATGATGATCTTGAAGGAACTACTGATGAACAAAAAATAGATGATGAAGTCGTTGCCTTCACCTCAAGAGTTGCAAGCCCTACAATTGAAGGTATTGTCAAGTCCATATGTTTTTCTCCTAACAATTGATGACGAGTATGATCAACTACTTGCTGACTACAATGAACTCAAAGAGGATTTTGAAGTTGCTGTCCAGGAGAACAAAAAATTGTTGGGACAACTAACAGATGTTGATATTGCATATGATCTTGAAGTTGAAAAGAATGAAGTCATGCAAAAGGAAAACAACACTCTTAAAGGCAAAATTCTTGAAATGGAGAAAAAGCTTGATGATCTCAAAGTCAAGAATGATGAGCTTCAAAAGGTATCTAAAGGTAAAAATAAACTTAATGAAGTTCTTTCTATGGGAAAACGTGTTGGTGATCAAACAGGGTTAGGATATACAAAACAATCTACACCATGCAAAACAAAGTTCACGAGTGGAGGATTTTTACCCCCAACTCATGAAGAATCTTATGCTGAAGAAGATTGTTCGTCCAGACGTAGACGAGACTGTCTTTATTGCAATTTGCCTGGACACACAGCTGATACTTGTATGCGAATTTTGAGAGATCTTATGAATGGAAGTCCAGTCGTTTGGCCTGATCAAGAACTACGAAAGAAATTCAGAATGCAAAAGGTATGGATACCCAGAAATAAAAATAAATATAAGAATTCTGTATGCTTTGCTGTTCTTTCATTACAGGCACATCAGAGAAACGATCAATGGTTATTTGATTCTGGATGCTCTCGTCACATGACTGGAAGGAAAGACCTCTTAGCAAATTACATTCAAAAGGATTGTGGAGATGTCATTTTTGGAGACGGTAAACGAAGTAAAATAGCTGGTTTTGGTAAAGTAAAGGATGGACTACTTTCTAAACTTTCACGAGTTTACTATGTTAAAGGACTAACAACTAATCTTATCTCTATTAGTCAACTTTGTGATGAAGATTTACAGGTCTTATTTACCAAACACTCATGTAGAGTTTTTGATGACCAAGATGAAAGCATATTGAAAGGAGGTCGTTCGAAGAATAATTGTTATATCTTAACTGACGACACCTCACAAGCCTTGCTTACCAACATTGATCAGACTAACTTGTGGCACAAACGTCTTGGACACCTAAACTACAGATCTTTGCACAAGCTAAGCAACTCTAGCGCAGTTCGAGGGTTGCCGAAGCTATCACAAAACGACCAAACCACTTGCAGAGATTGTGCCAAAGGAAAGCAGACTCGTTCAAAGCACAAACTAGTTGATCAGATTATCACAAAGGATTGCCTTGACTTAATTCACATGGACCTTATGGGACCTACCGAAGTCGAAAGTCTAAATGGTAAAAGGTATATTCTAGTTTGTGTAGATGACTATTCTCGCTTTACTTGGGTTTATTTTCTTAGGTCAAAAGATGAATCATTTGAATATTTTGAGGCCTTGAGCTTACGTTTGATGAATGAAAAGCAAAGGAAGATTACTCGAATTCGAACTGATCATGGTAAGGAGTTCGAAAATCAGTCATTCGACCGTTTCTGTGATGAGCATGGGATTGCACATGAGTATTCTGCCCCCAAAAGTCCTCAACAAAACGGAGTGGCTAAACGAAAGAATAGAACTCTACAAGAGATGGCAAGATCCTTATTACATGCAAGTTCGATGTGTAAGATGTTTTGGGCTGAAGCTGTTAATACAGCCAATCATATTGCAAACCGTGTGTTGCTGCGACCACATACAAATACTACTCCTTATCAATTGTGGAAAGGTAACACGCCTACGGTAAAGTATTTTCATATATTTGGTTGTAAATGTCATGTTCTTAGAGATAGAGAAAACTTAAAGAAGTTTGATTCTAGATCTGATGATGGCTATTTCATTGGTTATTCAAATACTTCAAAAGCTTATCGTGTGTATCTCCTAAATGCTAAGAAGGTAATTGAAAGTACTAATGTTGTTTTTGAGGATTTTGATCTTATAGACAACAGGACTGATGATGATGATCATCTACCCCAACAAAATCATGAACCTATTGTTGAGAATAAACAGGTCATTCCTGAACAACAAGAAACAGAATCAGATAGTCCACCTGAAGTTGAAACTACAGTGGAACAGGAATCTGAGGAACAGCCTGTAGAAGAAGTTCAAAGCAATAGAAAAGGACCAAGGGTTCTTAAGCATCATTCTACTGATGATATCATTGGTGATCCTACAGCACAGAGGCAGACTAGCCATAAAGCTATAGATTTCAAGGAGCTAGCTGGTTTCAATTGCTTTGTGTCAAAGATAGAGCCTAAGAACACTGTCGAAGCCTTGAAGGATGAATACTGGATCGCTGCCATGCAGGACGAACTACTTCAATTTGAAAGAAATGATGTTTGGGAGCTGACAGAACCACCTCCAAATGTCAACGTGATCGGTACTAAATGGGTGTACAGAAACAAAACTGATGAGAAAGGCAATATAGTCAGAAACAAAGCAAGACTAGTTGCACAAGGATACACTCAAATTGAGGGACTCGACTACGGAGAGACGTTCGCACCTGTTGCACGCATGGAGGCTGTAAGAATTCTTTTAGCTATTGCTTGTTCATTGGATATAAAGCTGTACCAGATGGACATAAAGACAGCCTTCCTAAATGGGAAGATCAAAGAAGAAATTTATGTTGCTCAACCTAGTGGATTTGAAGATCCAGTGCATCCAAATCATGTCTATCGTGTCAAAGGTGCTCTATATGGATTAAAGCAGGCACCTTGAGCATGGTATGAAAGATTATCAAAGTACCTTGTTGCTAGTGGATTTAAGAGAGGAAACGCTGATAAGACGTTGTTTGTCAAGCGTCAGGACGACCACTTAACTGTTGCTCAGGTATATGTCGATGATATAATTTTTGGTTCGACATCAGCAAAATTCAGGGATGAATTTGTTAATTCGATGAAATCAGAGTTTGAGATGTCTATGATGGGTGAGCTGCACTACTTCTTAGGACTTCAAGTTACACAAGAAGCTGATGGTATCTTTCTAAGTCAAGAAAAGTATGCTAGAAATATGTTAAAGAAGTTTGACATGGATAGTTGCAAAGTAATTAGGACGCCCTTAGGACAACAGGAGAAGCTGACTAAGGATGAAGCTGGGAAGCCAGTAGATCAAAAAGTCTACAGAAGCATTATTGGAAGTCTACTTTATCTTACTGCTTCTAGACCCGACATTTCTTATAGTGTGGGAGTATGTGCTCGATTTCAATCCGATCCTAAGGAATCACATATGAAAGCAGTGCGAAGGATTATGAGATATATAAAGGGATCTTTACAAATGGGGATTTGGTTTTCTAAACGATCTACACTTGATCTAATTGGGTTCACAGACTCAGACTGGGCTGGTAGTTGTGACGACAGAAAATCTACAACTGGAGGTTGCTTCTACTTAGGAAACAATCTTGTTAGCTGGTATTCAAGGAAACAAAATATCGTAGCTCTATCCACAGCTGAGGCGGAATACATTGCTGCCACATGTTGCTGCTCCCAACTTCTTTGGATGAAGCAACTACTTCAAGACTACGGTATTAGTAAGGATAATTTTTTAGTTTTCTGTGATAATACTAGTGCTATTAACATATCTAAAAATCCTGTTTTACATAGTAGGAGTAAGCATATAGATATTCGATATCATTTTATACGAGATCTTGTGGAGGATGAAATTTGCATGTTAGAGCACATTGGAACATTGGAGCAACGAGCAGACATATTGACAAAGGCACTAGATGGAGAAAAGTTTGAAGGCTTAAGAACTATCTTAGGCCTTTCCTATCATAATTAAACACTTAAGTAATTGGGCCTAATGATTTGCAATGTATTAAATATTACCTTTGCAGGCCCAAAAAGAAACAGGCCCAAAAAAAATTGGAGAAGCCTTATTCGGAACACCATCATCACGCGCGGGAGACTGGCTGACGTCACGTCGGCTCTGCAACTGCTGCAGACTGGTCACGTCGCCCACGTTTTACGAAAACTGTCCTCCGCCCCTTCGATTTCCGGCAACGCTCCTCCTCCATTAAAAGGTCGTTTCTTCCCTTATTCTTCATACGCCTTTACTACTGATCTTCTCTCTTCTTCTTTTTGTTCCTGCTCGAAACTACTATTTTCCTCTAAAGCACAAAACGCCCAAAAATGGCGATCATCACCGATCTCGATGACTCCACTTCCACCACTGATTCAACCACTCCTCCACCTACTGCCCCAACTCTGTCCTCGCAACCCATTCGCCTAAACCCTGAAGCTATTCAGCATATGGTTGCGGAAATTTTGAAAACTGCCCAACAAGGAACCCCTTTACCCCCAAATTCCTCAAACCCTAAAGCCACCAGTTCCAATCCTCCTCCTGCATTTGTTCTCTCCTCCGAAGGTGTTGTTCACGTTAGTTCCTCCAATCCACCCCCAACTGCCACTCACGCTGAGCCTATGAATGTCGCACCTCCATCTCCTCAACCACCAGTGGATATGGCAGCCGTGGATGAGATTGTCCAGGAATTGAACGCTGAGCACGGTGACCCACCATTGTCGCCATACGCACACCAAGGCATCCACGACCTCACTCAAGAAGAGATGGATGATATTGTTGAGTCGCACCAGGGCCGCAGACGCAGAGCAACTTCGCAAAGTTCTCAACCACCGCGGAGGTCTTCGAGGAAGAGAAAGGCTCCTACTCCTCAACCTACACCTCAACCTACTGCTCAACCAACTCCAGTGGCTTCAGCAGCAAAGAAACCTCGAAAAGCCCCAATTTTGTTGGATGTTGAGAAAGCTTTTAGTAAGAAGTATTTTACAGAGGATATGCGCAATTTTTCTCACGAAGTGCTCAAGGAGAGAGATTTCAAACCGGAGGAAGTGTTCAAGCACGCGCACTACACCACTCTTGGTTTCTCGGACTACCTTGATGAGAGGCATCTGTTGCACTGGGCACAAGGCCTTACCCAATACTCGCCCTCACTTGTTCGGGAGTTTTATGCCAACCTCCATCCTGAAATTCTCAACCCTAATTCGGCCTGGTTTGGTAAGATTTACATACGTGGCAAATTTCATGATCTGACTCCATCTGTTCTTTGTGCGTTGTTAAAGCTACCTCAGAACGACGATCCTAGTGATGGCTTGGAACTTATGCCTGAGGATATTAACACTGTGGCCTTTGAAATTTCTAATGAGAAAGTCAAGGAGTTTGGACGAAGCAAGTTCAGTGTTGTTCGTCTCACTTTGAAATACTATTGCCTCTATCAATTTTGCAGCTCCAATGTTCTTCCAACGAAGAATCAGTCCCAAATTAGTACCAACATGGGTAAACTTCTTCTTTGCATACATCGTCATATGGGACTAATGAATTTTGGCTATTTTCTTTTGAAAGAAATGTTAAGGTACTCCAATGGTCGCATTAAGATTGGTGCTAAACTCCCCTATCCGGCATTGATCACGGAGTTCCTTCTCTCTATTGGTGTCAAAATCAAAGAAAGCAAAATGGTTGCCTTGAAGAACTACAACCCTCCACCGACCCTTTTATTCATGGACAATGATTTCAAGCATGCTCCCCTGTCCGGCCCTGCTTTAGTGAACTCTCTTAAGAGTCGACTACTTCGCCAGAATGAACGCTTAACTGCATGGAGTCAGGAGGCTATGTTGATCAAAAGGGAGAATATGAAAATTATTTCTTCACTTCCATACTCTTTTGATACTTCTAACGTGCAGGCTGGTGATGTGGATCCTGATGATGAGGAGTGATAATCCATCATGGGGGAGATAATATGGTGTTGGTTGGTGTTGGTTGGTGGATGACTGAATTGGTTCTGGTATTTTTAAGCAGTTCTGACTGCTTGGTAACTATTCCTGAAAAACTCTCTCTTTTTGATAAACTTGTTTTGGTTAATGTTTTGGATTGGATAATTCTGATATGGATGGTATTTTCTGTTTTTATGGATTCTGAACTTTTGAATATCTTTTTAACTATGCGGGTCTGTAATAGTTAGGTAACTTGGATTACGGCTGAACTATCTTTTGCTATCTGCACTGGTGATCTTTTCTGAATGTTTTGATGGATGTTGTTTTTAATGTGTTTAGACTATTCTATGACATCCTTCTTATTGATCATGTTTTGTTTTGGTTTACACTGTTTACTTGGTCTCTTGTACTCTTTGGACCTAGATAGTTTCAACACCTTTAGGTGATGGAATTATCATCTCCACAAGAGTGGGGGAGATTGTTGTTGTCCTAACAAAACTCTTGTGCAGATGACACTGTCCTGATAGCAGTTCTGGGTTTGTTGTAACTGCTTCTCTGTAACTGCTCTTTGGCAGTTTTGATTTCGCCCGCACAGCAGTCTGATTAATCGATCATTGATTCTACTCAGATATATATTCTCTGTGATTAGATCGATTGTTAGATTTAGTAGAGTTGTAATTCATTGTGTGAGATATTATTCTTTGAGAATAGTTTTGTTTTCTCTCCAAGATTTCATAGAGTTCTTTTAGAGAGTTTTTAGAGTCTTGATGGTTCGTTCTTCATTGAATGGGATTCTGTGATTAATCATCAAGATCGTGCTTCACATTGCTTCAATTGGCATCACCGAATTGAAGAAATCTTTTCTCAATCAAGCTTAGGAGGTTGATCCTTGCGAGGAGCCTCTGAAGGATCGAAAGGAGCAACTCAGTGTGTCTTCTACATCAAAGTTCTGAGATCTGAAGGATTTGGCAATCAAGAAATCAGATTGGACGGGTTGTCCAGCAATCGGAGTTGTGGGGGAGTCCAGACTACGATTGTTCTACCGGAATTGTCGTCTCGGTAACAGAGTCTGTCTTTTGGTTGTTTTTCAAGTCTTGTTAGGTTTAGAATTTTTGAGTGTTAGTGATAGAACCTGGATTGGCATCCCCCAGACGTAGATCCGTTTGGATCGAACTGGGTCACCAAATTCTTGTGTTCTTGTTTACATTCCGCTGATCACTCTGCACACACATACACATATAATCTGTTTACTCGTAGTTTTAACAGCAAGCCAACGACTAGCTCATAGTTCAAGATAGTAAACTGGGACCAACAGTATGCACTCAAAAGTACTATCCATATATTTGATTTGTGTGTAAGTCGGACAATCATTCAAGCAATGATGCAATTTCATCCAAGAATTTCGAGCCTCTATCAATGCTTCTATTGTCCACAAATTGTAACGGTTTTATGGAAATATAGCACAGCCATCTCTTCCAAAGAAATCGAGGGAAGAAATAGAAGCAAAGAAGTGAAACATTAAGCCATAGCAAACTTTAGGACAACTATTACCAACTTGCTCAAAATCAAAGAAATTGGACAGAAAAAGCAGCAGTTTGGTTAGAGTCCTGACATCAAATTATCAGGACATCATGAATGGCAGACTTTAGGGAATATGGGATGGATTTATAATTAAGAATATGAGTTTATATCAAATTATATATATGTGAATCTGGTGTGAACAGTACTTCGCTGTTACGCACAGTGTCGGACTTTCGGATCCTACCCGCCCCGGGTGTTTATTTATTTTTATTTTTGAGCATCAGTTTCATCCTCACCCCTACTTCCCCGTTTCAGTTTCTGCATCTATTCTTCATTCATCTCGCACTCGTCTATGTCGGCCTCTACGTAGCCGAAGCTCGCCGCTCCCCTCTTTCGCACGGTTCCAGCTTTCCATTCAGTGTTATATATATATATATATATTATGCATCATATAAACTAATAATTGTGATTAACTGCTTAGAAAATTTCAGTAAGTCATATGGAGATCCTAGAAAATATAATATGTCATAATCACATCAAAGACCTAGATGAAAATCTGGATAAGTTCCTATACATTTCTCTCTTCTAGAGCTTTGCCTAACGTTTGGAGTATTTTGAACTTGATATTTGCAATTGAGTTTGCTTCTTAGTGATGAGGAAAAGTGAGTAATGTTGTGGTTATATTTTACGTGTCTTGTGCTTGTTAGCTTAATTATCACTACTAAAAAAATTGTGGATTTGATAGCTAAAACTGTGATAACTAACAAATTTTGATCGCTAAATTGTAGTAGTTAACGAATTTCAATTGCAAATCCGGTCCTGATCTCTTTAATACTTTTATCAAAAAAATTTGGTCGCCAGAATAGAAAATTATTGTAGATATTGTCATGGTCATGTAACAATTACCAAATGAAACAGATGTACTATAATTTTATTAAATTGTGAAATAATACTGGTCATTTCAATTTTCAACAAAATCCGATCCGGGTGAACTAATGTATGTATATCGAATATGGACAAATGGATAAAAATTCAAGTCAACAAGTCATAATTCATAAATGACTATGAAAGTACTCTCGTAATTATGATATTGTATTTATATACAATTAATAAATTTGATATATGGATATTGATGGCCACTGCCCTGGAGATAATGGCGTAATGGAGATATATTGTCATTTTGTCGACTAGTGGGGAAAATAATATTATCCTTTAATTTGTGTAATCGTAATTGCTTTTGTGGGGGTTGGCTTCATAATATCGACAAGAAGTTTTTCCACATACTATTATTGCAACTTAATTAAAAACTAAACGAATATCGATTAAATTGATGGGATTATTTATATTTTGTAATGATGTCCTCAAATTAAACATGTTCCTAATGAATGGATGCTAAGATGTTCGGTTTTGGTAACCAATTTGAATGCTTTAATTAGTTTATGACGTTTCAACAACAGTAACACAACACAGCACATGAGTTAGTATTTTATTTGGGTATGGTTTAAGAGCTGATTCAGCCTACGCTGAATCAGCTGAATTCATTCTATTAATGTGATAGTTTTAAGGTATAGGAATTATTTCCAAAATTACGATGATTTTATTTAATTATTGTAATAATGGTTAATTATTTGTTTATTTATTTACCATAATTGCCAGACACAATCCCAAATTCCCTTTTTATGCTCTAATTTCCTTCTTCTCACCCACCTCCTTCCAGCCACCATCACCACCACCCTACGCCACCAACAGCGTCGCACATCCAGATGCCGGCAAACCGCATCACTCTCCAAAGCCCCTTAGTGTTCATCCTCTTGCTGAGGACATCCTAGCGCTGCCATCTGCTTGTTCAGGCCAATTTCGTTGCAACAGGCCTTCTTGCACCGCCGCTCGCCGCTTCCGAGAAGCCATTTCCAACCATTTTTTTGCAGTTGCGTGCTTCTATCATGGTTTTGGGAAATTGATTTTGGGAGAGCAGTTCTTGTTGTTTGAGTTAGATTTGGAGGAGAGATTTCCAATAAAAGAGGGTGAGAAAGCTGGGTGCTCTTCACTGTGAAGGAGGAGGAATGCTATTGTTGATTTTTGTATTGCTTCCATTTATGGAGTTTTATGGGGCAGTAAAGAAGACAAATTGTTATGATATTTTTGGAGAGATTGTTTCTGACTCAATTTGAAAGAAGAAATTCGAGCAAGTGGAGAAATCCATTCAAATTGATTTTTCCTTGCTGCAGCAAAAACATGATTGATTTATTTAATCTTTTGTTTCTTCATGTTCATGTTTGGAGACAAAGATTTAAAATTATCACACATATAATATAAAACAATCACACACATTATATAAACATATCACATATATACATATTGTTCCGCACATACATCAATAAAAAACTCATACAAATTAAAAAAAACCAACTCATTTATTTAAATAAAACTATCACATATATAATATAAAATAAGCACACATATTATATAAACCTAGCACATATATATACCTCGGTAATTATCACACTGATCTACACTGACCAGCACGTACATCACAATACATCAGCAATAACAACAAAGCATCACATATGATGGAAGGTATTAAAATTCTGAAAGGTATTAAAATTAATAATGCAATAAGATTGAAAACTCAATAATGCACATTAATCAAATTATGTAATAAATTACCAAACTAATCGGTTACATATGATGGAAAAAGTATATTACATTACCGAAATTAACATATTCTCAAATTTGGAAATTATGACAAAAATAACTACTTATCACTCATTGAACTGAAGACCAGCACATACAGCACACGCTGAGTTTGGTCCATTCAGGCAAACCGGTCCCATTTTATTTGTTTATTTATTTCCTTAAATAAATTCCTAGAGTTTATTATTACTTTCAAGATACATTTATAAAACAAAATAATCATTGGTTGGTTCAATGATAATTGATGTTGGACTTGGTAAAGAGAACTATGATTCAATCTCCCACAATAGGGGGTGATTGGGAAGCCAAATTAATCGGTCCAATCGGTCAAACGCATATGGTTGATTGATCTAGGTGCATTATTTCCTCAAGAGTTAGGTGCAGCACTTGAATGAATGGTGGTGAGTTTGAACATAATATAGAGACGGCGCACAAGCATGCCGGATTGACAAATTAGGTGCAATTGTACGGAGGAGCGTGCTAGGCAAAAAATTAATAACACTACAAGATTCGCGGGAAGGCAACGAACAAGGTAACGAATATCGTCGTCTAAAACTTCGTCAACTGTCGGATTTCGTCGATTTGTTCATTGCCTCGTACGCCAGGCAACGAATCCTTTTGCCACCTTCCATGAAAATTTTTGTAGTGTAAGTCTTTTGGATCGGAGATTTCATAAGCGACAGCTTGAGGTTTTCTTAAAAAAGCTAAATAATGCACCCGCGCTATGGACTTAAAGTTTTCATGTTCAGGTCTGGCGCATGGGCACACTGGATCGTTAAAAGTGGCGCCCCTGATTAATTAACGTGCTCGGTGACGAAACTAGGATTGTCTACGAGGGAGTCGATTTCCACTAAAGGAGTTTTTCATGTTAAAGGGATGTCCGATTTCCACTAAAAGAATTATCTACAGGAAAAAGAAAGGAATTATTTTTAAGTAAAAAAAATTGTCACGAAAATACCAATATTAAAGCTTCATTCAAACCTGGATGATGGTGCATGGCTGCACTAACTTCAAAATCCGTAGCTATTAATTAGTATTATATTCTTGTGTATAAATGCTATTTGTTGACATGGCTGGATGATGGTGCATGGGTGCATCTACTATATTACCCTTCACTTTATATAAATGCTATTTGTTGACATTTATTAAAAATGAGTTAGTTGAAGGGTAAAAATGTAAATTTATAAGTTAACTAATGCAAACATTGATTATTGAAATTAAGCAAAAAGAGACAACTATTTAGGAACAGAGGAAGTATGTTGTTGCACCTAACCATCTTTGTCTTCATGTAGTATGATTTTGTTTTGACAAAACAATTAATGCTATATTAGTATGTATGAACAAATCATGTGTAACTTCTAATTGAAGACTTAGAAATACTATGAATCCGACATTTTACACCACAAACAACGGGAGTTTGATTGATTGATTTTTGTTTTTGTTTTTTTTTTTTATTAAAATATTTTACTCTTTAATTTTATTATATTTATCTGTATAAAATGCACTTACTTGATAAAAATTAAAATAGTTTCATAATTTAACTTTAGTTCCAGCTGAATCTTATAGAATTTATTTGCATTTCTTAATTGGGCCTATAACTATATTAATGCCGATCCATTTGTCCTTTATATTACTAATGACAATTAGTGTGAAATGCAATATCCATTTAATTTCATAACTTATCCATAATGCCATTTGAGACACTTTTTTGTAATGAAATATATTTCTATTGCAATTTGAAATATACGAAGTATTTGATAGTCCGTGCCAACAATGAACACCATTAATGAACTCAAAATTTGAATGTTTCATCAAACCGAACCTCCTTTAATTTCACTTATACCCTCCGTTTCTTTTTATTTGTTACCGACCCACCTTTCACGCAATCCAGTACACATTTTAAATTATTAATAACTCAAGTTTGTTATAAGTAAAATTCTAAAAGATTGATAGTAAAAAAACTACGAGACGAGATGAATCTAACAAGATCCCACTTGACTATATTTTAACTTGTATAAATATGATAAAATTTAAAGCCAATGAACAGTAACAAAAATCAAACTGTAATTAATTAAAAAAATAACGGATGGAGTATATTTCTCCACTACACGAAAAACAAACATTTTGTGACGAATTGAAACTGTAATCCATCACAACTTAGGACGAATGTTACGATGTAATAAATTAAAGAGCGGGTCGATCATCATCATCATGTCGCCGTTTATTTTTATGGTTCTATATTATTATTATTATTATTATTATTATTATTATTATTATTATTATTATTATTATTTTAAGTTAGGACAAAATGTTGCAACGGAACAATTTCTCACACAACTTTGCGAAAGGGAAATGTGAAGGATTTAAAAGTATAATGGTGGCATGTAATAATTCTGTTGTAACAAATCTTCAAATGACTAAGGGTCTGTTCTGCACGCAGAGCTGTAGCTGCGAGCTGGAGCTGTAGGGAGCTGAAGCTGTAGGGAGTTGTGGGAGCTGTAGCTGTCAGTTTTATTTAAGTGTTCTGTACAACAAGCTGTAGCTGTCAAAAAATGTATGAAATGACATAAAAGGACAAACATTTATGTAGACTATTGGGTAGTGAGTTGGTTATTGGGATAAAATTGTAATTGCTCAACAATAAGCTAGGAGCTTAGTTTTTAAAGCTACTACAAGTAGCTTTTAAAAAGTAGCTTCCAAAAGCTCCCATAAGCTCCTAAAAGCTAGTATGCAGAACGGGGCTTTTGTTTTAAAATAAAAGCTAAAGCTATCAAAAGCTCCCAAAAGCTTCCAAAAGCTGCGTGCAGAACAGACCCTAAGGCTGCGTTTGAGAACAAACATTAGCGATTTGCGTTTAACTTTTAAAATATATACTAAAAATAGCCAAAATCCTATACATAGTAAACACTAATTACAATAACCGCCAAATTTTAATCTCTAATCTCTAAACTCTGAATGCTCATCTCCTCCAACTTTTAGCTTCTCAAACTCTAGATTCTAAACTCTAATTTAAAATTGCATTACCAAACACCATTACTCAAATTTAAAACTATTTTTCACCATTAATTTCAAACTCCTGACTCTAAACTCCAAACTCCAGATGTTAAACTCTAATTATTTTCCAAACATACCCTAAAATAATAAGGTGTGTGTGTATATATATATATATATATATATATATATTTATACGTACATAATAGGGAGCTGCTATCTGTCGTTGTAAGGAGGGATGATGTTTTTGTGATGGTTGTGGGATTTTTGTGATGTTAGGTTTTCACCATAATATTATTAATACACTACAAGAAAAATCTCGTGCACCGACCGAAAATTCCGGTCGGTCGGCCAAGGAGACGGGTCGTCTCGGAGGCCACCGACCGGCCCACCGACCGCATTGGTCGGTCGGTAAAAAGCTGGTAAGCGGCCGAGAGGCAACCAAATGTGGTCGGTGCACCGACCGCTGCACCGACCACATTTGGGGTCGGTACAGCCTAGTCCCAAAGGTCCGGGAAGCCCCCCACCGACCGCACTACCGACCACTGGTGCGGTCGTAATTCTCTTCTATAAAAAATTTGTTCTCGGGAGGGCTCGAATCGAGCAGCTCAACAACACCAACCACAACCCTAACCAGCTTGGCTAGATCTCTAATCATCAAACATTTTCCGCCACGTGTCATATATAGTAAACCTTCTCAAATATATTTGAAAGGTTTTGTTAAAGAGAGGAGTCGAACCCGTCTCCTCCCCTTGTTCCCTTCTCGCGCGTACCATCTGTGCAACCAATGTTTCATGTTATTTTATGAAATGCCTTTTATATAACCTATTTAAATACATATATACATATATATATATATATGTGTATTTAAAATATAAAATAAAAACTAAAATTATATTAATTAAATAAAAACAATTAAATTAATTAAATAAAATATAAAATAAAATTAATTAAATAAATGAATTAAATAAAATAATAAAATCATTTCAAAAGTAAGATAAATTTGAATTAAATTATAAAATAAATAAATAATTAAAATATAAAATAATTTCATAATTAAATTATAAAAAATAAATAATTTGATAGCTCAAATAAAGAATAATTGTATTCTAAAAATAATCCAATGAAATATTTTATAAAAATATAAAATAAATGAAAAAACTTTTAGAGACCGCAAATTCGGTCGGTAATGCGGTCGGTAGACTAATTTTTTTAAAAAAAATATAATTCAAATAAAAAAAATTGAAAAAAAAACTTACCGACCGCTTGGTGCGATCGGTGCCACGGTCGGTGGCACCGACCACAATAAATGTGGTCGGTGCATTGGTTGCATAGGAGCCCGGGCCCCCCCAACGGAAACTTTGCACCGACCGCAGGTGCTGGTCGGTGCACCGGTCGGACCACACGACCCGTGTCTTATCGGTCGGTGCATTCGGTCGGTGGAGCCAGAATTTCTTGTAGTGATAAATTAAGACATCACAAAACTAACATGTACCATCATCACATTACATGCAGTTATAGTGTAGTTTGTACCTAAATGCTATTATATTGTACATAATATACTTTATTTAATAAATAAATTCACTACATTGACGATTTCTCTCTATCTTAATTAGTCGGTTGATCTTACCCCCCAAAAAAAAAAAATTGTCGGTTGATAGAACATGTCTGTTTCTTGGGAATGTGGACTTACTCTAATAGTCATATTCCATGACTTCCAACCTTATAGTTGGTGGTTCGATTCCCACCCGGCTTCCCATCCCTCTCCTTTATTCTTCTTTGTAATTTATGTGGCTTAGGCTCCCACACACATTTACCGACACATGAGTGTCAATGTTTAAAAAAAAATGTCTGTTTCTTAGGAAAGAGAATTTGATCTAACGGTCAAATCCTCTGACTTTTAATCTAATAGTCGTTGTGGTTTCGATTTTTCATCCGACTTCCTATTCCTCCTCTGTATTCATTTGTAATTTATATAGTTGGGCTCACACAACTCTTTGCTGATATTCGAGTGTCAATATTTAAAAAAATAATAAATAAATAATTAAATGTAGCTCAATCTATTGTCTATGGGGTACGCTCTCTTATTCATTTGTTTTTCCTCGTCTCAACAACAGAGACGATCGAATCAGAACATCTATCATCGTTTAACTAATTTAGTTACTTATTTTGTATGAATAAATATTCACTAATATATATACTCTAGTATTTATTTTAAATTAGAGAATTAAATTCTTTTTTTTCCCTTTAAATTCATGGAAAGTATTTGAGACCGAGTGCGCCAGGCATGGAACACAACTAGGAAATACATGAAACCTATATTCGAACATTAGGCAACAAACTTGAGACAAAACTCACAACACTACTCCTTAATGTTTAGAGTTGCCTAAGGCCCTTTATGTCCAAAAACCATCACAACTAATTGACCCACCAAAAATATAAAAAACTAAAATATTAGTACTAATATTTTGATATAATTTTAAAATTAGGTGGTAATTTTAGGATAAGTGTTGAGTAATTGGTATAAGAGTTTAATAGCATGTTAGTTGTTTTTATTATAAATGTATGTATATACTTAAGATAATAAATGTATGGATATATTTTAAGGGGTTCATAAGTCTAATGGAAATGTATTCAATAAAGAGCTTATAGCATATTTCTAGCCTCTTAAGATTTGAGTTTTTTCAATTTGAAGTTTAAAAAGTAGTTAAAACTCTTAAGATATTCAATCCAGGTTTTAAAAAGTCATTTAAAAAACTTGAGGTATTTAATACAAATTTTAAAAAGTCTTAAAACCGTTAGATATTCAACAACCTAATGACTTAGACTCCATCAATTTTAATGGGATCTTTTCTTCGAAAAATATGATTATACAAATTTTTTTTTCAAAAAAGATTTCTACGGATTCTGTACAACATAGAGTCTATACAAAGTCAACCAACTCTACGTGGAGTATATGAATTTTCTAAATCTACCGATGTTTAGAAGTCAAAAAATGTAACAAAATTTTTGTTGAATAAATCTTCCTAAAGTTAACTGCTCACTGTTCATGATATTTGATATATCAAATAAAATACTCTGAATCCACCACTGCAACCGCCTATCTCCCAAAAAATCAACTACCATCACAAAAATGATTGTATCCATCACAAAACTCCTAAATATCACGGTGACGGTTCCCTGCAACCAATGACTAAATCATTTTTTTTTCTTATAATGAAATGGCCTAAGAGACTAGAGAGATATAGATATATGATTTATTAGGGTTTTTGTTTGTTTGTTTGTTTTAGTTTATTTTCTTTTCTTTCTTTCTTTCTTTTTCCTTTTTTCTTTTATTTTCATTTTCATGTTCTTTTCCTTACATTATTTGGTTGTCTCTACTAAAAATTCTTTACTAGCTAGGTGTTTGGATGAGTTGTACTAAAAAGTAGAAAGAAATGTAATTAAAAGCTTAAAAATTGACTTTTTCTAGCAGCAGGTCAAGAATTGCTTTAACATTTTTTTAGAAGCCCATCCGAATTCCAAACAGCTTATTACAATAACTTTTTCGTAATTAAAGTATATGAATTTGAGGAGTACATAAATATCTACCGAACTAAACTTAATTTGGAGGAGCTAGTAGTGTTTGTGAGATAGGCAATTTATTTCAGAGAATATAAAAAACACATGTGATGCATTTTGATTTTGACATATTTTGTGAATTTTAGATGGAATTGCATATCTAAATTAAATAAGTTTTGAGGATTTAGCGGCACATTCGACAATAATATAAATTAAAATTAAAGAATCTTTCTATTAAAGTGTGTGACACCGTACATATTATGTCAGGTGAACTCCTCTACTAATATGTCTAGTCAGTCTAGATATATGTAATAAATAAATAGTAAATGCAATTGTGGAGTACTTGTGAAATACTTACTCCGTTTTTTAAAGATAGCTACAGACCCACTCAGCACGCAGTCCAATGCACATTTTAAACTATTAATAATTCAAATTCGGTACATGTAAAAATTCTAAAAGTTCGATATTTAATATCTACAAGACGAGACGAATCTAACAAGATCACGCTTGGCTATATTTTAACTTGTATAACCATGAGAAAACTTTAAGTCAAAATATATAAGTGAACAGTACTCAATAGTCAACAGTAGCTAACAAAAAAAACAGAGGGAGTACTTACTAATACTACATGAGTACATGGAGTCTTTGTTCGAGGAAAATAGATATGTAATGTACCGCCACTATTTCAACCTACACAGTGGCGGAACTAGAAATTCGATACATGGTGGTAAAAAATTTAGTTAATTCTTCATCCGTTCTATGTAATATGTTTTGTTACGGTTGGGTAGGATAATTAAGCTGAATTCGAAACTTTTTTTTTTTGAAACATTGACACTTATGAATCGGCAAAAGTGTGTGAGAGCTCAAACTATACAAATTACATAGGGGAATAAATAGGGATGGCAATGGGTCCGGGTCAGAACCGAGAACCGAGAAAGACCCGAGCTTGGGTCGGGTCTTGGGTCTTACCAAATGGACCCAGAACCGACCCGTTGCCATCCCTAAGGATGGCAATGGGTCCGGGTCAGACCCGGAACCGAACCGAACCCGAGCTCTGGGTCGGGTCTTGGGTCTTGGCGGAACCGACCCAGACCCGATCCATTGCCATCCCTAGGAATAAAGGAGGGACACGGGGCCGGGTGGGAATCTAACCCGACCATAAGGTTGAAAGTCAGATGACATGATCACTGGGTCAAGTCTCCATTCCCAGCTGAAATTAATTAAGAGAGAAAAATGTTCGAAATTAAAGAAAGAATGAAAAAAGATTGAGAAAAAAAGCTTATTTATTGAAATTGGAGTTATATATTACTAATATTATTTTTACATTAAAAATAAAAAATTAAAATTTTTTTTAAAAAAATTTCAGGGTGGCCAGCTGACCACCTGGTTATATAGTGGTTCCGCCACTGAACCTACATGTCTAGATATATTAGTATATACTGTACTAAATATTTCAGACATTATGCGTTTCAATTTTGACATTTTTTTTAATTAATTTTCAGTGAGATATGCATTACTGAATTTAATAAATTTTAAAACTTATTATCTAAATTTATAATCGTTCCTCTTGAGATGATTCATGAAAACCTTCCTACACTTTTGGCCGTGGTTGGAGTCAGCAAATAGTAGGGGAAAAAAAGGAAAAAATTAGTTCTTTTTATTTACAAAAAATTCAAATCAGTCACTTTTTAATTTTTTTGTCCAATTGATTCATTACATTATCTAATTATGTCCAAATCAATTAATTGTTCACTAATTATATCCTAATTGTCGACGTCGCAAGGGTTTTGCCAAAACAGTCCCAAAAATCTAAATCGGTCTGTTTAGTAAATTTTTGTCCTCTTTCATTTTGTGCGACTCTCTGCTATGTGTGAAGCCCATTGTCACATCTGATGGCAGTATCTTCGCTGGATGCCATCGGAGTTCCGGTCAGTAGATACTGCGGTGGATCTTCTTTTAGAGTTCGGTAGTTTTTGGTGTTTCTCTAGAAAATGAAGACTAATTGTGATATACTCTCTCTGTTTTTTTTTTTAAAAAATAACTACATTGACTAATTTGCTATTATTCACACATATGCTTTGACTTAAAATTTAAATATAGTTATATAAGTTAAAATGAGCCAAGTGAGATATTGTTAGATTCGTCTCATTATGTAGTATTTCAATATCGAAATTTTAGAATTTTTTCTCATACCGAACTTGAGTTATTAGTGGTTTAAAATGTGCACTGGACTGCATGAAAGGGGACAACATTTTACTAACAGACCGATTTAGATGTTTTGAAAAGAAAACGGACTGTTTTGGCAAAAACCCTTGCCACATCAATAATTAGAGCATAATTAGTGAACAATGGACTGATTTGGACATAATTAGATAATGTAGCGAATCAATTAGGCAAAAAAATTAAAAAGAGACCGATTTGAATTTTTTGTAAAGAAAAGACTAATTTTTCCTGTTTTCTGCAAATAGTAGATAATATATTTAACTAGCATATTAGATTATCATTATTAATAGTTGATTTGATATAAGAATTTGCTTTCCAATTTACTTCATTTGTTTTTAAATTATTGCTACGGTCAAATTTTTAATATTGTTCATTGAACTGCTTTGACTTTAATTTTTATCATAGTTATACAAGTTAAAATATAATTAAATGAGATCTTGTTAGATTCGTCTCGTCTTGCAGTTTTTAAATATCAAATTTTTAAAATTTTTACTTGTACCCAACTTGAGTTTTTAATAATTTAAAATGAGCATTGGATTGCATGCTAGTCCAATTTACGAACTTCAATATGCTTTTATGAAATACATTAGAATAACAAATTATCTGGTTTAGTATGCTCTAGAATATACTACGTGTCTTCTAAACAGCCTCTTTGCTATCTTTTGATACATGTATATCTTTTTTTGAATTGCTTCCATAATGAAGATATGTCAAAAGAAATGATGAGATGGAGACAAAAATATTCCAATTACACCTAATGTTCTATACATGTTGCTGGTTCCTTGAGCTCTATTTAGACATTTGTATTATACAGAAAAAAAAGACAAATACGTCATTTTTTCCCACAAATCAATTATTTTTCTATTTTATTATCAAAACAGTCAGCTATAAATGCTAATTATGTCCAAATCAGTCCCTTGTTCACTAATTATGCTCTAATTGCTGACGTGGCAATGATTTAAATTTAAACCTGACACGTGGGCATAATATTAGTCCTTTTTTTCTTTTATCTTTTGCCAATTCATTCCTAAACTTTTATTTTGTTCCATTTACTCCTCTACCAAAATCAGTCATTTTTTATTAATTGACCTCCAACCTTTCAAATTATTTCATTTCAGGCACAGAACCTTAAATATTTTTATTATTACTAATCCATTTTTATTTCAGGCCCAGAATCTCAAATAAATGCCCAACATAAACACCAAACCTCATACATTGGGTTTGACTGTCTTGTTATCGGGTCTTCCAAGTACCGGAATTTTACGGACTCTCTCTAACCACCCGAGCGCAACCGATGGTTAATTGGTTTTGGTTTCCTTCAGCAACAATTAGCATAATCTTACTTTATTTCCTACCTTAGGAATGTTTGAGTAAATGATTTAACTTGAATTTTTCGAAGGTTATGGATACAGGAAGCTTGGATTTTATTGAAAAAAATATTAAAAATATTATTCAAATATTATTAAAAATATTAAAAAATAGTCTGAATTTTATTGTCCATGCTTCTTGTATCCATAACCTTCCAAAAATTAAAATTAAATCATTTACACAAAAATTAAAATTAAATCGCTTACTCAAACCTTGCAACGTTCTAAGGTAGGAAACAAAGTACGATTGTGCTGATTTGTAATACCCAAGAATTTTGCAACATAAAACAAATAATTAAATAAATAAACAATAAATAAAATAAACACAATAAATAAATAAATTCAGCAAATAAATAAATAAAGATAAGGGAATGATAAATGAGATTTAACGATTAATTAAATAAAAAGAATTAAATAAAGATAAATAAATTGCACACCGAAATCCGACACCAATGAACTCGAGAATTCGAGTCCAAACATGCATTTAGACCCGAGTAAAAATTTAGAGAGGAAATAGGAACCCGAAGATGGCCCGGAAATCGGAATCCAGGAGCATAGAGGGATAGAAGTCCGAAAGAGAGGAGGAAAAGCACGACGGATCGCACGACCCGCCCGGACCGGAGTCCAGGCGAGTGCCGCGCGGTGGATAGGGGAACGGCGCGCCACGGCCGCGCCAACGGGCAGATTCGCCGGTTGCGAGATTCACTCGCTCGAATCCGGATTTTCCGACTTCGGTTGAACACCTTTCGGCTCAAGACTCCCCAAGGCCGACCTTGGACGTCCCTAGGTCGTGCCTATCTATAAATAACACCTCTTGGAAGCCCCGAACACTTTTCAAAACCCTACGATACTCCCTATACACAAAACCCTAGATCCGGAAGTCATCGGAGACACCAAAACCGAGCGAGGACTGCCGTGGACGAATTCGAGAGATCTCCAACGTCGTGGTAAGTCTGATCCGTTCATCCATCTCGTTTTTAATTCAAAAACGAAGCCCTAATTCTCTTCTTTTTCCTTCTACACCCCGAATCGGATCTAGAACGAAGAACCCAACGAACGGAGAGGATAAACGGTGGACTGGAAGCTACGCCTCCGAACTCGATGATCCCGGACGACTACGAATATGTAATTTGACACTTACATGGTTTTGGGAGTAATTAAAACACGTAAAACTAAAAGCTTAATCGAAACTTTCGTAAATCTGGCAACGTACGATTTCTACCGGCGCAGTGAATTTGTCTAATTTTTCCGAACCCTTAAAAGTCTTCAAACGGAAAAACTTAAAACACAAAAAACGTTCCTAAGACTTAGATCTATCTCCTGTAAAAGTTTCAGAATTTTTCGTGATGATTTGATATATGAAATCCACCCGAAACCGAACTGCTGAAACTTAAATCTTGAATTTCTTGACAGATTTTAGGTCTGAACTTGATGACGTTTTTGACTAGGGTTCTAGGCCGATTTAGATCTTTAGCCGAACATGAAAGTTGTAGAAAAATGTCTTAAGAAGGTCTCTGTAAAATTTCGTTAAGTTTGGAGTTGATTTGCTATGGTAGATCGTGATAATTTTGAACTGCTGTACACGAAATTTGGACAGATTAATGATATGACGAAAATTGACGTTTTTGACATGCTTCGGTATCTCGGATTGAAAAAGTTAAAACACGAAAGTTGTTCATCTCGATATTCCCGAGTCAATGGTAAAGTTTCCGAATTTTTGGACTTAAATCAGATTTTAAATTAATTTTAGAGTAAACTGTGGTTGACCGAGTCAAATGTTGAAATCTTGTCGAAACGGTGAAATTAGCCTTTAAAGTTTAACGAGTAGAAGAATCTTTGAAATAAATACATGAAATCTGGAATTTAGGAAATCCCCTTTACAAACTTGATATTTTAAAATTAGGGGGTGAGTGCTCTGCAGGGTGCCCTCCTAACGATTCACTTCGTGCCTTCATGGACGATGGTGAACCGTGCGAAATTTTGAGATATATTGCCAAAACGGCATGAGATATATGGCCTACACTCTCGTGAATATCCACATGGGTTTCCCGAGGCTCCGGAGTGGTATTGGGTATGGCAGATGCGGCTGCGGCCGCCGGTTTCCGGCTAAACTTGTTGATATCGCGATGCAATCGTGAAATACTTGAAATACTAAAACTTGAGTGTAATGGGGATAGTTAAATGTTTAATTATTGTCCTTTTAAATTATTAAATGCTTTATTTGAATTAATGATGGCTTTTATTTAAATTATGGTAAATGTACTTTTGGTTAGTGCCATGATTTAATTATGCGGATTTGTTATATTATTAAATTAAATTAGTTATGATTATTATCATGCTTCTATGTAATTATTAAATTAATGGTTTTTAAACCCTACGATCATGCATGTGTTAACTTACTCAGCAAGTTGTGCTGACCAAACCATTTATTTTTCCTTTTTCCTTACAGAGTATGTGGAACAAACATGAGCACGTTCATGCATGGGGGATATATTTTGCGAAACTTTATTATTAAATTCTTGCATTAGATTATTGAATAAACGGGCCTGTTTAACCCGTGTTTTGACCATGTCGGTCTTATTTACATTTCCGCTGCAATATTATACTTAAATATTATTTCCGTTGCATTATGATATTATTATTTTCGAGACTATATTGTATGGGCTGTTTACAAATGTTTTAAATATTTTTAAATACTGAAATACCTAGCATTGCATCTCTTTAGTAAGCCGGAGAAACCGTATCTTACTAGGGAGGTGTGGCGGTGGCATCCCGACCTGGGTGACCAAAAACCGGGATGCTACAAGTTGGTATCAAAGCCCGGCTATTTTTAAACTATTATTTTTAAACCAATATTATTTTTAAACTACTATTAATAATTTGACTATTATTTTAAATTTTAAAGTATTATTTCCATGGAAATTTTTTTTTAAGACCCATGGAAAAATATATATAGTGCATGAATTATTTTTGGGGGGAATCATCATATGCATTTGCATATTGCATCTCTTTTATGTAGAGAACTTAGAATCTTGGCGAATTTTAACTTAGAATCTTGGCAAATTTCAACTTAGAATCCTGACGAATTTCGACTTAGAATCTTGGCGAAGTTTAACCTAGAATCTTGGCGAATATTAACTTAGATCTTTTGCTTGCGCTAGATGGCTAGTCAAGATATGATGCACTTGATGATCAAAATGATGAACATCCACCTTGATTCCCAACAAACCATAGAACAAATGAAACATCGTATGGCTCACTTGGAGGCAAATCTGCACCACATGGGCAACTTGAGAGAGGCGGATCACCACCGCATAAACCAACTCGAACGCCAAGTCCAAACCCTCACTACGCAAAACCTAATCCTGAAGGAACACATCGATGCTCATGGACAAGATTTGAACACCATCTTTGACGATTTACTGCCGCCAAGTTCGGAGGAGGAAGACCCGGAGGAGGATCCCGCTACCCCACCGGAGGACGTCTTGAGACGCTAGGGATTCTATTTATAGTAGATACTATTTTGCTAGGAAAATATTTCTACTTTTGTATACCTTCCCGCTTGTACTAAAATTTCTTTTAAGGAATAAAATGCCCGATTTATTTATAATAAATCGAAAAAAGAAAAATAGAGTCTGGACAGATCTTTCCGACGAAAGAAAAATCGAAATAAAATAAAATAAAACCCCGCTTCTTAGTTCGATCGAGCACCACGTGCGAAATTACAAAACACATACATATTTATAGAAATTGTTTAAACTATATGTTAATTTCACAAGTCCTAATCCACCCTATTTGTAACAGAATGGCACCCAGAGGAAGAGGAAGAACTCAACCTGCTCCCCAAACCACTACTGAAACACCTACCGAAACACCTCCAAATGTCACGGAACCGGCTCAACCGGTAGAGGAACAACCTCAAGGTGCGCAGGACGCCCCCGCACCGAACAATGTGGGCGATTGTCTTCGGACGATAGATGAGGTCTTGATTGCGCTAGGGAACGCGCAAGTCAACCAGGGCCAAGCTGCGGCGGTACCCCCGCCCCAAGCTCGCCCCAACTATCTGGCAATGGTGAATCCCTACCAGCCACCCCACTATGCTGGTGAGGAGGATCCAGCCAAACTGGAAGAATGGATCCGAACCTTCGACAAGCTGCTGGGAGCAGTCAAATGTCTGGAAGGAGAGAGAGTGCACGTCGCTTCGTACTACTTGGGAGGCGAAGCGGACGACTGGTGGCAGGCAACTCAAGCCAAGCTGACTGAAGATGATGAGCCCTACTCTTTGGCGGAAATGATGGAACTACTCAGGGATCGATTCTATCCCTTGAGTACTAAATCAGCGATGTATGAGGAATTCCTGTCGCTGAAGCAATGAGGCCATACTGTGTAGGAGTACTACACTCGCTTCAAGGAACTAGTAAGGTTCGCACCAAGGCTAGTACCCACGGATGCAGAGAAAGCACAGAAGTTCGAGATGGGACTGAACCTGTCCGTTCGCGAGGTGATCGCGGGGGTACACTACCCCGATTTGCAAGCTGTGTATGACCGCGCTGTGGCAGTAGCGCGTGTGCAACAACTGAAGAGAAGGGTGAGTGGGGAGTCCAGCAGGGGTCCCCAAGACAAGAGAAATCGGGACGCGAGAAGCGAGAACAACACGGGAAGGAACGAACAGCGGAGAGGGTCGAATAGGCCACAACAAACCAACAATGGGAGGAAGTTTAACCAAGAAGAACCGGTACCACCCTGCCTAAGATGTGGACGACCCCATCTGGCGAGGGGATACCCTCAACAGGGCGCCTGCTTCCGATGTGGTCGAATGGGTCACATTCGTCGTGATTGTCGAACGAGGATGGAGAACATAACAAAGAGGGAAGATTTAGTCATGGGGCCGGAACAGCCTCAGAACCAAAATGGGCGGGACAGAAATAACCAGGGGTATAGACCCCCTCAATACCAATTTAGGCCGTCGAATCAGAACCAGAACCAACGACCTCCGCCACCGCAGAATCAAAACCAACAGCAAAATCAGCAGCAGAATGCGAATCAGCAGGGCAACCAAGGACGCCCTATGGGGAGGCTCAACGCGGTTAACCAAGCGGACGTGCCTGCACAAGGAGAAGTGATGGCAGGTACATTTCATGTTTTGAATACACCCCTTAGAGTTCTATTTGATTCTGGAGCTAGTTGCTCAATCATAGCATCAAGAATAGTGCCTGAGTTAGGTCTACCTAAGTGCGAGAGAATTAGCTTAGGAATTCAATTGCCTTCTGGAGAAGTAGTATCTTGCTCTAAACGATATAACAGAATTCCTATAGTGGTAAAGAACGTAGAATTCTTCGCGAACTTAGTAGAATTTGACTTAAGAGACTTTGACATCATACTGGGGATGGATTGGTTATCCCAGTATAAAGCAGTGATCGAATGCCAAAAACAAAAGATCACCTTGTCAAAAAGTAGGGGAAAGAGAGTTATCTTTTACTCTCAGCCCCTAAGAAGAGTAACAAAATCGTTAGTGCACTCAAACTAAGTAACTTGATGCGTAAGGGGTATGAGCTATATGCGTGCTACGTGCACAACCTTGAGGGAGAAGAGAACAAGGTTGACAGCATACCAGTGGTAAGAGAATACCCGGATGTGTTTCCTGAAGACATCCCGGGCATGCCACCTGAGCGAGATCTTGAATTCACAATAGATCACATTCCGGGCACAGAGCCTGTCTGAAAAGCTCTGTACCAGATGGCATCACTGGAAATGAAGGAGTTAAAGGACCAACTCGAGGAGCTGTTAGGAAAAGGGTACATAAGGCCGAGTACTTCTCCCTGGGGAGCACCGGTTTTATTTGTTAAGAAGAAAGACGGAGGATTACGTCTTTGCATAGACTATCGAGGGTTAAACCAAGTGACTATCAAGAATAAATACCCTTTTCCGAGAATTGAGGATCTATTTGATCAATTGAAGGGAGCTTCAATATTCTCGAAGATCGACTTACGATCTGGGTATCACCAGTTGAGAATTGCCGAGAAAGATATCCCGAAGACGGCGTTTCGAACTCGATATGGCCACTACGAGTTTACAGTGTTATCCTTTGGGTTAACAAATGCTCCGGCAATGTTCATGAACCTCATGAACAATGTATTTCGAGAGCTGTTAGATCAGTGTGTAGTGGTGTTCATTGATGGCATCCTGATCTACTCGAAAAGCGAGGAGGAGCACGCCCAGCACTTGCACCAAGTGTTAGGGACCTTGCGAAAGAATCAACTATACGGCAAATTGCCCAAATGCGACTTGTGGTTGAAGGAGGTAGCATTTCTAGGACATATAGTATCCGCTGATGGAGTTTCAGTGGATCCGGCAAAAGTCTCTGCCGTAACTGAATGGGCAACTCCAAAGAGCCAAACTGAGATATGGAGTTTCCTTGGATTAGCCGGGTATTATCGACGGTTCGTGAAGGATTTTTCGAAAATCGCACAACCTTTGACCCAGCTACTGAGGAAGGGAGTAAATACGTGTGGACAGAGGCTTGTGAGACAGCGTTTCAAGAACTGAAGAAATGACTCACAACCACACCCGTATTGACACCACCATCAGAGAATGGTAACTTCGAAGTTTATAGCGATGCTTCGAAGGAAGGTTTAGGTTGTGTCTTGATGCAAGACTCGAGAGTCGTAGCGTATGCATCACGCTAACTAAAACCTCACGAGGAGAATTATCCGACACATGACCTGGAGTTGGCAGCGGTCGTTTTCGCTCTAAAGATATGGAGACATTATCTTTATGGGAGGAAGTGTCGAATGTTCACCAACCACAAGAGCTTGAAGTATATATTCACTCAGAAGGAGTTGAATTTGAGACAGCGAATGTGGTTGGAACTTATTAAGGACTACAATTTAGAGATAGCCTACCACGAAGGGAAGGCGAATGTGGTAGCCAATGCCCTAAGTCGGAAAACCCAACACGTGACAAACTCGTTGGTAATTCCGCCGGCATTGTACATGGAGTTGGCAAGATTGGATGTGGAACTTGTGCATCCGGGCACAGTGAGTGAAACGATCTACGCAATGGTCGTAGAAACTCCAATACTGGACGAGATTAGGCTCGCCCAACCAGGTGACGCGAAATTGGAGAAGATAAAGGGGTACATTGCTGAGGGGAAGGCAATAGGATTTGCTGTCCACGAGGATGGAAGCATTCTCTTCAAAGGGAGATGGTGTGTGCCTCAAAAGTGTGCCGAGTTGAAGCGGAGGTTGATGGAGGAAGGGCACAACATGCCATACTCAGTGCATCCTGGAGGTGACAAGTTTTACAAAGATCTAAAGAAGATCTATTGGTGGCCGGGAATGAAGAAGGAAGTGGCAGACTTCGTGGCGAAATGTTGCCAAAGGGTTAAGGGAGTGCGACATAAACCCTTAGGACTGATGCAACCACTAGAGATTCCAAGTTGGAAGTGGGATAGCATCTCGATGGACTTTGTCTCGGGATTGCCCCGATCACCTAAAGGCATGAACAAGATTTGGGTGATTGTGGATAGGCTAACACAGACAGCCATATTTATCCCGATGAAGGACACGTGGACTATGGACCAATTGGCCCGAGCCTACATTGATAATGTGGTACGACGACATGGAGTACCACATGACATCATTTCCGACAGAGACAGTAGATTTGTCTCTCACTTTTGGACGGAGTTACAAAAAGCTCTCGGTACTTAAATCAAAATGAGCACCGCATTCCACTCGATGACGGATGGTCAAACCGAGAGAACAATCCAAACACTAGAAGACATGCTGAGAGCATGCGTGTTGGAATTTAAGGGAAATTGGGAATCCCATTTACCCCTAATCGAATTTTCTTATAATAATAGCTACCATGCTAGCATTGGCATGGCACCATTCGAGGCGTTGTATGGACGAAAGTGCCGAAGCCCGTTGAGCTGGGAAGAAAACGATAAGTCGGTGGTTGTGGGACCACAACTTATCGAAGACATGGCTCAACAAATCAAAGTGATTCAAGGAAAAATGAAAGCTGCTCAAGACCGTCAGAAGAGTTACGCTGACGTGAGACGACGAGACCTAGAATTTCAAGTGGGAGATAGGGTCATTCTAAAGATATCACCCATGAAGGGGGTGATGCGCTTTGGCAAACGAGGGAAGTTGAGTCCTCGATACATAGGACCTTACGAAATTCTAGAACGAGTCGGAAATTTGGCCTACCGACTGGCTTTACCGCCACAATTAGATCGAGTTCATAATGTTTTCCATGTCTCACAACTAAAGAAGTATGTGCCGGACCCGACATATGTACTTCAACCGGAGAAAATCGAACTCGATGAGGATTTGACTTATGAAGAAGTCCCAGTGCGAATTCTAGACACTAAGGAGCGAGTAACGAGGAAAAAAACCGTCAAAATGATCAAGGTTCTTTGGTCCAACCACGAAAGTGAGACGGCAACTTGGGAGGTAGAACCCGACATGAGAGAACGCTATCCGACACTGTTCCAAACCGACACCGACACAGTTATGGGACATAACTGCAACCTTAAGGGGGAGAGGATGTCATACCATGTATTTTTCGTGCATTTTTGTAAACAAACAAACAAATTCGAATTGTTTTGAACTACGTTATGGCTTGATCACTTCACAGGGTACGTAGGCAGCTTAGAAGTTTTAATTCTAAGTTCAGTCACAAAATAATAAAACAAACAAAAGACCTTAGCACGAGAAAAGCCGAAACACAACTTCGAGGATGAAGTTGATTCTTAAGGAGGGTAGACTGTAATACCCGAGAATTTTGCAACATTAAACAAATAATTAAATAAATAAACAATAAATAAAATAAATACAATAAATAAATAAATTCAGCAAATAAATAAATAAAGATAAGGAAATGATAAATGAGATTTAACGATTAATTAAATAAAAATAATTAAATAAAGATAAATAAATTGCACACCGAAATCCGACACCAATGAACTCGAGAATTCGAGTCCAAACATGCATTTAGACCCGAGTAAAAATTTAGAGAGGAAATAGGAACCCGAAGATGACCCGGAAATCGGAATCCGGGAGCATAGAGGGATAGAAGTCCAAAAGAGAGGAGGGAAGGCACGACGGATCGCACGACCCGCCCGGACCGGAGTCCAGGCGAGTGCCGCGCGGTCAATAGGGGAACGGCGCGCCACGGCCGCGCAAACGGGCAGATTCACCGGTTGCGAGATTCACTCGCCCGAATCCGGATTTTCCGACTTCGGTTGTACACCTTTCGGCTCAAGACTCCCCAAGGCCGACCTCGGACGTCCCTAGGTCGTGCCTATCTATAAATAACACCTCTTGGAAGCCCCGAACACTTTTCAAAACCCTACGATACTCTCTATACACAAAACCCTAGATCCGGAAGTCATCGGAGGCACCAAAACTGAGCGAGGACTGCCGTGGACGAATTCGAGAGATCTCCAACATCGTGGTAAGTCTGATCCATTCATCCATCTCGTTTTTAATTCAAAAACGAAACCCTAATTCTCTTCTTTTTCCTTCTACATCCCGAATCGGATCTAGAACGGTGGACTGGAAGCCACGCCTCAGAACTCGACGATCCCGGACGACTACGAATCTGTAAGTTGACACTTACATGGTTTTGGGAGTAACTAAAACACGTAAAACTAATAGCTTAATCGAAACTTTCCTAAATCTCGCAACGTACAATTTCTACCGGCGCAGTGAATTTGTCTAATTTTTCCGAACCCTTAAAAGTCTTCAAACGAAAAAACTTAAAACACGAAAAACGTTACTAAGGCTTAGATCTATCTCTTGTAAAATTTTCAGAATTCTTCGTGATGATTTGATATATGAAATCCACCCAAAACCAAACTGCTGAAACTTGAATCTTGAATTTCTTGATAGAACTTAGGTCTGAACTTGATGACGTTTTTGAATATGGTTCTAGGCCGATTTAGATCTTTAGCCGAACATGAAAGTTGTAGAAAAATGTCTTACGAAGGTCTCTGTAAAATTTCGTTAAGTTTGGAGTTGATTTGCTATGGTAGATCTTGATAATCTTGAACTGCTGTACACGAAATTCGGACAGATTAATGATATGACGAAAATTGACGTTTTTGACCTGTTTCGGTATCTCGGATTGAAAAACCTAAAACACGAAAGTTGTTCTTCTCGATGTTCCCGAGTCGGTGGTAAATTTTCAGAATTTTTGGACTTAAATCGGATTTTAAATTAATTTTAGAGTAAACTGTGGTTGACCGAGTCAAATCTTGAAATCTTGTCGAAATGGTGAAATTAGCCTTTAAGGTTTAACGAGTAGAAGACTCTTTGAAATAAATACATGAAATCTGGAATTTAGGAAATCCCCTTTACAAACTTGACCTTTTAAAATTAGGGGGTGAGTGCTCTGCAGGGTGCCCTCCTAACGATTCACTTCGTGCCTTCATGGACAATGGTGACCCGCGCGAAATTTTGAGATATATTGCCAAAACGGCATGAGATATATGACCTACACTCTCGTGAATATCCACATGGGTTTCCCGAGGCTCCGGAGTGGTACTGGGTATGGCAGATACGGCTGCGGCCGCCGGTTTCCGGCTAAACTTGTTGATATCGCGATGCAATCGTGAAATACTTGAAATACTAAATCTTGGGTGTAATGGAGATAGTTAAATGTTTAATTATTGTCCTTTTAAATTATTAAATGCTTTATTTGAATTAATGATAACTTTTATTTAAATTATGCTAAATGTACTATTGGTTAGTGCCATGATTTAATTATGCGGATTGGTTATATTATTAAATTAAATTATTTATGATTATTATCATGCTTCTATGTAATTATTAAATTAATGGCTTTTAAACCCTACGATCATGCAAGTGTTAACTTACTCAGTAAGTTGTGCTGACCAAACCATTTATTTTTCCTTTTTCCTTACAGAGTATGTGGAACAAACATGAGCACGTTCATGCATGGGGGATATATTTTGCGAAACTTTATTATTAAATTCTTGCATTAGATTATAGAATAAACGGGCCTGTTTAACCCGTGTTTTGACCATGTCGGTCTTATTTACATTTCCGCTGCAATATTATACTTAAATATTACTATTTCCGCTGCATTATGATATTATTATTTTCGAGACTATATTGTATGGGATGTTTATAAATGTTTTAAATATTTTTAAATACTGAAATACCTAGTGTTGCATCTCTTTAGTAAGCCGGAGAAACCGTATCTTACTAGGGAGGTGTGGCGGTGACATCCCGACCTAGGTGACCAAAAACCGGGGTTTTACATGATTGTTGCTGAAGGAAACCAGAACCAATGAACCATCGGTTTCGGTCGGGTGGTTAGAGAGAGTCCGTGAAATACCGGAACTTGGAAGACCCGGTAACAAGGCAGTCAAACCCAATGTATGAGGTTCGGTGTTTAATTTTATTTACGGAAATATGTTGGGCATTTATTTAATAAATGGATTAGTAATAATAAAAAATTTAAGGTTCTGGGCCTGAAATGAAATAATTTGAAAAGTTAGAGGCCAATTAATATAAAAATGACTGATTTGGGTGGAGGACTAAATGGAACAAAACAAAAGTTTATGACTGAATTGACAAACGATAAAAGAAAAATGACTAATATTATGTCCACGTGTCAAATTTAAATTTAAACCCTTACCACGTCAGCAATTAGAGCATGATTAGTGAATAAGGAACTGATTTGGACATAATTAACATTTGTAACGGACTGTGACGGTCCCCTTTTTACTCAAGATTCAGTTATGGTTGTTAACGCTGTGTCCTAACTACGCACATACGAAAGCAGTAAAAGAACACAAACAATTTGTTGACCCAGTTCGGTTTCTCGACCTACGTCTGTGGGATACCAATCCAGGTGATTCCACTAGACTGAAAATCAAGAACACAGACTCACTATCAAAATGCCTAACACAAGATCAACCTCAAACACTAGATGAATAGACCTAGTTGACCAAACGTCGTTGGAACTCCCCCTCAACACGTTTGTAGGGAAATCCTAATTGCAATCTTCAAGGCACGATCTCAGTCTGTCATTCACCATGATATCCATCTAGTCACCGAATTGCTCCAGATTATTTTCGATTTTAGATCGCTCAAATATCTTCAGATATCATCGATGTAATCTCTTTCTTGTATCACGGTTCTTCACAAAATATTCAATTCAAATCTTAAAGAACATTCAAAAGACTCTCTCTATCTCTCTGTAATCTAAAGAATGAAAATACTTCTATGTGTAAAACCCTATCTAGATTACAGACTCTGCAACTTAAACAATAAAATACAAATAACTGCCAGCAGAGTTAATGTCGTCGTCAACCAGATGTGCCAACACCTGAGAAATCATCTCAATGAAAAGTACAAGGTTAAGTTGTCAAAGTAATGTACTAACAATCTCCCCCACATTTCATGAAGATGATGATCCATCACAAGGGGTCTATCAAAAGTATCAATAATGCAAGCATTAAGCAAATAATAACATGATAGTCAAGCACATCATCAAAATAGCAAAAATATATCATCAAGGTAAAACATCAAGCAGAGACGACAGTTTAAGAGAGTTCAAAGTCCATCACAAAGTCCATCCAAAAACATAAAAACCATCAAAATACAGAGTCACCAGCAGAGAGTTTCAACATCCATCAGAATATCACAAAAACCATTAAAATTTTTGGTCAGAAAGTCGTTACCCAAATGTGTCAACATTCTTACCACACCAATACCACCAATTCACCAAAATAGACACACTAGCGTCAGCTTGTTCTCCCCCTTGATGGATCAAACAACTCCATCAGAAGAATCTTCCTCTTCATCAGCAAATGGATTTTGCTTTTTAGAACGAGCACCGCTTGAAGAAGCCTTGCGGGTAGGAGAGAGGGATCCTGGCAGCATACTCACAATTTGAGCAATCTTTCGCTTGGTGGCTATGGCATCTTGGCTAATTTTAGTCTACTTATCACTGAGAATCAGTAATTCAGACTTAATCTGCTGGATAAGGTTAGTGCCAGATGGTGGTGGTCCTTCCTTGAAATCATTGTGTTTGTCACGAAGATAAGTAGAAGGTGAATGCACATTGATCTTAATCAGATCATCCTTCTTCGTCTTGATTCCATTGTGGTGCAGCAAGAGTGTTATAAGAGCAGGGTAGGGTAGACTTGCAGATTTTGAGATCAAATCTCGAGTGTAACCTAGCATTCTTTTCAGAACAAGAAGACCAATGTTCATTAGTTCAATACCAGAATCAATGCAAAACAAGAGTTTACCCATCTCAAGAGAAGGCTGTGAAGCATTGGATGTCGGCAGAATGTTGGCACGACAAAAGTAGAACAGGCAGTGGAACTTCATGGTCAACTCTGATGCACTGCACTTGTTTCGACCAAAATCAAAAGCCCTCTCATTCGAGATAGTATAAGCAATGTCAGCAGGGGAATGAGGTAGATACTCTAGAGGGTCTCCAAGGTCGTCGTTGGGAGCAAGTTCTAACAACAAGTTGACAACACCAGGGGTTAGATCAATAAACTTGCCACGAATGTACATCTTACCAAACCAAGGAGAGCTTTTGTTCAGAATCTCAGGGTGCAGATTAGCGTAGAACTCCCTGACTAAGGTTGGAGAGTAGGCTTTGAAGACTCGTGCCCATTTCAGCAAATGCCTCTCTTCAAGGAATTCATCAAACCCTATCTCGGTGTAGGTGCTATGAACAAATGTCTCTTCTGGAATAAACTTCCTATTGACAAGATCCTTTGTGCCAAACAGCATCATCTCCTTATAAAAATAGGTCATGTTGAACGGCTTTTGAGATTGCAAATCCCTTTGTGACTTCTCTGGTGTCCTGCGCGTTCTGGGTCGTTTGGCCACTGTGCCAACATCGCTTGTTGAAGAGCTTCTCTTCTTCTGTGTGGATCTGGTAGCAGGTCGTCGGACCTCTGTTTGAACTCCTGCTTGATTATGAACTTCTGGTTCATTGTGAGATAGAATGTTATCCTCCAAATTTACATTCTCGGCTTCAGTTTCAGTGGGATCAGAAGGGTTTTCCATAGGTTTCTCAGTAATTTCTTGAGTAGGGTTTTGAGTAGGATCCTGATGAGGGTTTGGAGGTGGATTTCGAGGAGGAGAAGGAAACATAGTGATCAAGGGCTCAGCATTTTCGGCAAACTCAGTAAGTTGGGTTTCAACAGTTTCAGGGTTGGTTTGAGTAGCATTTTCGGCAGTGGCATTTGGTTTCTCAACAACATTCTCAGAGGGATTTGGTGTTTCTGAGGTGGTTGGAGGTTCCGAGGTAGTTGGGGCTTGATCGGAAACTTTCTCGGGGTGGTTTGTAGAGGAAGACGAAGCCATTTTGTTTTGTAACCTGTAAACTCAAACTAGAAACTGAAATGTGATAAAATGAAACACAAACTATTGATTTAAAGAGAGAAAAACGAAGATGAAGAGGCGAGAGAGAACAAGAGTGACAGTTTTCCCCTTTGACGTGCGACGTGAGTGATGGTGCCAATTTCGCAGTCATCATTACTGTGAGACGACGGTTTCTACAAACTCTATCCAAAAAGTATATTGGGCCTACAAAACTCATGGGCTAGATCAAGTGTAAAAGTGTAAAATAAACATAAACATGATCAAATTTAACAAGAATAGCAAAGGCCCATAATAGATCTAAGTGTTTCAAACCTTTCACCGTCGAGTGCTTTAGTAAGGATGTCAGCCCGTTGTTCTAACGTCCCGATGTGTTCAATATTGCACACATTGTCTTCAACCAAGTCTTTTATAAAATGATACATTATATCAATGTGTTTGCTGCGATTATGAAGAACAGGGTTCTTTGAAATGTTAATCGCGCTGGTATTATCACAATAGACCTTAAAGTCATCCTTCTTAACTCCATAATCATCAAGCATTTGCCTCATCCACATTAACTGAGAACAACAACAAGTAGCTGCTATATATTTAGCTTCTGCTGTAGAAAGAGCTACTATGTTCTGTTTCCTTGAAAACCAAGATACTAGGTTGTTCCCAAGATAAAAACATCCTCCGGTTGTTGATCTTCTGTCATCACAACATCCTGCCCAATCTGAATCCGTATATCCAATTAAGTCCAAACCAGATCTCTTAGAAAACCATATTCCCAAGTCAATAGTTCCTTTGATGTATCTCATAATCCGCTTGACTGCTTTAAGATGTGACTCCTTTGGATTTGATTGAAATCTTGCACACACACCAGTGCTAAAAGAAATATCAGGTCGAGTAGCAGTAAGATAAAGTAGACTTCCAATCATACTTCTATACAACTTCTGATCTACTTTATTTCCTTGATCATCCTTAGAAAACTTCTGCTTTTGTCCTTGCGGTGTTATAACAACCTTACTATCATGAAGACTAAATCTCTTAAGCATGTTGAGAGCATACTTCTCTTGACTTAAAAAGATTCCATCAACTTGTTGTTTCACTTGTTATCTCAAAAAAGTAAGTGAGTTCACCTATCATACTCATCTCAAACTCGGACTGCATTGACTTGACAAAGTCGTTCCTCAGTTGTTCCGACGTTGCTCCAAAAATGATATCATCCACATATACTTGTGCAACAATCAGATCGTTGTTCTGATGCTTAACAAACATTGTCTTATCTGCATTACCTCTTTTGTATCCGTTGTTGATGAGAAATGAAGACAACCTATCATACCAGGCTCTTGGAGCTTGTTTGAGACCATATAGAGCTCCCTTAACCCGATAGACATGATTAGGTTTAGATTGATCCTCAAAGCCAGCAGGTTGTGCAACATAGATCTCTTCCTTTATTTTCCCATTGAGAAATGCAGTCTTGATGTCGAGTTGATATAGCTTGAAATCCATTGAACAAGCCAAAGCCAATAGAATTCGAACTGCTTCCATCCTAGTAATTGGGGCAAATGTCTCACCATAATCAATTCCTTCAATCTGAGTGAAACCTTGAGCAACAAGACGTGCTTTATTTCTAACAATGTTCCCTTGTTCATCTGTCTTGTTCCTAAATACCCACTTTGTGCCAATAACATTGATGTTTGAAGGCTGTTCTATCAACTCCCAGACATCATTCCTTTGAAATTGTATCAACTCATCTTGCATGGCTGCCATCCAATATTCATCCGTTAGGGCTTCTGAAACATTCTTCGGCTCTATCTTAGAAACAAAACAATTCATCCCTACCAATTCTCTATAATCAGCTCTCTGATTCCTTGTTTGTCTCTGAGCATTTGGATCTCCAATAATATCTTGCTGTGAATGATGTTTCAGAGCTCTTGGACCGTTCCTCTTATTAGGTACAAAAACTTTAGGACTTGAATCAGCATTATCTGGATGTTTCTCATGAATAGCTTCTTCATCATCATCAACTACTATTCCTTCAGACTGTTGTTGACTGGATGTATCAACGACAGGGTTGTCTGAGACAGTTTCAACACTAGGGGCTGTATCATCATCTTTCCTTCTAGGTAAACCATACTTATCCTCAAATAGGACATTTACTGTTTCAGTAACCTTTCTAGATTGAATCAGATAAACTCGATAAGCTCTTGAGTTATTGGAATAACCAAAAAACGAACCTTTTTCAGCTTTAGCATCAAATTTCTTAATTTGCTCTCTATCCATGTAAACAAAACATTTATATCTAAAAGTATGAAAATATTTAACAGTAGGAGTATTACCATTCCAGATTTGATATGGAGTGTTGTTAGTGTGAGGTCTCAACAACACACGATTGATGATGTGACATGCTGTATGAACTGCTTCTGCCCAAAATGATTTGCTAAGAGTAGTAGCATGCAACATTGAACGAGCCATCTCCTGAAGTGTTCTATTCTTCCTTTCAGCAATCCCGTTCTATTGTGGAGTCTTTGGGGCTGAGAACTCATGAGAAATTCCATGGTTGTTATAGAAATGTTCAAACTCCTGGTTCTCAAACTCGCGTCCATGGTCAGATCTAATCCTTTGAATTTTAGCTTGCTTCTCATTCATCAATTTCAGACTAAGCTTTTCAAAATGTTGGAATGCTTTATCTTTGCTCCTGAGAAAACATACCCAAGTGAATCTTGAAAAATCATCAACACAAACTAAAACATACCTCTTGCCATTTAGGCTTTCAGTTTCTGTTGGACCCATGAGATTCATATGGATTAGTTCTAGGCAATGATTTGTAGAGATTCCATCAGTCTTCTTATGTTGAGCTCGGGTTTGCTTTCCTTTTGAACAATCCACACAAGTAAGGTCTTTGTTATTCTATAGTTTAGGCAGACCTCTGACAGCAGCCGAACAACTCAGTTTGTACAAGGTTTGATAGTTGAGATGTCCAAGCCTTTTGTGCCATAAGTTTGTGAGGTCATTCTTGCTTACAAGTGCTTGAGCTAGATTTGCTTCCAAAGTAGACCAATTGTTCTTTGAACGTTTACCAGTCATAATGTTGTCTCTCCTGCAATTAAATACTTGACAAAAATGCTTATTAAAAATAACAAGAGAATCTTCATCACATAATTGACTAATTGAACTGAGATTAGTAGTAAGTCCTTCAACATGATAAACTCTAGAAAGTTGAGAGAGTTCACCATGCTTTACATTACCATAACATGTGATTTTGCTTCTAGCGCCATCACCAAAAACCACATCTCCACAATCTCTGTCTGTGAAGTTACTTAGTATATGCTTACTACCTGTCATGTGCCTTGAACAATCTGAATCAAAATACCACTTTCTGGAACGCGGTTGTTGTTGCGATGATAGAACAACTAGACACTGACTCTCCTTTTTCATAGGTACCCACTCCATTTGAATTCTGATCTATTTCTTTAAATCTTCATGGGGCTAGACAACAGGGCGGCCATTCATGAGATCACGAACAATTCTCATGCAGGTTTCAGCAGTGTGACCCGGTAAACTACAATAGAAACAATCTCTGCATCGTTTAGGTGATGTAGGAACATCCTGTTGTGACAGTGAGCTTGATTCAGCATTTAAGTTTCCACCACTAACAAATAGCCTTTTCCCAGTAGATGCTTGATTCTTGTACCCAATTCCAGTCATATCCTTGTAGGTCTTTCCAATGGATAGAACTTCATCTAACTTGCCTTTCCCTTTAGCCATCTTTTCCAAGTCAGCAACACGAATTTTCAGTTTGGTAGATTCCTCTCTGAATAACTCTTTTTCTTTGGTCAAAGTAGTAATCTGAAGTTTCACTTCATCATACTTTCCTTTAAGAACTTTTAGATCATCAGCAGCTTTAAGTTTTTCAGCTTCAACTTTCTCCAAAGTCAGACCGATGTCAGTAAGTTGTTTAGACAACTGCTCATTCTCCTGAACAGCATCTTCATACTCCTCTTTAAGTTCTTCATAGATATCAACTAATTCTTTGTAGAGACTACCTGATTCAGCTGAAACAATAGAAGAAATATTAGTAATTAATTGAATTGACTCAGAGTTACCTTTAGAAGGGGTAGGACTGGCATCTCTTGTCATGAATGCAACGACATCTTCATCATCACTTGATTGATCATTTTCAGCTTCATCTCCAGAATCATCACTTAGAGTGGCTTGAAGTACTTTCCCTTTCTTCTTCTTAGTAGTAGGACATTCAGCTCTGACATGGCCTTTTCCTTCACATTCAAAACATCTGATCTCAGAAGACTTGTCAGATTTATCATCATCTTTATCCTTCTTAGATCTCCGAAACTTTCCATCAGCTTTTTTCTCATTTCTGTTGTTCTGCTTCTCCGTCGTTACTGGGTTGTCAGAACATCGATTTCTCTTCTGAAACTTCTTGAAATGTTTATTCTGAAGCATCTTTCCAATCCTCTTGGAAAGTAAAGAAACTTCTTCTTCAAAATCATCAGTTGGTTCATCCTCGGCTTTGAATGCAATGTTCTTATTCGATTTTTCTGAGGCTAAATGATTTATCTCATATGTTTGAAGAATACCAACTAATTCCCTCAAGGACATTGTCTTGATCTTCTCAAAACTTTCAAGGGCTGCCACTTTTGCAAGTACTTCTTTGAAACGGTCCTGAGAAACTTTCTCACAAGCTTCGATCCTTCAAAAGTCATACCAAGGGCTGTGGCTTGATTCACAATATCTTGAAATCTTCCAAAATAAGATGTGATATCCTCATCATTTGTCATTCTCAAGCTGTCAAAAATAGATTCGATTTGCTGTAGCCTGGTTGTCTTGACATCCTCCGAACCTTCATGTTGAGTTTCCGAGAAATTCCAAGCTTCGTAGGCAGATGTACAATTGGCAATCATCCTGAATTGTGCTTCATCCATGGCACCACTGATAGCATTGAGCACCGTGTAGTTCGCTTGTCTCGCAGTTCTCTCGGCTTGAGTGAGTTCGGCGTTGGTTGCCGGTCGGATTGTTGTAGTAGTCGTTTCTCCTTCTCCAGTGCGAACTTGTCTTGTTGGTTGAGTCCATTGTTCCAGGACTGAATCCCAAACACCATCTCCTTGCGCCAAAAGATAATTTCGCATCCTAGCTTTCCAATAGGCATAATCGTTTCCATCGAACAAAGGCAGACGAGTGTTAGACGCTCCTTCACGGTTCATGATTCTTGAATCTTGAATGAATGGATTTCCTCAGCTGCGTTAGAGGACGAGCTTTGATACCAATTTGACGGTACCTTTTTACTCAAGATTCAGTTATGGTTGTTAACGATGTGTCCTAACTACGCACATACGAAAGCAGTAAAAGAACACAAACAATTTGTTGACCCAGTTCGGTCTCTCGACCTACGTCTGGGGGATACCAATCCAGGTGACTCCACTAGACTGAAAATCAAGAACACAGACTCACTATCAAAATGCCTAACACAAGATCAACTTCAAACACTAGATGAACAGACCTAATTGAGCAAACATCGTTGGAACTCCCCCTCAACACGTTTGTAGGGAAATCACCCTAATTGCAATCTTCAAGGCACGATCTCAGTCTGTCATTCACCATGATCTCCATCTAGTCACCGAATTGCTCCAGATTCTTTTCGATTGTAGATCGCTCAAATATCTTCAGATATCATCGATGTAATCTCTTTCTTGTATCACGGTTCTTCACAAAATATTCAATTCAAATCTTGAAGAACATTCAAAAGACTCTCTCTATCTCTCTGTAATCTAAATAATGAAAATATTTCTATGTGTAAAACCCTATCTAGATTACAGACTATGCAACTTAAGTAATAAAATACAAATAACAGCCAGCAGAGTTAATGTCGTCGTCAACCAGATGTGCCAACACCTGAGAAATCATCTCAATGAAAAGTACAATGTTAAGTTGTCAAAGTAATGTACTAACAGACTGTTTTGTTAATAAAATAGAAAAAGAACTGATTTGAATTTTTGGAAAAGAAAAATGACATATTTGTCCCTTTTTCCTTTGTACATACACCATCAACGTTTGGATATTGACTTATTCTTAATTCCAAATTAATGATTTGATTAGAAAGCCGACAATAACATATGATATATATATATCGGGTTGCTACAAATTTAAAGTTATTATGCATGTAAACAAAACATGTGAATGTCTAGTGTTCAACATCCATGTTCATGCCTTGATCATAAGGTTAGACATGTGAAAGTCTTGAAATGTATATGCCTTGATTATGAGGTTAGTAAATAGTGAGAGGATAAAAAAGTTTATAAATAGCCTATGTAATGTATTGAGAAGTTAAGTTAGAAAAATTTTATGCAAGCTTAATACTTGTTTCATTTCATAGCCATAATTATTACACTTTATCCATTTTATTATCCCACCTTTAAACTTCCTTTCTTTCACCATTTAATCCCAATTTCCATTACAATACTTCCACTATAAACACAAGCTAATAAGCCTTATACCATTTTATTGTACACATACATAAATAAAGATAGTTATTTCTATAACACGTTATCAGCACGAGGAGATTCTGTCCAGATTATCATTTGAGGTATAATCTCTTATTTCTAAACTTTCAATAAGATTATGGCTAACCTTGCAAAGCAGGAATTTGCTCCTTTAACCGTTGAAGGAAGCAATTATATGTCCTGGGCCCGAGATGTAAAAATGCATCTTACTTCAATGGGTCTGGAAGATACTATTGCTGAAGGCAAAAATCCCAGCCATCAAAATCAGGCAAAAGCCATGATTTTCTTGTGCCATCATATCGAAGAGGCACTTAAAATGGAGTACGTGACTGTGGAATCCCCACTGGCATTGTGGGAAAAGCTGAAAGAAAGATATGATAATCTTAAAAAGACGGTGCTTCCAAAAGCCCTTGATGACTGGACAAACCTGAGACTTCAGGATTTTAAAACAGTCCGGGAATATAATTCCGCTGTGTTCAAAATTACGGCCCAATTGCAATTATGTGGGCAAAAGATATCTGAAGCAGAAATGCTTGAAAAAACGTATTCTACGTTTCATGCTAAAAACTCAGTATTGAGTGAGACATACCGTCAAAAAGGTTTTCAGAGATATTCTGATCTTATCACCTGCTTATTATTGGCTGAACAAAACAGCCTATTGTTGTTGAGAAATCATGAATCTAGGCCCGCAGGTGCAAAACCGTTCCCTGAGGTGAACGCGGCTCAATCATCGAAATATGTGCGTGATCGTGGGCACTTTAAAAATCAAAATGATGATCGTGGCCAAAATCGGTATCACAATCGAGGCAGAGGTGAATCATCTCGTCAAAATAATTATCGAAATAAGCCTCGATTTGAGCAAAATCGCAGATATGATACCAGAAGGCCTTACAAACCACAACAAAGAAATTATGCAAGAAAGCATAAACAAAATGATGAAATTTGTGCTCGTTGTGGAATTAAAGGCCATATGGCTCAAACATGCCACACAGCTAAACACTTAGCTGAACTGTATCAGGCCTCAAAACGAAAAGAAAGACCAGGTGTTGAAGCACACCATAATGCCCACGATGATACTTATGATGATATATTAAATGATAATATCACGCACCTGGAAGCTGATGATTTTGTTGAGCCAGATACTGTTACCAAATAATATATTATATAGCTATATATATATATTTTTTACTTATCTTTTATAATTCCTGTTTAATATAAATAATGATATCTTATACTTCCCTTTTATTATCCATGTATAATATAAATATGCTTTTGCATTAATAATATTTATATTGTTGATGTTTAATAACATTCTTATATTCTTGTAAAGAAATGGATGCTGGAAATTCAAAAGTCGGAGATGATATCTGCCTCATTGACAGTGCAACAACGCATAGCATTTTGAAAAGCAAAAGCTATTTCTCCAATTTAAAATTGGAAAAGACCGCAGTGAAAACTATAAGCGGTAATGCAAAATGCATTGAAGGCTCCGGTAGAGCTGTTATATTTCTCCCTGAAGGGACAAAAATGGCAATTGAAAATGCCTTGTTCTCACGCAAAGCTCGAAGAAATTTACTGAGCTTCAATGATATTCGAAAAAATGGATATCACATTGAAACTTCAAAAGAGGCAGATCACGAGTATCTTTTGATAACTCGAATTGAAAATGGCAAAAAATTTGTGAATGAAAAATTGCCATGTTGCTCCTCTGGCTTATACTATACAAAAATATGTGCCGCAGAAATACATAACCTAGTAGGCTTGAAAGCTACTAGTGAATTTATTACCTGGCACGATAGACTTGGGCATCCTGGCAGTATAATGCTGAGGCGAATTATTGAAAATTCAAATGGCCATACATTGAAAAGGCAAATGATATTGAACCCAAATGAGTTCAATTGTGCAGCCTGTTCACAAGGGAAATTGATAACCAGACCATCTCCAGTAAAAGTGGGAATTGAATCCCCTACATTCCTAGAAAGAATTCAAGGCGATATATGTGGACCTATTGATCCACCGTGTGGACCTTTCAAGTACCTTATGGTATTAATTGATGCGTCATCACGCTGGTCACACGTTTGTTTATTATCAACTCGCAATTTGGCATTCGCAAGATTACTTGCACAAATTATAAAATTGCGAGCACAGTTTCCAGATCATCCGATAAAGAAAATACGCCTTGATAATGCTGGAGAATATACATCACATGCATTTGATGATTTCTGCATGTCGATTGGAATTACTGTTGAACATCCTGTGCCTCATGTGCACACGCAAAATGGTCTGGCAGAATCATTTATTAAGCGATTGCAATTAATTGCAAGACCCTTGTTAATGAAATCAAAACTCCCTGTTTCTGCTTGGGGACATGCTATATTGCATGCAGCCGCACTTGTGAAAATAAGGCCGACAAGCTATCATAGCTACTCCCCTACACAAATTGTGTTTGGAAAGGAGCCCAATATATCCCACTTGCGAATTTTTGGGTGTGCGGTTTATGTACCGATTGCGCCACCACAACGCACAAAAATGGGACCTCAAAGAAGGTTGGGCATATATGTCGGGTATGAATCACCCTCGATTATTAAATATCTTGAGCCAAAAACGGGTGATTTATTTACTGCAAGATTTGCAGACTGTCATTTTGATGAAACTCAATTCCCGACATTAGGGGGAGGAAATGATCAACTAAAAAAGGAAATATCTTGGCAAAGTCCATTTGATTTCCTTGATCCTCGTACAAGGCAATGCGAACTTGAAGTTCAAAGAATTGTGCATTTGCAGGGAATTGCAAATCAATTACCCGATGCTTTTAATGATGCTGCTAAAGTCACAAAATCATATATAAATGATGCAGCAAATGCACCAGCCAATATAAATGTCCCAGAAGGACAAATTCCAAGTGCAAATGAACCTACTGCACGCCTGAAGCGTGGTGGGCCTTTGGGTTCCAAGGATAAAAATCCACGAAAGAAGAAAATTATCCATATGGGTGATAAATCAATCACAGATGATACTCCCGAAGGAGAAATTGATTCAACCCCCGAAAAGGTTGAACCTGAAAATATTCACCCAGAAGAAAATGAAGTTATTGAAACTTCTTTCAATTATATCAATACTGGGAAATGTTGGAACCGAAAAGAAACAAACGTTGATAATGCCTTTGCATACAACGTTGCACTCGATGTAATGGAAAATAACGAGGATCCTGAACCAAGATCGGTTGAAGAATGTCGGAAAAGAAATGATTGGCCAAAATGGAAAGATGCGATTCAGTCTGAACTAGATTCACTGAATAAACGAAAAGTATTCGGCCCTATTGTCCAAACACCAAAAAATGTGAAGCCTGTTGGCTACAGATGGGTGTTTGTGAGAAAAAGAAATGAAAATAATGAAATTGCCAAATATAAGGCAAGGCTTGTAGCCCAAAGTTTTTCACAACGACCGGGAATTGATTTTGAGGAAACATATTCCCCAGTTATGGATGGAATAACATTCAGGTATCTAATGAGTCTAGCAGTACGAGAAAATCTCGAAATGAGGCTGATGGATGTTGTTACTGCATATTTATATGGCTCATTGGAAAATGATATTTATATGAAAATACCTGAAGGGTTTAAATTACCTGAGTCTTGCAACTCAAAACCCAGAGAAAATTATTCCATCAAATTGCAAAAATCGTTGTATGGGCTCAAGCAATCTGGCCGAATGTGGTACAACCGCCTCAGTGAAAGTTTGATAAAGGAATGCTATACAAATGACCCGATCAGCCCTTGTGTATTTATAAAGAAAAATGGGTCAGAATTTGTGATCGTCGCAGTCTATGTTGACGATTTAAATCTAATTGGAACTCCTGAAGAGTTGAAAAAGGTGGTTGAATATCTGAAAAAGGAGTTTGAAATCAAAGATTTCGGGAAAACGAAATTTTGCCTTGGCCTACAAATTGAGCATTTGGAAATGGGCATATTTGTTCATCAATCAGCTTATACCCAAAAGGTATTAAAGCAATTTCGAATGGATTATGCTCATCCGCTAAATAATCCAATGGTCGTTCGGACACTTGATCCTGCAAAGGATCCATTTAGGCCAAAAGAAGATAATGAAGAGCAACTTGGCCCAGAAATCCCATATTTAAGCGCAATTGGTGCGTTAATGTATCTTGCAAACAGCACGCGACCTGATATCGCGTTTGCAGTCAATCTACTCGCAAGATTCAGCTCTTGCCCTACTCAACGACATTGGAAAGGCATAAAGCATGTTTTTCGCTATCTCCAAGGAACAATTGATCTTGGGTTATTTTACCCAAAAGACTCTCGACATGAGTTAATTGGCTATGCCGATGCAGGTTATTTATCAGACCCACACAAAGCCAAATCTCAAACAGGCTATATCTTCACGTGTGGTGGAACTGCTATCTCTTGGAGGTCAATGAAGCAGACTCTAACTGCTACTTCTTCTAATCATGCCGAAATATTAGCAATCCATGAAGCAAGTCGAGAATGTGTTTGGTTGAGGTCAATGACTCAACATATATTGAAGAGTTGTGGTTTAATCATTGAACCACAAATGCCCCCAACAATTTTATTTGAAGATAATTCGGCTTGTGTAGCCCAGTTGAAAGGGGGTTATATCAAATGAGATAGAACGAAGCATATTTCACCAAAATTCTTCTACACTCATGATCTTCAAAAGAATGGTGAAGTCGATGTGCAACAAATTCGATCAGAAAATAATTTAGCGGATCTATTTACCAAGGCATTGCCGACTGCAACATTCGAGAAGCTCGTGAAGAAAATTGGAATGCGGCGGCTTCGAGATTTAAAATGATGTCTAAATCAGGGGGAGCATCTGATACAAGAATACTGTACTCTTTTTCCTTCACTTGGATTTTTTCCCACTGGGTTTTTTCCAAGTAAGGTTTTAACGAGGCATATTCTTCGTATTGACGACATTCAAGGGGGAGTATTATGCATGTAAACAAAACATGTGAATGTCTAGTGTTCAACATCCATGTTCATGCCTTGATCATAAGGTTAGACATGTGAAAGTCTTGAAATGTATATGCCTTGATTATGAGGTTAGTAAATAGTGAGAGGATAAAAAAGTTTATAAATAGCCTATGTAATGTATTGAGAAGTTAAGTTAGAAAAATTTTATGCAAGCTTAATACTTGTTTCATTTCATAGCCATAATTATTACACTTTATCCATTTTATTATCCCACCTTTAAACTTCCTTTCTTTCACCATTTAATCCCAATTTCCATTACAATACTTCCACTATAAACACAAGCTAATAAGCCTTATACCATTTTATTGTACACATACATAAATAAAGATAGTTATTTCTATAACAAAAGTGACAATTTTTGGGTAGAAAGAAATTAAAGACCGACTTGGGATATTTGTTCATAATGGTGGAGGATATATATATTTTATGTGATTGGTGATTGCTTATGCTTAATGAGTCATAATTAACTTCAAAAACTCCACAAGGGGAGAATCCACAACAATATGAAGCATATATAGAGAGAAAAATCATAAATGAAAAACTAAATAAACCAAAACTGAAAGGAGAAAAAGATGGGAAACTCAGATCTGGAAGCTAAGGACAGATACAATGGAGATGAAGCTAGCTAGCTAGTACCGACATTTTCTTGTGGTGTTAGTAAAACTACTACATTGGTATTTATTTTAAATTTTAATTTTTTCTTCGTCACTAACCACAAAATTTGAGTTTTATAGACTCATTTTTATCGGACCGAGGATCTGGTGGGCATTGAAGAGTTACCTCTCTCAAAGCAGAATTCTGAACCCTTACTTAAACTGCCAGAGCTCATACCACTCAAGCCAATAGCGTTTGGTACTTAATTTCTAATATTGAACGTAGTACTTATATTTTTTTTATTAAAAAGAAACAAAAAGTTGTAAGACATGAAGGGGTGAAGACTTGCCCAATTGGTTATATCTCTGTCTTCAAACCTTATGGTTGGGGATTCAATTCCCCACCCCCTATCCCTCCCCTTTATTCTTTTGTTATCATTGTGGCATGAACTCCCACAACCCATTTCTTATATATCTTCGGCTTTAAAAAAAAAAAAAGTTGTAAGACATAAAATTCCTTCCCTGGGTGGGGTCTGCGAGAGTAGGGTTTGTTTCTTGTTTGTGGTGCATATATTCTTCTAGTGCTTGCTAGTGTTGGCTGTTACTCACCATTTTGTCTTGGTTCTGCTCTTGCCTGACCAACCCTACCTTGTAGAATTAGACTTGAATTTATATATTAGGTAGTAATAGGGTTTAGTACCACTTTTGGACTTTAATTAAATATTGGGCACTTAAGTTTGGATAGTAAAAACAAATGAATAGTTAGGTACCCAAATTCTCCATTATGTGGTGAAGATAAGACTCTAAACCCTACCCAACATCGTATTTAATTATTTGTGCTTCTACAAATATGGTTAGAACACTACATTAATAATATGTATAACCCTCAATTCATTACATTAATTATAAAACCAATATAAATAATAAATGTAATTAAAGAAAGAAAGCAACTGCATGTGGCCCATTGCATGTCACTCATACTATTAGACTCCCTGATGTGATTTTCCAGTCCAAGTCTCACCCCTTATTGTTATAACTTATTTGAAGCAGCCTTAGACTCCAAATTAAACCAAGAAAAACCCCATATCCCCATTTCACATTAACAATCAATCCATCATTCATTCTCTCCTCTCATAATCATCACCACCTTTACATGATGGACAACACTGGGAGAGACCTAGAAGGTTCCTCCGGCGGAGCAGGCGCCTCCCCCAGCCGGTACGAGTCCCAGAAGCGACGCGATTGGAACACGTTCGGCCAGTTCCTGAGGAACCAACGCCCCCCGGTCGGGCTATCCGATTGCAGCAGCAATCATGTTCTCGAGTTCCTCAGGTACTTGGATCAGTTTGGCAAGACCAAGGTCCATATCCAGGGTTGCATCTTCTACGGGCAGCCCGAACCCCCGGCTCCGTGCACCTGTCCGCTCCGGCAGGCCTGGGGCAGCCTCGATGCCCTAATCGGCCGCCTTAGGGCCGCCTATGAGGAGAACGGTGGATCGCCGGAGAAAAACCCTTTTGCCAGTGGTGCAATAAGGATTTATCTGAGGGAAGTGAAGGAGTGCCAGGCCAAAGCAAGAGGGATTCCTTACAAGAAGAAGAAGAAAGGGGGTGGGCCCCATAAGCCCCATGATCATGATGAATCCACCTCCTCTTCTATGCCATTTTCCTGAGATCATATCATTTCCTTTGGATCCAATTTAAGGGTAAATTTTCTCTACCCAATTTTCCTTCAAATCCTTATTACCATTGGTTAATTTCCATTTCAACATCACACACACACATACACACATATATATATAGGTATAAATTAAACCTATATATTTTTGCTGATATCTGAATCTTGTGTCTGAAGTATGTTAGGTATTATAATGTTGTCTGTTTGTTTTCTTCAGTTTATCTTTTAGCTTATGAGTGACTTTATTTTCTTCCTCTTTGGCATTAGGATGTCGATGTTTTTTTGTAGCTACCGACAATAGGGTAGACTTTATATATCTGGTGGTTGAAATATTAATTAGAAATGGATCTGAAATCTTCTATTAATTCTGTAGAAGATGGACAATCGAAATTCAATTGAAAAAACCCTAGATGGGGTCGATTGATGGATCCATCCATACAGTTTTGCATTGCCAGCAGAAAAACATGAAATCCCATTTCTTATTTGGATCCAAACCTCCATCCCAAATTACTCAAAACAATATGTAAATGTAAATTTAAAAACCCTAGAAATACAAGGCTATTTTTATACAAGCAATTAATTATTAAGTGTACAATTTCGTTTTCATCCTATCAAACCATTTAATTTAGCATTTGCTTATTCAAAACAATGTGACTAATGACAGTAGCCCCATATACAGTTTGGAGAATGATTGCAGAGATGTCATGACTTCACAATAAATTAAATCACTGACATCATCAATTAGGAAATTTAATTACATATACATGAATTAATCTGTAACTAAAAAGAATAACAAGAAGAACAGTCCATCAAATTGAATCCCTACCAAACCCTTAATTAAACTGGTGGCAGGGAATACAGTACTGCTTACAGAATAACATACTGGAAGGAACAGTACACAGGTGACATTAGATTCTAGGCAAAATTGAAAACCTACAAAAGAAGATGGACCCTAATTTCACTGACATCAGGAGGAATCCTAATCTTTCTTTTCAATTGAATTTCAATATGAAAAAAATAAATAAATAAAAAAATACTAATACTACTAGACAGCAGGAAAGTGGAAAGTGGGAAACACCAACCTGAATTGGTACCTTGTCTAGCTAGTAGTTCAATAAATGTGCATATAATGTAATATGTTGCCAGCCTTAATCCATGTCTTGTTGGGGGCATCTTTTGGGATTTTGGCAGATCCTTTTGCCCCCTGCAAGCTGCAGCCCCCATTGGCCTAATCTATCCATCCATCCATTCTCATTTTGGTATGTAGTTTACATACACCAATGGTGATTGGTGGGGGATGCTGCTTTTGCAATTTTATGAGCCTATAATGGACAAAATATTCAATTATTTTGCTTCACTGCTTTTTTTTCCATATAATAAACAGTAAGGACTCATCATGCTCTATATATTCTCCTTCCCTTATCAATCTTGTGTTTCTGTATTTTTGCAATTATGATGTTTTTAGAATATATGTATATGTATCTGTGTTTTTTCTGCTATTATTCTATATTCCTGAACATTTTGTCCCTTGAATATATAAAATTAATAATTGTACCCTGATAATATTATATACAAAATAATGCCTTATAATTGTTGGAAATCATTAAAGCATAAGTTTTTTAATTCATTTTATCCATTTATATTTGGATAAAATTAAAGGTGTCACGAAAATAAATTGATTTAGTGATATTGATAAACCATTTTAAAAGGAGTTGAAAATTATTCTTTAAAGCGTTTCCACGCTAAAAAAAATGTAATAAATTTTCCATGGTAATTTGTAGGTGTTTTATTTTCACATTTATATACTTTATTTTATATCTTTTTTTTTTTCTTTTCTTTCTAATAATTATTGGAAGGAAATAACACCGCACATCATAAGAGAAATGGGAGAGATTTATTACGATGAAAATCAAACTCTCAACTATTAGGTCAAAAATCGGGAACTTGACCACCAGCCTCCTTCCCCATACTTCATTTTTTTATATTTGATCATATGATCTGTATATTCTATTACTATTTATGTTTAATTTGTTACCCTCATTAAATTAAAGTCAAATGAAAATAATATTTCGAAACACTCAAAAACACTTTAAAACATGTTTTGCATTGGAGATTAGAACATATATATCATCTTAATCTTAATTAAATAATATATACACACAGACGTACACAGACAAATAAATATATGTATATGTACGTATGTAGTCCTTCCTAACAATATAAAACACTTTGTGGTTTTCTTAAAAACATTATATATATTATAATTATTTATATTAACATGTTCATTAAGTTTCTGTTGCATAGCTATATTTCTAATGTTCAGAAATGTACGTCAATAAGTATATTTCAATTTCATCATCAAAACAAATACTAGTAATTAAATATAAGTATATATAAATAAATTAATGGTCTGGACCCTCTGTGATATTACTATATATGTACGGGAAAACTGCATACTCCCTCCGTTTTTTTTTAACTTCACCCATCCTGCACTGCACGCAATCCAATGCACATTTTCAATCATCAATATCTCATATTATATATAAGTAAAAATTATAAAAGTTTGATATTCTAAAACTACGTGATGAGACGAATCCAACAAGATCTCACTTGACTATGTTTTATCTTATATAACTATATGAAAAAGTTAAATTAAAGTTACTCAATGAATAGTATCATCTATGCTAATGGTGAACTTAAAAAAAAACGGAGGGAGTATTATATATTGCACTGGTGATGAGCAAAAGAAGGCCCCCATTAGCATCAGCATTAGCTAGGTTTCCCCACTAATTCATTAATTAATCAATAATTAGTTTATTAATCAATTAAACGAAATCCTTTTATTAGTGCTTTCTAGAAATTTGCATTTAAAATATCTAAATGTTCTTTGCGTCTTTATTAGATTGCCTTCAGTATGTTCAGATTTTGTGGGGCATCCAAATTATTCCATTTTGTCCCAATCTACTGTTTTTTTAACCTCAAATATTTAATTGAAAATTGCTCAATTTGATGATTTGCCACAATGGGAAAAATTGGATGCATTCTTTTGTACTTTTCCTTAGTTACAGAATACAGATTCAGATTTCAGGTTACTCTATTCTCTCAAGAGTTGTAAACTTGGACAGGTTCAAATTTAATTACTACATTAAATTATTAGTTGTTAATCGTATACTGCATGTGCTTTCATATGTGGTAGTGTCTTATGAATTAAATGGACTTTTTTCGCAGCTGTTAAGGTTTGCAAGAAATTTTCAGATGGTTCGAAAACAAAAATAATCATTTTGGAAACATTGTTAAAATTTTCTACCTCCTCGGCCAGCGCTGGAGTTAGTTTATTGATGTGAAATTATTTATTTAAATAAGATCTCGCATTTTAAAAAATTCTATACACAGAAGTATCAATTTGCTTGTCTAGGCTCATTATCAACACTGTGAAAGAATTAGTTTTCTTTTCTTTCTTTCTTTCATTCTTTTTTTTTTCTTCCAAATATTCTAATTAATACTTCCTCGTCCCATTTATTGTGTTACATTTGGACTTTTCACACTGTTTATTGTATAAGTTTTGACCTAACTTTTTATTACAATGATATCAAAATATAGTCGAATGAGATCTTGTTAGATTCGTTTTTCGTATAATTTTAGAATATATATTTTATAGAATTTTTACTTCTATACATTTTAATATATTAGCTATTAAACAAGTCATTGGACGACATGTTCAAAAGTTTTGAGACAGCATTAATGGGACAGAGGGAGTACATTTTTTTAATCATTGTTTTACTTCATTAACTAATTCTTTTACCTATGTTTAGTTTGTTTCAAGTATTCTACTAGAAAAATGCAACTTATTCTCTTCAACAAAAGCAAACAATTAAATAAAACAAAGCTTATTCTCAATTTTCAGTACCAATCTTTAATAAAGCAATAATTTTATTTTGATATTTTTTTTTTCTTCTACTTCATTATAATCCTCGAACCATAGAAGACAAATCAGTAAGCTTTTTTCTTCGCCTAAGGCGGCATTGTGATGTGTGTTCCATGAACCCCAAGTCCCCAAGTTAATTCCCAATTCCAGAATTTAAAATTTAAAATCCAGAAGATATTTAAATTATATAAATCCTCTGAACATAATATAAAACACATGCATTGGTTAACACACACAGGCATAATTAAGCACGTGCACTAATAAAGGAGGACTTAGTAATTCTTTGGCAATATTGTTATTTACACATTATAGAGGAATAAGACACACACGGATAGGAATTCGATTATGCGACCATAACATTGGAAGTCGAGGACTTATTCATTACCCCATCAAACCCTAATTCCCAACTAACTACACCTTAGACCATCTCCAATAGCAAACATCAAACTCAAACCCATTTTACAGTAAATGTCACATCAAACAGTAATTCATCTCCAACAATTTACACTAAACTCAAACTCAAAAGAATATTCTCTATATATTCTTTCTCATACAAACTTATTTATTTTTTCAATCATACCCATCATTTCTTATAAATTATACATTAACCCCACATAAATTCAATACTCATTAATTAAGAAAGAATTACATAATTAGAATACAAATTACACTAAATGTCGGGACATACATATTTATTTAAAAGCAAATAATTTTTATCCAATATCAAGAATTGGAATTTGTGTGTTTTCCCATAAGTGTTCAACTAATGAATTATAAAGTTCAAAATGTGCATCTCTACTTCTCATGTTCGTGCATATGCTCAAGCTGAGCAAGTGCGTATTTTCCAAAAAAGAGCCAAAGAACAAGGTCAACTGGATCCTTATGCAACTGGAACATCTCCGTATTTCAATATTGTTGGAGGATCCGATGTTGATTTAGATGACTATTAACTTAATTTTTCCTTTGCGTAGTTATTTGGTTGTTTAATATTGTACGTTGTTTTAAGTTTTTGAGATGTGTTATTTTTATTTATATTTTCCTATGCTAATGTAATTTTTTAAATGATTGCTAAGATTGTATCAAAACTTTAAAAATTTAGTTATTTTTATGTTTAAAATTTATTTTATAAAGAAACCTTAAAATTTTTAATCTAAATAAATATAAAATAAATTTAATAAAAAAATGTATGAAGTATAAAATTATTAACCATAATACAAAATTAGATCAATATTCAATTTGCAACAATTGGTGAGATTGCAATTATTTTAATTGCAAAAAGTGAGATAGGTTTGTGATTAGTAAAAACTCAAATTTGAGTATTTACTATTTATAAAACTCAAAAAACTTAAAATAGGTTTGGTTTTAGGGTATTGTTGGAGAAAAGATGCCAACCCATTTTGAGTTATAGGGTACCATTAGAGATGCTCTTAGAAAGCATATTTAAAAATATTACAACAAAAGTTAGATTTTGTAACTCGTTTTTTTTCATGTTGCTATTTTAGCGTTATTTAAAGCATTAAAATACGTGGAATTTCTTACTTTTCGTGGGGATTAGATCCAGTAACTGGGTACTTCTTTAATTGAATTTCAATTGATTAGATGGAAATTTTTGTTTTAATTTTCTTTAAGTGTCTTCTCTGTTATATCTCTCTTGGCTTTTTTGGCGATACGAAAAACATTATGCATCATACAAATACTGGTTCTTGAATACTATTCGAAATTCAAAAAACCTGCGTGAGGGGCTATTGAACATCGCTTCTCTCCCACTTCACACCTCGGAACGCATTATTATTATTATTATTATTATTATTATTATTATTATTATTATTATTATTATTATTATTATTATTATTTTGCTTAACAGCCTACAGGCTAGGAAATGGGTGGTGGGCGCCCATGCTATACAATTACAAAGGGACAAAGGGGAGGGATAGGGGCCGGGTGGGATTCGAACCCTCAACCTAAAGGTTGAGAGTTCAGGAGTTTGACCAGTTAGGTCAAGTCTCAATCCCTATAAAGCATTATTAAAAGCACCGCTAATTAATTAATCACATACATAATTCAATAGTAGTAAAAAGGAAAGCAACAAAAAATAAAATAAAAATACTGAATAAACTTTTATGGTCATTCCTACACTCATAACCATGTTTACCACTTTGTATTTTATATAATTTGAACCGTTGAGAAACAGATTTTGAAGAAGATTAAACAAGTGCAAATTAAAACCCTAGGTAGAGGAATGATCTAGTATTTTATGGTCATTCCTACACTCATAACTCATGAGTTGCGCTGAAGCTCATTCAATAATTCAATGAGCTAGTTTTTACTGGATTGTATTGCTAAACTTACATACTTATTTTATGAATAGTCAGTGTGCAATATTATGTTTTGCAATAAATTAATAGTAGAATGTTTCATATGTATTTAAAAAGAAAAGCTACAATAAAAGTTATATTTGACGATATTTCTCATTAATTAATTAATTGCCAATAATAAGCATGGTTAGGATTAACCTAATTACCTTATACTACCCAATTAATTTATGTGTTGTTTTATGGAGTGTATCTACTAGGACATTATATTCTTCTTGGTTACTTATATTTATTACATGGTACAAAATTAATTAAATAGTGATTTGTTTGTTTTTATTTTATCTATAGACCACTAATAATAATGGAGACATGACCACGAGGTCATTATAATGTTCACTCACATTAAATATTACATACTAATATCGCATCATAGTGTTTAAATAATTACATGATCTTGAGGATAACATTATTAAAGAAAGATTAATAAAAAATTTCCACATGATTCTTAAGTTGAAAGTCATAATATGTACATTGGAGCAAAACCAAAAGAAACCCGAATTGGCCTAAAGGTGGACAATAAAGGATAATACCAGCTAAGTTTAAAATAATCACGACAAAATTTTTTTGTTTTATCATTTGAAAAATTATCATTAAGTTCCCGGTCAGTCACAAGGTTAGCTTTCATATATTATTAGTAGATTCCAAGGATTTAGCTGCTCAATTTGGTAACCAAACAAAATATTCTCTCTTTTTCATTTTTCGTGAACGAAATGTATATTTTTTAAGCCTATTTGAGATCCAAGAGCATCCTCAAGGTACTGGTGGTCTCGAAGGGTGTAGGATATCTTCCAAAACAATTTCCTACATTAATAAAGACTTAAATTCGGGAACTTGCTTAAGCAGTTACGGCTTTGGTAATAAAAAGTTCTTGTAGTGAATGAATAATATCATAAAAAATTCTACAAGTTTATTACAATTCCGTTATTCACTAATATTTTAAGCTGCGATCATTATGGGACTATATTGTTGGAGTTGATATAAATTGATTGCCAATATGACACATTATATCTAAGTATTATGTAAACGATAAAGAGTTTGGATATGGTGCTGAATGAGTGACATTCAGCAGGTGTGCTGACCCGATGAGGTGTGTATGTTGGGTGTTAATGAGGTATATACTGGGTATTTAATGGTGTCTGGGCTGTATAAAAATATTTAACACATACAAATTAAAGCACCCATTCACATACAAAGCACTCCTTCAACAGTTCAGCAAGAACTGATTTAGCACATAAACCAAATCCAATGATAAAAGTGGAATGATCATGTGCCAACTAGTAACAAAAAAGAAATTGCGGGGAAAAAAGTGTTGCATAATCCAAATTATATAGATAAATAAATAATATTTTAGTAACGCTTTTTAAGGCATCGCTAATGACACTTTTAGGGAACAATTTAGCAATTATGTCCAAATGTTGTAGAATTTGTTTTATGAAATATTTTGATCGTTAAGGGAAAGACTGTCGAGATGAATATCATCTTGAGGGGGGTGGGGAGAACCTACACCCCCTCGTATATATGAGATAGAGGATTCTTCCTTATTACCAATTGATTTTTGGTTGGATGTCTTTATCCTATCCGTTCATGGTATTAGAACATGATGTCCTCATTGGGTAGTTCTTGGATGGGGCATGTGTCGAGATGAATCATCTCGAGGGATGTATGTAGAGATCCCACATTGGATAAAATGTGGACTTCCTCCTTGTATGTATGGCCTCTCCACCTACTACGAATTGGTTTTAGATTGGATGACTCTATCCTATCCGTATCAAAAACTAGAGTGCAAATTTTCCTAAACAAAGACTTAGTAAAAATACATAAAGCATAACTCCCAAACAAATTAAAGGAAGAGAAAAGTTGTTAAACCACAACTTGACGACATAATACCCAATTCGAGTACTTATGACTCATATACTATGTTGAAATCATGGATGCATGTTTCAATCGAAAATCAATTGGCAGTTAATAAAGTGGTTACTATCTATGTATAAATAGGGGGGAAATCTCATTCTATAACCCATCGCGAAGTGAAACACTCCACAAAAGTAGCTAAAAATAAGTGAAAAATAAATGGTTAAATGCATGCTATGGGTAGGGATATCGATGTCTATGGCCGATGCACAATCTAATGAGGAGTTGGGGATGAATGCAGGCTATCACATAGTTAGAATTTCAGGGAAAAAAGGGATATTAATAATTTGACGTTTAGATCATCAATCAAGGATAAAATGTTTTTCGAGACAATGAAGATCCATGACACATTCCCTTACAATTTCTTAAACCGCAACAATATTAACCAAGCCCAAATCAAGTCTTGTACATTCAAGAGCATAAAGCAACCTTACTTAGTCACAACCTTTGTGCAATAACTTACTTTCATGTACTTATGTAGTCTTGGAAGTCCTAATCACTTACAAATAATTTTTGTGTCCTCAATTAACATGTCTTTGAAGCATTTCCCAGAAGTACTTACAAATGCAGCCAATGTATATGTCTAAACAGGAAGGCGACATGCTTGCAGAAGAAGAAATAAATAAGACGTGGAGTTCCTATAAACGAAGGTGATCAATTTTCCATTGAAGTTATGTATGGTGATCATAAAAATCAATGTGCAAAGAATATTTGTGCCTTGATGATCTATCGTCCGATATCTCATATTTTTGATTGGGTTTAGTTTTGCACATTTTGGAGATTTCTTTATTCTCTACTCTTGTGAGATCATAAAAACCTTCACTATATTTATATATATACAAACATATATATATATATATATATATATGCATATTATAATTTTGCGGCTGTAAGTTTTGCTCTGTTGGATTGGCCATGGATTCTGTAATTGCTTAATTCATTGTCTGTTTTAATTTGTTTTGTACTATGAACATTATAATCCTTTTTATTATATGTCGGTGGTTGCGTACATATAGGAATTATATTTGTGATTGCTGTAATAAAGTTTCGATTTGTGGGAATGATCTATGATCTATCTAGTGCTGCTCATATTTTTCACTCCATTTGTTAAGATTCCTTTTTATGGTTCATTCATTTATTATCATTTATCAGTCACGTACATATGCACTGTTTCTAAACATTCTATACTAGGGGTGTGCAAATTTCGGTCGAAACCGAACAAACCGACCGAACCGAACCGAATTTTGCAATTTGGTTCCGTTTTTGGATTTCGGTTTGGTTTTTGGTTTCGAAAATCCAAAATTTTGGTTTTCGGTTCGGTTTTTTGTTTTTAAAAATCTACAATTCGGTTAACCGAATCGAACCGAAATTTAAATTATATATTTAAAAAATATATAAAATACATTATGCCATTATATAATAAACACAAAATAATACCCTATTCGGTGATTGTTTGTGTGGATGAAAAGTGAGAACTACTGTTGAGAGTTTTGAGACTTTTATATTGTTTCATATTTGAACTATTCAGTGACTGTTTCTTTATTCAATTTGGAATGGTTTACTATTATGCACTCATAGTTATATGTAGAGATGATATTTTTGTTTGACAGAGCGAATTTACAGGTTTAAAAATGGTAATAGAAATGTTTTGATCAAAAAATATTTTATTTTTTAGAAAAGCAATTCGGTTCGGTTCGGTTAACTGGTATAACCGAACCAAAATATTTCGGTTCGGTTATTTCGATTTACAGTAATTTTGGTTCGGTTTTGGTTTTTAGAAAAAATTCGGTTTTTAATTCGGTTTTGGAGTTTGGTTCGGTTCGGTTAACCGAACCGACCAATGCACATCCCTATTCTATACATGCTAGGAAATTCAAATAATGTACTTCCTCTGTTTTTTTTTGTTTGCTACGAACCCATCCAGCACGCAGTCCAATGCACATTTTAAATCGTCAATAACTCAAATTCGGTATAAGTAAAAATTCTAAAAGTTTGATATTTAAAAACTAAAAGACGAGACGAATCTAACAAGATCTCACTTGGCTATATTTTAACTTGTATAACTATGTTAAAACCTAAAGTGAAGGTGATTGTTGAATGGTGACATATTTCTCAATGTAGCCATCTTTAAAAACGGAGGAAGTATATTCAAACATTATACTGTAGTATATTTCATGCGTTTTTAATTTATTTACTTGTCATTTTTTAGAAAAGATTTTTTATTACTTGTATTTTAACAGAGCATGCACAATAAATTACTTATGAATGAATGTATTTATATAACTATGTGTGAATACTGATAAAACGACTGATTTTGCAATTGGCAATTAAGACCAGTCGCAAGAAGTAGCTAAAAGATGTAGGAGTAATATATACTTACCTTGTAGTATCAGATAAGACAACAGTCGCAAGTTGCTAAGGCCAAAATGGCCCGGAATTAAGAACCCAATTTGGCATTTGGCAATTCAACAGCTAGCAAGCTAAGGGGATGCGACGGCAGCCGACAGCAAGTGGGTCGCTGGTACTATTTCTCCTGTAATTAAACGAATGGATGGGTAGTTAGCACACATCAACAATATAACAAACCATTACCAACATACAGTGCACCAATGGCAATGACCATTTACCAACAAGCAGCATCCATCACCAGACTTGTGACTTGTGGTCATGACTTCATCATATCCGCAACAGTGGTACCTTCACAGAGAATATGCTGCACTTTCATTCGTCAAAATGCCTGGAGACTGGAGAGTTTGCATGTCCTAAAATATTTTTGCTAGTTTTTGATCAGGATGAACTATTAGTTTTTGGTTTTGGCACAATCTTGGGCTCCGTCGCTTGTTCACTTTATATATATACAAGATGAGTCTACAACTAAAAACTCAGTAACAATTTGAAACCAAACATGTCTTTACAAGTTTAGAACTTTTGCCATCACAAGGAGAGAATTCATCACTCTGCTGCAGTGATGTTTTATGTACATATACTGCAGTATTACAAATGCAGCGAATAAACAGCACAAAGTTTTCAGGTTCAAACCAGAAGCCATGGTTCTGTTCGAAGGTCATTAGTCATGGCGTTCTGGCTGGGGAGGTTGGTTTGCACGGCGGAACCAAGTCGTAAAAGCAGCAACCAAGTGCGGACAATCATCAACATTACGAGTTGATAAGACAAGACATTGCTGTAATAATGTCTGTGCATCTGATAAAGGGAGAGTGGAAATAATTCTAAGGAAAGCTTCTTCCAGCTCCAGGTAGAGCGATTTCTGGGTTGGGCCCAGAATTGATGGGGCACGGTCTTTGCCACCCATCATTGTGGGGGCACGGTCTTTGCACATAATTAAGACTGGCAGCCAATCTCGCACTAGCTTCATCCGAATCTGTTGAAAAGTGCAAACATAATCAAAACCAGTCAGAAAACATGTAAAGACGATAGGATACATAGTCTAAGCAAGGAGTCATATATCTTGTGGACTTCATAGAATGAGTAGCAGGCACTATAAATTAGGACAGACCAAATTCAAATTGTACATGATCCAGCATTCTAGCTCAAACAATCAGACTCAGCTATCAGTGCATATAAAAAACAAACCATATGTTCACTTTTATTAGACTAATCGAATGTGAATTTGCCAGATGCCAGTAATAGTTATTCCACAGGTTAGCCACATAAAATATTATATACTCTCAACCACAATCCATGTTACAGCAACAATGGCAATTCCGGATTCCTCTAAGCCTAAATATAATAAAAATAGAAATTCCATTTTGTAACCTGACATATTCTCTATTGCAGCAGGTGGGTGTTCCTTGTTCAGGTAACTAAAACATTAGCCAATTGGCTACATAAATTCTTACAGAGAGATCTAAGGAAGCTTTACCTGAGACGGAGTTGCTTTACCAGAATTAAAATGACAGCTCACAATCCAAACATACCCATTAAAATTTACAATCCAACAAATTCTCAGAAAGACAACACTAGTTCATCTTTAACATCAGCAAGATTCATTCTATTTACCTAAAACATAGTACAAATTATGATCCAAAATGGAACTTCATGCAAATTATGCAATTGACTATAAATAAAATATATGTATATATATTCCCACCAGCAAAGTTTTCCAGATTAAAATCTAGAGGACTTTTCTGGATTTGATTCCCCTATAAGGTGTTATATTTGGTAAGAGTTTTTCATTTAGAAAATGGTTGGTACCCCTGAAAGGGTAGAAAAAATACAAGATTCCAGATGCTCACAGCTCACCCCAATCACCCATATTGCATTCATATCAAACTTCAATTGTTGGAAAAGGTACAAATTAATTCTTACAAAACCTAATACAATTTAATCAAATTAAACCTCAACACAATTAAACAGACAAATGCAAACATTCATTAAATGATAAAAGTACATTCGCTTTGCTATTTGGCATGTATCAAGACACGTGCTGGACAGAATTAGTTAAGTTGCCAATCAAGATTCATATTTTTAAATTTTGAAATGTCATGTATCATCAATGCCAGAGCACAACACAAATTTGCACAATCAACATAACCAATTCAGATGAACAGCTAGCTGTTGTAGGAAACAAAATATCAACAAACAACAAACAAAAGGTGGATGGTAAACCTGTCTAGGAGCTACAACATTCCCGGTGACAACAGCATCGGCAAGCCTGCTAGTGCAACGAAGCACAACAATAGGGAGGCTTGGAACAATATTTCTCCATGGATCCTCACGAAGTGCCCTCTGCAAATCTAATGTAAGTGAAGTCTGCTCGCTCCATGCCCTGACAGCCGTATCAGCAACTTTTAGCTCCATCATCCTTTCAACTAACCACAATACATGCTTTGAATTGGTCATTGCAGTGTGCAAATTCAACCTCTGCAATGCCTCTGTTTCGTTGTGATCCCCTCTAAAATCCGGACTTGAATAGTCCTCCAATGACTGTTTCACAACCCTCAAGCTTTTCTCAAATGCATTATCCAAAACTCTCCTTGCTGATTCCCTTGATGAAAATTCCCTCAACAACTTAGCAACAAAAGCCTTTGCAAATGCCATGTTTGGGTGACTGTGAGTTGCAGATTGTATTAAACCATGAAGCATTTCATCAGATAAATTGTTTTTCACTGGGGAAACCCTTGCTAACAGCTCATTTGACTCCTCGTTACTCAAAAATGGAATTATATTCATTATCTTGTTTTCTTCTTCCTTTGTCCAAGGCACTGCCTCGAGGAACTTAAGACAGGCCTTAATGCAATCCTCAAAGAGAAATTCAAGCGCAATTGGAAGTAAACCAAGCACAGTTGATACCGAATCAATGGAAGCAAAGAAGTCATCGCAGTAAAGAAGATTCAATACCGTTAAATAGTTGTTAATGGAATCAGTATTTGCAGGAACACTAATCTCAAAATGGTAAATGTGGGGGGTATTTTCAGCCTTGCTACAACATGATTCATTCTTCTGCTGCCAGCGATCGGAGAGAAGTGCGGTAAAGTATTTCGAGCGGCGGAGAACATGCGAATGAAGGAATACCTGCATCTCGGATTGATCGAGCGGCAAAGATGCATCGCATGGCGAATCGGACAATTCACACGACTGATCGAGGACAAGGCGAAGAATGACATCTCCGGTGGATGCGTCGTTGAATCCAGCTGCAGAGGAGGGGACGATTGGGAGTAGAGAACGGGAGGAAGAACGTCTGAGGCTGGACGGTTTGTGAACACCATCCGCTAGGGTTGGGTCGGGGAAAGGGGAATCGATAGCGATAGATGGGCGGCCACTGCTGCTGACGCGCTGCTTCTTCTTGAACGTGCAGCCGGCGCCGGTGGCCATCTACGGAGGGGAGGAATCAAAACAAGGAATTAGGGGAGAATTGGGGATCACAGGGTTTGTCGCAGAAATGTGGCGTTAGGAGGAGCAATATCCACAACGATGGGGTCATGGGGGATGGAGGAATATCTTTTCTTTTCTTTTCTTTATTGTTTTTTGTTGTGATGGATAAATGAGAGATTTTGTAGAAAAAAATTTGTTTATCCCCAATTTATACTCCTTCGTCCCGCGAAATGTGACTACTTTCTTTTGGATACAGTAATTTAGGTGGTGGGATTTAATGGTTAAAGTGATGTGAGTATTTGTATTTAAAAAGTTTAATGAATTTTGACTTTGTTTATTTTTTAACTTTAACTTAATACAATTGTAATGATCTAATTAGAGAAAAATAATCAAGTATGGTCTTGTTAGAATCGTCTAAGCGTCTAGTTTTAGAATATATATTTTATATAATTTTTATTTGTACTCATTTTAAAATATAAAGAATTAAAGAAATGCAAGGGACTCTGAGTAGAAAACTAAAAGTGTATTGGGAGTTGTGCAGAATGGTAAAAATAATTATTTTTAATGGAATTTGGAAACCATTAATATTCTAATTATATTTATATTAATTTCATTTATCTAAAAATAGAAAGTAGCCAAAGTTCGCGGGACATCCCTAAAAAGAATACTAGCCATATTTCGTGGGACGGAGGGAGTATCACTTCTGTTTTTAATAATTGCATAATTTTTTATTTTTAGGCAATACAATGTACTCCCACATTTTTTATTTTTTATTTGTAGAAGGTTGACTCGTTTCTTTTCAACATGATAATTTAGATTTTAGACGGTGGTTTTATTAGTTAAAGTGGATTGAATATTTGTGTTTAAAATTCTAATAAATTTTTGGGTGGTTTATCCTTTAATTTTAATTTAATATTATCGTAATGATATAATAGGAGAAAAATAATTAAGTATGGTCTTGTTAGAATCATCTAATCGTTTAAGTTTTGAAAATATATTTTATACAATTTTTATTTGTACCCATTTTGAAATATTAATAATTAAATAAATGTATTGGACTTTGTGCATAAAATAAAAGTGTGACAAATTTTAATGGAATTTGGGAATAATTAAGATTATAATATACTTATATTAATTTATTTTATTTAAAAGAAATGGTCAAACTACGCGAGACACCCAAAAAAGAATACGAGCCAACCTTCGTGAAAACTACAAAAGACTACAGAAAATGAGGGAAAGACAAAAGGAAAACAAATAAATCAACAAAACATCCCATTCTTCGGGTATGAGGCCCCTAAGGAATCTGAAGCAAGATACGGACGAGACTCGTCAGGAGGAAACACCCATGTGGTGAATAACTCTTCCACGCACACTCCACGCTTCGCCAAGCTATCAGCAACAAAATTTCCTTTTCTCAGGATATGATGCCAACCTAATCCAGGGTTTGCCTACAATATTCATGATCAAAGGGACCAAGCAACGACTCGGGCCAATCTCTGTCCGCATAAGTCGTAGAGCCTCGGATGAGTCCGAATAACAAAAGGCTTGTTTTATGCCCAAAGCGATGAGGTGTTTAAGTCCATTCCAAATCCCATGTAATTTAGCAATAAGATTGGACACAAAACCCAAAGACCCCGAAAAAACCATCGGTATCCCGAATAACACCACCAAAACCTGCACACCCTGAATTTCCCAGCGACCTGGCATCCACATGTAATATAGTCCCCTGGAAAAATAGTGGATTCCAGATGACATACCGAGCCGGGACAAATTTGGCTTCCCGGCCTGCAAGCCTATCGTAACCCTCCCAATTTCTGCGCCCGGCAAACAAGATCAGGGACATGCACAGAGGATCCTCGAAAGTTGCATCAAGTTCATGTTGTTTTAAATGTATAGCTTGGATGTGGATTTTTTATCCTAAATTTTCACCAATAATTGAGACTGACCATTTATAGTCTTGTTTGATATTTTTGTTGCTATATGTTCCCATGAAAAAGGAGCAGCTTCTAATGCATCAAAGCCTGGGTATGTGATTGTCTCCTCTACTGGTTACTGGATTCAGTTGATTGATTGAATGCATTCTTGTATGCTTTTTGTGTTCATGACATGTTAATATTGCTGATCGAGGGTGTTCATAAACCTAGAATTTGAAATGGATTTTAGCCAGATGATAGAATTAGTATTATCGTATGTGATAATCATTAGTTCTACTCCCCGTCCTACTAATTTTCGTCTCACTTTCCTTTTTTGTCCGTTCCACTCCAATTGTGTTATTTTCCTTTTAAGAAATAATTAAATACAAACACACTCCCATCATATCATATCAGTAAATAAATTTATTAAAATTCGCTCGTCCTATTGCTGCGGTTTTAACATGTGCCGGGGAAGTCTGAGTGCAACATATACTCAGAGAACGCAACGGAGACGCGGACCATTGGGCGAAACATGGAGCATCGGAAATAGGCCGAATTGAGGAGTGTTATTGAGCCAATAAATAATTTCAGGTGTTTTGCTTTCCTGTTGGTAGATGATGGCTGTTGAGAACTACATAGTTGTATTACTGTTATTGTTCTTTAGATAACGGATGATCTAGCCTCGTAATATCCTTGGCGATTTGCCTTTGGAAATAAAATTTTTCCCTAAAAAAACTATCACATCACCCAAAAATAAATCAATTAAAAATTCAAACTCATTATAATCACATCACATCAATTCCTAATTTACTCACACTTTAACACTAGTCTATCCTTACATTAAATGCTAACTATTTACACATAAAACACCGTGCCCAAAAGTTTTGAAATATTTTTAACGGGACGGAGGGAGTATTAATTTTAAGAAGTGAACACACAAAGTTTCGGAACACACAAACTTCCTCCGTAACTGTACTTCTGTGGTACCCGGTGCGTCGCTCTGAGTATGTGAGACCATGTAGTTTATTATTATTTGTTATGTGATTTCCACTTAAGTTGCGAAAATTATTGGCAAATTGAAGTTTTTATTATGCTCGTTAAATTATTGTTGTGCAATTTCTTTTTTTTTTTTGGACATTTGATGTCGTCTTTGCATTTAGATGCATTTAGAATAGAATGGTTATTCGTGGGAGGTTTGTATAGGTTAACTTTACATCCCTTTTCGTGATTTTGTTCTTTTTTTGGACATTTAGGATCGAATAGGTGCCGTATATTTGGCAATTGAATTCTACGTCGTCAATTTATTCTTATAGCACAGTGTGGATATCAATGTTCCTGACAAGGTGAGCTGGATGACACTGCCAGTTCGACTTTATTTTCACGATATGTGAAACCAAAGTATCGATCTGTCTCATAAAGTTGGCTTATGATCCTGAAGTGGTGTATTTCCTCGGGTGCTATTGATGTCTTTGAACCTATTATGTATTGTTGTATTTACAGTTTCTTTTTTCCTGCATAATGGCCAGAGAGGAATTCACCCATAGAACAATTAATACTTTGCAAAAAGCAGCCTGTATTTAACTTTCTTTCGAGAGTATCGGCAAATCCTTTTGTTCTTGATCAACTAAGCCAAAATGAACATTTTGTGTATCATAACCTTCATTTAGAGGAAAAAGATGGACTTTTACAGTAGCACAACATGCCTCGCCCTAATTTGGAAGTTGGAACATCATTTCACGATCTTTTTTTTTTTTTTTTTTTCCATGTTCGAATTTTTCTGTTTCGGTCATTTGTGTTGGTGGCGGGTTATGGAATTTGTTTGTTGGAATGAGATCTATTGCATTAGGGAATGAGAATGATGGGAAGTTGAAGGCTTTATTCTTTGCTTCCTGTTTCTCTATTTGGTTTAAATTTCTAAAGAGATTGATTTTGTTGGTAAAGGAGAATAGTGCTTTGGCGTAGCCCGCCAACATATATATATATATATTTATATATACTAGGCACGCACGACGGCCCGCGAAGAGTAGGAGAGTTGTGCGGAAAACTGAAAATGAGGATGAAATGGAGTATTTATAATTTTGAAATGGAATAAAACTGAAAATGTGCATATAGAAAACGCAACACTAATCAAATTCAATGAGAAGACATTTAATTTGCTAAATAAGTTTCGAAATCCACTCAAGTAGCTGATTCTTATGTCTTTCAATGCCCACAATATATACTTCTTCCAACAGCAGTGCAACTAGGGATGTCAACTTTACCCGTAGGGTCGGATAACCCGTCGGGTAATCGGGTATCGGGTAGGGTGGGGTAGAGATAATCGGGTAATCGGGTAGGGTATTACCCGAAACCGAAATAAATCATATCGGTTGCGGGTAGGGTACGGATTTCATATATTACCCGATTACCCTACCCGATTACCCGATTAAATATATATATTTATTTATTTATCTATGTATACTTATATATATATTTAATTTATATTATATATTGAGATATATTTATATGTTTGTTTATTTATTTATTTATTTTTATATTTCAAATTTATTAACGTTTGAGATTTGGAAGTAAAAACATTTATGAATTTTTTACTAAATATTCTTAAATATTACAGTATTTATTTATGTTGCTTTAGCGGTTTCTTTTAAATATTCTTTTAAATTTTGTTCTTGTGCAATAATGAAGATTTTATTTATTTTTTTATGGTGAAAAATAAATTTTTTCTTTATTAAAGTTGGGTCGCGTAGAGTCGGTTAACTATGTAATATTTAAGTTTTAGGGTACTTGTTTACCCGCGGATAATCCGCATACCCGATGGGTATTACCCGAATCCTACCCGGTATTTAATTTTAGGGTAATAGGGTAAGGTAAGGGTAGGATAATTATATTTCGGATAGTGAGTGGAGGTGGCCTACCCGTACCCTACCCTACCCGTTTACATCCCTAAGTGCAACACTTCGACCATAATAACATAAATCATTAACAATGCCAACATACCATACATAGAATTCCATCACACGACAAATATGGGATTATCTTGGAAACAACACTATACATAAGATAAAATAAACTCTATTTCTTGCGATCATAAGCATCTATATTTTGGGGTTCACATTCTGGGCTAAATAGACGAACCAGCAAAGCCGTTGTTGCACTCATAGAGACAGCTCCACGCGCAGCCCACCTAAGAGCCCGAGGAGTATTTATTTCGGACCTGCAACGAATAGAAGCTTTCAATATTTCATCCACCTAAGATAGGGAAAATAGATTAAATGCAGTGTTCAATATTAAATAATGAAGGTTTTAATGTTGTTCGTATTTTGGTGTCACATAAAACAGTGGGTTTGGGGGGATGGAGTTCAGAAAGAGAACTTTTGATCAGCACAATGTAACAATTAAGTACAAATTTCAACTGGTTGAAATCATAATAAACATGTGCACTAATTTCTAGTTGTGTAATAAGCCGTGCCCTACGATATATAGAGGCACAAATATGTTAAATGGATTAATAGTCAATTTCTCTGGTGAAATATTTCTTCACTTTTGACTGTCACATGTAGAGGTGTCGAAACGGGCCCGCGGGGCGACACGGGCCGGCCCGCGCGGGCCCCCGCATTTTTGCGGGCTTGAACGGGGCGGGCCTAAATGGGGCGGGCTCAAAATGTCTAGGCCCGACCCGCCCCACATGCGGGCCGCGGGTTAAGCGGGTCGGCCCACGGGCTTTTTATTTAAATAATAGTATTTTTTTTTATTTGTAAAAAAAATAAAATTTGAATATATTTTTTAATGTATATATTAAAAATAAAATAAAGAGATTTATAATTAGTATTTATGATTATAAATAAGTAAGTGTGTATTTATTGGCACTATTTACTTTTATGTGGGTTTGTTGAATAATTATTTAAAAGAATTTATGATTATTCAATTTTTAATACTAAAGGAGTATATAATATTTTGCAAAATATAATATGTGCGACAAAAGTTTTACAATTAATGATTGAATTGATTAAAATTTTAGGTCTCACAGATGAAGTCTTTGATAGAGTTGTATTAGGTAAGACTGTCTGAGCATAATTCATTAATTCTATATTTTATTAGGTAAGATTGTCTGGACATAATTCACTAAATTTAGTATTTTATTAGGTAAGATTGTATGGGCATAATTTATTAATTTATATTTAAAAAAATAAATATTTGTCTGCACATATAATTTTTAATAAATAGAATAATAAGGAATTCAAAACTTAAAAACTTGATACTCATAAATTAAATGAACATGGAAATATTAGAAGAGACATATAATTCAATATGCAATCAATTCAATAATTTAAATGTTTGATGATATTATGCTAAACATTCATACTAAAGAATAATAAATTCAATTGATGAACAACGTTTAAAAAAAAAAAAAAAAAAAAAAAACTGAAAGCCCGCGGGTAGGCCCGCCCCGCCGCGGGCCTAACCCGCAAAAGCCCGCCCCGCCGCGGGTTGGGCCCGTTGAGGCCCGCATTTAAACGGGCCTCTAAAAGTAGAGCCCGCCCCGCATTTTTTACCTTGCGGGGCGGGCCGGCCCGACGGGCTAAGCCCGTTTTGACAGGTCTAGTCACATGACACTTTTTGGCTCTTTGGAGGCTAGGAGTTTTGGTTTCTTCAAAGTTAAATTATGACTGATTTTGTCAGGACATAAGACAACAATTTCTAAGTTTTCATTTTGTAGCCAATACTGCAGCCCAATATGGTCACTGAAACTGAAACTCATTTTGAACTTCACAAACTCAATTTCCATTCTTACAAGCACTGAAACTTAGAAACAAACCAATTACAGTAATTAAGCACATAAACCAACACAATCAACGAGGAAAAGACAAAGGCAACTCAAACTCCATCTTCTTGTGCACCCTAACCAAAAGGTATTACCACTTTACAAATTAAAGACGAAAATAAACATCACATAAACACATCAATATCAGACACAGAGAAATAAAGATGAATTCCAACAACTATTGATTAGAAGCGCACCGTAGTACATGCGACCGAGGACCCAAAAGCCCAATGCACCTCCCACCGAATAAATGGCAGCAATCTGCCTCATCAACCGGTAGCAAGGTTTTGAATCCAATCGCATCAATTCACCATCTGAGAATCCAAGCATACGCCTCAGAGCCATCCTAGATTCCTAAAAATTACACCTCACTGAAAAACTCTCTTGGTTTTAGATAATTGCAGCAGCAAAATGTACTCTCCTCCCATCGCGAAAAGACCATGGCATCACATAAATTTGATGCAAAAACTGCAATCACACACCAAAGAAGCCTGGAAACAAAATAGCTACCTTTTTGTCTAAGAAAGCAACCACTATTGGCAGAAGCACAAACAATAAACTAAAAAATCAGTAGAACTTATCAAAGTAGCATTCAATTCCCTAATAAGCACACCAAAAAGTGTAGGAAAGATTGTTTAAACTTCATAACGTTGATCAACATCGGCAATTTTTATTATTAATTGTGGTTGGGCATTTTATCGAACAACTTCATGGCATTGTTTAAACAATTTAAAATACAGCAATTTGACATGTTACATTACCCTTTCAATCATGAGAACTCGACAGAAAGCCACACAGTTGCCACAAATTCCTGATTTCGCAGCAACGAAGCAGAAATAGATGCAGATGGTTTCGTACTGGTTGTGAATGCAAATTCCTACAAGGCAAGTTCCTATGACCAATAAAGTAGTCGAGAAAAATATGTAGATAGATAGGGAGAAGTCGTGATTTCAATCATGCATTGAGCTAAAAATAGAGCCCAATAATGAATTGAGCCCAATACTGGTAGCTAATGAATTCAAAGGTAAACCTAATGAATTGGACCCACAATTTTTCGTTAAGAAGGGAGGGCCGAAACCAGTTTTATATCAAAATGTGCTCAGGAAGCTACAAGAAAACCCAAAGTAGGGGAGACAAACAGGAAAAGACAGCCATTAGTGGGTAAGGGTAGCCCGTAGCCCAAAGGAAAGGCCCAGACAAGCCCACGCCTAACAAGGAGGGTCCAAGAGCCAAAATTACGACACAGTATGAGAACCCTACAGGTAGGGATGAAAACGGTACGGATACGGTCGGATAGTGTCGGATACGGATATTATCCATATTTTTTTTGTCGAATTCGGTATCGAATACAGATGGGCCGGATACGAATACGGTTTTGGATATTTCGGATTACGGATACGGTACGAATACAGGACGGATATATGACGGATACGGATTCAATCGGATACAGATTATGGGATAATTTTTTATAATCTTTTTGAAAATTTGATATTTTTTTATAATTATTAATCATTTTTAATTATTAAATAATAATATATTAATATATTCGGATATCCATATTTAAAATCCGGATAATATCCTATCAATTTTCGGATACGGTCGGATATTCTCGGATACGGTTAGATATTTTCGGATACGGATACGAATGCGGATATTAAAATATGGATTCGGATTCGGATACGAATTTTGAAATATCCGTCCGGATAGTCAAAAACGGATTCGGATTCGAATATAATCGGATACGGCATCGGATAGGTCGGATATTTACCGTACCGCTTTCACCCCTACCTCCAGGCCACTGCCGGAGCACAAACCACACTCAATGACAGAGCACGCCCATGACGAAACCGAAGTAATCTCCAGGCCACGCGGTTGCTGCGAAATCCTAATAAAAATTAAGAATTTGTGGCAACTGTGCTTCGGTTGTGAACTCTGCTTCGGTTGCTGCGATTTAATTTCGCAGCAACATCCGCAATGAATACTGAAGTAATCTGTTGTATCAATAGTATATTAGTGTAGGGGATGAGAACTTAGCCTAAGTGGTTAAATCCCTTAACTTGAAGGTTGGAGGTTTGATTACCAACCGACTCCATATCTCTCCCTTTTATTCTCCTTATAATTGTGTGGTATGAGCTCCCAATACCCTTTTCCTAGACCTTCAATGGTTCCTAAAAAAAATGTTAGCTTAACTTCTTTTATAACTGATAGTCCTAAATTTTGGAAGTTTTTCAAATAGTCACATAATTTTTAAATTATTCAAATTCATGCGATCACCATTCCGAAAAGTAGCCCAATAACTCTCCATACTAATATATAAGACCTTAAAGTATAATTATACTATACTCCTACAATGATAAAAGCAAAATACTGTGCCTAATCACGCAATATATATAAAATGGTCATCTACCCATCATTCCAATTTTCACAACTTTATTACCAGAGTTCACATTTTATAACAAAATGTTTAACAACATTAATTTCCTATAAAGGTTTCACAAAATGTTTTAAAACAAAATGAAAAAAACTCAATCTGAGCAGGGATGGAGACGAATTAGCAAGCCCTTTTGAGGTTCGGGCATCATGTCGCCTTCAACTTTCTCGTTGGGATACAACACTTCCCACCTGTACTTCTTCACTACATTGTGTAGAAATGCCAGAATTGCTACCCTTGCATACTCCTTTCCCGGGCACAACCTCGGCCCGCCCCCAAACGGCACGTGCGCGTATGGAGGCGGCGCCTCCTCCCCCTTGTCGTACCTCGAGGGATTAAACTTCTCGGGCTCATTGAAATACTCTGGATTCATGTTTGTCGTCGACACGGTCCAGTAAACCTTCCACCCTTTTGGAACCGTGTACCCACTGTACTCGAAATCCGCCACCACTTCCCTGAATGTACCCTGGAGAGGCGGCACAAGTCTTAGGACCTCCTTTACTACATTCCACGAGTACTTCATTTTGTTCATGTTGTCCCATTCGAGTAATTCCCCTTCTTTCTTCGATGCCGCGATGTCCATATGTTCTGCAATGAACACACTATCAAATGTCATGTCTTAATTATATAAAAAAACAGAGGTAAACATAATTGTAATTAAGAATCAATGTATTATTAACCACCTGCTCGGACTTTCTCATAGATTTCTGGATACAAGCCAATATATTTCATCATAAATGTAATGGCAGTGGCCACGGTGGAGTAGCCAGCAGTGAGGAAACCCATGATTTTGCAAGCAATTTCCTCTTCAGGCATGGTGTTCCCGGAGGGACCGGTCATGAGGACCATGTGAGAGAGAATGTCCCTTGGCGGGCATCCATTCGCCAAGGCTTGTTTCTTCTCCTGAATAACGGCCACAAGCTCTCTTTTGATGTGTGTTGCGCCTTGATTTGCGCGGTAGAAGATGGTTCCGGGGATATTTAGCATGACGGCGTGCATACCCAAAGTGACTTGGTCAAAGCATTTCACCAACCGGGAAATCCTTTCCGGGTTGTTTATCCCCAAGAACAAATGACAGGCAAGGCTTAGAGTCACATTTTTTGCCATGCCATGAACTCCCACCACCTCTTTATTTTGAAAATGGATTCCCAATTGTTCCTGGATGATGGAATCCATTTTCCCCAAGTACCGCATAAGGGCCTCGGGCTTTAGAAACCCGGGTTGTTTGATCATTGTCACCTTCTCATCCTTCTTTTCTGTCGACTCCTTGGGGGCATCGGACATCTTGTAGGAACGAAAGAGGTGTTGCATGGAGTGAGGCCGGAATTCGGTGAAGTACTTGTGCTCATTGGTAAAGAGAAACTTGTGTCCTTTGTGTCCACAAAGGACCGCGGTTTTCTCACCGAGGATTTTGGTCTTGAAGATATCCGGCGAGTATTTCCTCATCCGATTTCCGACGAATATGTCGGGCTTCCCCCAAAGGAACTCGATGGTTTCACCGATGAAGGGCCAACCGTAGCTCCCTGGCGGGAGATTATATGTGGTTCGGCGGCCAAAGATGAAGAGAAAGGTGCATAAAAGGGCAGAAAAAGAAAAGGTGAGGACCAAAATGTCCATGGCTGGAATATATTTCAGGTTTAATGATTTCGTCGAAGGAAACGAATCCCTTTTATAGATCAGAAACCTGGAAGAATAAAATAAAATAATTAGCACTAATTAATTATAGGATGGCCAGCTATGGGATTTCTCAAAAATCAAAATAAGTATTAGTAATTTAAGGAATTTAAAAACATGCTCACGAAACATGAATCCGATTAAAATAATTCATTCAACAATGTCAAGAGGAAAGTCAATTATTTTTTGGCCGGCCGGCAACACGTTTTGTCTTCAAAGCAGTGCCGATCGAGTGCATTATTATGATGCTGGCGTGTGGCATCATCTTCACGATCTCGAGAATAATAAAAACAATAGCCCATAGGATGAATAAATTCATAAAATATACAGGATAAAAAAAAAATACTATTCCTAGTTAGGAGTATTAAATAGTCTCAAATCCAATAAAAAATGGATGGTGGAAGCTCATGCCATCAAATTTTCAAGGGAAAATGGGAAGGATGGGGAGCTGTATGAAGAATTAAACCCAACCTATAATTGAAAGAAAGGGGAATCGATCACTAACCTAAAATTTGAATTCATTATGTAGAAGAATGTTTTTTTAATGATGTTTAATTAGGGGATGGACACTGTAATAATTAAGAGACTCATTCAAACTTATTGGTCAATGGTCATTGAGTCAACTAATATTGGTGAAAGTTATTTTATTTCCTGATTTTAGGTGCACTTGTTACTAATATTGTTACTTGTTTTGGGAAAAACTGACTCCCAACCTAAAAGGTTGAGAATTCGATTCTTCATCCGTACCTCTATTTCACTCATTTATCCCTTAGTAATTTGTGTGACATGCACTCCCACCATCTTTGTAATTTGTTACTTGTGTTTCTTTTTTTATCCTTTTTTATTCCTCCTTGCAGTAGATGTAGAGGCTTACCGGTTTTATTGGTTTTGTTAAAAAATTCACCTACAAAGTAATTTTTTTTTTTGGTAACAACCTACAAAGTAATTAAAAATTAATCTTTTAAGGTAAATCTTTTTAATACTATATACTTCAGTGAATCCATTCAAATTTTTGTGGTGTCCCATCTTCAATAACACTTTGTATAATTCTCTAAGTTGTGCTATAAAAAGATAAATACTCCTCAATGTTACAAATAAAAGTTGTTATTAATAAGTTGCCTGCCGAGCACAAAAAAATAGTAGAATACGAGGTATTTTTATTATTGTATTTTATTTATTTATTTTTATATTACCGACAAGCAAAGGTCTCGGGTTCGAGCCTTTATGTATATAGAATTCTGCTTTGAGATAGACAACCCTTTAATGCCTACTCAATCCTCGAAGGATTAGCCTTGATTCCAATGAAGCCTGGAATACCATTGTATTCACCCAAAAAAAAAATATTTTCTCATGGGAAAGGACTGGGATGAAACTATTGTTTGTTTTGGAATCATGATTCATATGTGTTGAAAGAAAGAGTTAGGCCCACAATTTTATTACTACTAGTCAAAAAGGTCAATTCGGGCATTCTTCAAATAAGTATGAAAGATGATTAGATGAAGTGTGTAATGGAATGAGAGGAATTCTACCGCCTAGTGAGGGGTGGCCTAAGTTACAATTAATGTTTAGACTGAGTTTTTCTTTTTCTTTCTCATTTTTCTATTGTTAAATATGAATGTGGAAATAGGCCACCCAACTTTAGGGATGGGATAAGGTGCTATTGTAATGAAATCATGTGTTTTTTGTAATTATTATATCATTAATTACTAGTTAATTAACGAAATAATTGTATTTACTAATTGTTAATAAATGTTAATCACAAAAATGTCGATAAGGATAACATTCATTATATATTGGACATAGTTATTCAGTGATCTAACAAAATCGTTAACTTTGGCCACCCGTATTGAATTATGTTCACACGCGCTCTTCATTTTTTTCTATTCGATCTAATTTTGAAATATGTCTCACACTTCTTATTTATCTCTATGGCGTTTTTTTTTTTTTTTTTTTTCTCTTTTTGCCCTTTTTGTTTCTTTGAAGACGTTAAAATGTTCTTGTGCATATGACCTAGGAATGGCAATGCGTCCGGGTCAGAACCGAGAACCGAGAAAGACCCGAGCTTGGGTCGGGTCTTGGGTCTTACAAAAATGGACCCAGATCCGACCCGTTGCAATCTCTAAGGATGGCAATGGGTCCGGGTCAGACCCGGAACCGAACCGAACTGAGCCCTGGGTCGGGTCTTGATCTTGGCAGAACCGACCCAGACCCGACCCATTGCCATCCCTAGACCTTACTAAGGCAGTAGATTTTAGTTGCACTACAAGAAAAAAACATCATAGCGACCGTCACTTGCGGTCGCTAAACAGAGAGACGGGTCGCTAAAATTGATCAGCGACCGTCTTAGCGACTGCATAGTGACGGTCGCTAAAGTGCTCGTAAGTAACTAGGCGGCGACGAACATCCGAAGCGGTCATCGGCTTAACGACCGACCTAACGACCGGCCTTAGCAGTCGTTATAATCTACGACCGTCGTAACGACCGTCTATAACGGTCGTGAAACCCCAACCCGGATCACGTACCGGTTCGCTCTAGCGACCGGTCTAACGACCGCGTTTGACGGTCGCTGGACTAAGACCGATTTAGCGACCGGCTTTGACGGTCGCTAAATCTGATACTGTCACCACACCAATTTAAATGGCAGCAATCCCGTCCAAACAAACAAACTCATTCTAACCTGCACAAACTCATTCCAACCTGCACTAATACATTCTCAAACCATTCCAAACAAACTCATTCAAACAATACCATCCAAAACACCATACACCATCCAATACACCATAGAACCTCATTAAAACCTTCAAATTTAGACTTCTCCATTGAAGTTAACATAGCAACTACATTATGTACATTCAAACCAACAAAATCATAAGTGCAATCAACTACATTATGTACATTCAAATCAACATTCAAACCAACAGTATTAAAATGCCAAAAACTACACAAAATGTCACCAAGTAATTAAGACACCATCCAAAAGTGTTAACTAATATCTGACAATCAACATAAATCCAAAAAGTACTAACAAATGACATCCACTCAACTCACTGTGATATCACCACCGAATCCATGACCTCCTCCATGGTCATCATCTCCCGAGCTCGGAGACGGAGGTCTACGACCTCCCCGCATCCTGTCTAACTCCTCCACCACAGTCTCCCACTTCTGTCCATAGCGTTCCAGAGTTGCCTTGAGCTCTTCAAACTCCTCCCGAGTGATCTCATTCCTGCTTGACTGTGGGGTACTGCTTCCACCCTTCCCCGTAGGCTGAATGAATTTTGCCAGTGATCCTAAAACATATTTATGATGTACAAATAACGCGTTAAATTAATGCTGACGTATTCGGGATGAAATGAAGTAGTAAAACTATTTTACCTAGTCCATAAACGGCCTTCCGCCTATCGTGCCCACCAGCAACCTCATAAAAGGACCGGTTTGGATCGAAAGGGGCTTGAGTTTGTGTAAGAATCTGTTTGATAGCATGGTACTCCTCCTGTTTGAAGTGACAACAATTAAGCAAAAGTGAATGGACTAATTAATAATCATGTCAGCAGTTAATATTTGTAAAAGAAGTAAAATTTTGATCCTTTACATGGACCGTCTTTGATTTGTCATCAACCCAGGCATCCTTCTTATGTTTCCTTGTGTGCGTATGCTCGTGCAACTCATCCAAGTCGATTTCCCTACCCTGTTCTTCTATCTACATTCAAATAAAAGGTTTACTAAGTTATGAAGTAATAGGTAAATGTGAATGGATTTCGGATATATATATATAACAATGCAACGCATACCAAGTGATCCAGCGTCGCATCATGTGATCTAGACCCTGATGTGTGCGTCGGAAGAGCTGGAGCGTCTGCCTGACCTCGCCGCCTATTCACCTTGTTCCTCTGTTGCTTTTCCTTGAACGCAGCGGAGTTCCAATAATTACGGCAGGCCTCAGCAATTTCTCTGTCAAGTGGATAAGGTTTCTTACCACTCCTGATGTCCAACGTGTAGTCTTTGTACCTACAACATGATTAGTGTCAAGTATACGGTTAAATAATAATTCATTGTAATTAACTATCTACTTAGTATAGTTATAAAAAGTGCCGTTACTATTTTACCTTTGCACGTTCTTCCTTTCCCACTCTTTCTTTACTTGCAGTTCGAGAGAAGGATCCCATCGAGCAATTTTCTGATTAACATATTTCAAAGCCATGTCAGACCGTAGTAATAAGTAAAAGGACCGAATATTTATATATGTAATTGACTTCAATTCATTACGTACTTGAAATTCACCCCAGTAAAAGTCCTTTGTCCTTTTCGTGACTTTCATCCACGAGATTCCTTCCTTATCTGCCCGCATGGGATAACAATCCCACATCTTTTTCACCAGTGCACCCGGGATTGTGATACTTAACATTTAAATTAATTAGTCACCAAATGGGAAACTGTTATGAAAATTGTGCCAAAGGTGAAACAGTCATACGAGACAACTTACACGCCATTTTTGGGCTTAAGCTCTGTCCTGTTCTCTATGGGCTGTGGGGGTTGTGGGGCTTGTTCAGAAAGTGTACCACGTGCCTCAGAGGCTGATCCTAAATTTGAACATATATGGAATTACATTTAATATTTAATGGTGCGTAAGTTAGATCCTAGAATTATATATACACTTTCGACTATATAGATGGAATTAAATTTAATTTTAACATATATGAAATTTTAACATACCTGGAGTCTGTGATGGGGGAGTCTCTGGTATCGCAGAGTCAGATCCTGGTGTATGGACGGGTGGATCTTCAGGGCTTGAGGATTGTGTTGTTGCATAACATAGATTCAAAGTTAAGTACATATATAGAATAAATAAAGACGTTGAATTACACGAACCTGCCAAGTCTAGAGCCCATCGCTCGCGTGCCTCTCGTACCATCCTCGCAGTCTCGGCGGGCTTAGGTAGTGGTGGCGTAGATCCTGAACCCGATCCCTCCCGGCTTGAGTGCCTGAGGCCGAGCCACCCCCCTGTTGAGACATCTGTTAACAAAACAAGATGGAATATAAGTGCCAAATTCAAAAATGTTAAAAAATTTATGGACTTTATTTAACAAGTAAAAGGCATGTGTGTGTTACATGTTCATATTCAAATTTCAAAATCCTCATCAGAGGTCTCTTCTGATGATTCATCCATGTCAGTGTCATCTGATGTAGACAAATGATCCGGGGATGTTTCAGAATCACTATCCTCATCTTGATTTAGATCTACAAGTTGGACTATATCGTCTGTTAACCGCTCCCGACGAGACGTTATGGTTGCAGTTTCAATACCAAGTTGTTCTGCAACATCTACTTGGAATGCCTCTACTACTTCGCCCATCTTTACAGTAATCACACCCCTAGGCTTAATTTTACATACAGCCAACCAATCACGAGTCCTAGCATTTGGTCTGTTCGTTGGAAATTGAACATAACACACTTGTTCAGCTTGGGTGGCAAATATGAATGGGTCATAGTAGGGCAAATTTTTGGTCTGATTCACCTCTACTATCTTGTAATTCTCATGAGTACGCGTTCCAAATCCCTCGCGAGTGTCAAACCATTTACATTTGAAGAATGCAATTTGCTTCAAAGGCAATGCAGGGTACTCGAGCACTAAAATCTCTTCGATGATACCGTAGAAATCACGAGATTCCCCCGTAATGCACACTCCACTATTGTAAGTGGTTCGACGACAACCATGGTTTTCGGTATGAAATTTCATCCCATTTACAAAATACATGGGAAATGATTGAGCTGTGGGAAGTGGTCCTTGTGCAAGTTCGAACAAACACGGTATATCGGGCGGGTGTTCCACTAAGTACTCCTCAAACCATTTCGGAAAGTGGTTAGACATGGCATCTGAGAGCTCAGGAACTGTAATCCGAGGATTAATAGAACGCATATATTGGTGGAACAACCTATAAATCATAAAGATGTTTAATTTAGTATATAACATAAATGAATGGCATACGCTGGAAATACAAAGTACTTACTCGATATACGGTTCTGTTTCTGTGCAATTTAGGAGCACGTAATTGTGGGCGGTCTTTAACTCTTGCTCGGTCATCCGCCTTCTTTTGGACCTACCCTGTGCACGTCCTCCTAATTTGAAAACACTAATAAGTCTATCATCATCGAACGGGCAACCACCATCGTCATTCCTTGGCACATTTCTCTCACGTGTGAACACATGCTTCTCAAAGTAGTGAGAACAAAAAAATAATGCCTCTCGCACCAGATAAGCGTTGCAGATAGACCCTTCAACGTGTGCCTTATTGCGCACTGTACGCTTTAATCGGTTTAGGTACCTTGAATAAATAATCAGTACAAAATAATATATTAGTCATATTGAAAATGCCATTGTAACTTCATATTAGATTATTTTTTTGAATTCGTACCTTTCATAGGGATACATCCATCTGAACTGAACTGGACCAGCGACACTAGCTTCATAAGGCAGGTGGACAGGAAGATGCTCCATACAATCGAAGAATGATGGTGGGAAAATGGTCTCTAGTTTGCAAAGTACTACTGGAATGTCTAACCCCAATCTCTCCATTTCATGTACCTTAATGGTTTTTGCAGTCAACGCACGAAACACATTACTCAATTCTGTTATTGCCTCCCACACGGTCACTGGTAGTAATTCTCTCCATCCGATGGGAAGGAGACGTTGCAAGAAGACATGACAATCGTGGCTCTTCATACCAAACATCCTGTGTTTATTCGTGTCCACACATCTACCCAAGTTCGAAACACAACCATCTGGAAACTTCAAGCCTGCCACCCACTTCAGAAATACGTCTCTCTTATTCCTTGTCCATTGTGTACACAGCCTTTGGATATCTTCCAGTTCGGGCATCCCTATGCAATTCGGGCCTATTACACAGAGTAACGATGTCCTCACGTGCTTTAGCATTGTCCTTTGTTTTCCCTTGTACATCCATCACAGTGTTGAAGACATTCTCAAACACATTTTTCTCGATATGCATGACATCCAGGTTGTGACGGACCAAATTTGACTTCCAATATGGTAGATCCCAGAATATACTCCTCTTTTTCCAACCACAAGTCTTGCTGATGGTTGTGTTTGCTTCCTCACTACCTACTTCAAAGACACGCTTAAGACCATGTGTCTCTATATCCACCAACACATCTTCCCCACTTCTAATGGTTGGCGGAAGCCCTTGCTCTACTCGATCCTTTATAAATCTGGCCTTATCTGATCTAAATGGATGGTCTATAGGCAGGAACTTCCGGTGCGAATCAAACCACGACTGTTTCCCACCCTCCTTCAGTCGTATAGACTCAGTTCTTTCCATACAGACCGGGCATGCAGTTTTCCCGTAGGTACTCCAACCAGACAACATCGCATACGCTGGAAAATCTCCAATTGTCCACATTAGTGCCGCCTTCATCTGAAAGTTTTGCTTACTATATGCATCGTATGTGGTGATCCCCACGTCCCACAACTCAAGTAGCTCTTCAATCAACGGTTGTAGGTACACGTCTATCCTTTGTTTTGGACTCGATTTGCCAGGTATTATGGCTGTCAAGAACATATACTCATCTTTCATACACATACCTGGGGGGAGGTTGTACGGTGTCAATAGAACGGGCCAACAAGAGTATTGGGCCCCTGATTGACCGAACGGTTGGAAACCATCGGTGCACAGCCCTAACCTCACATTTCGTCCCTCCGAACCGAAATCGGGATGAATGTTGTCAAAGTGTTTCCATGCTTTGGAGTCGCATGGATGACACATCTCACCAGTACCCCATGGTCATGCCCTACATGCCATGTCATGTATTTCGTAGTCGCCTCCGATGAATACAAACGTTTCAATCTGTTCTTTAAAGGGAAATAGAACATATAACTCACTGCAACTTGTGATCCATTGTTAGAATCTTTAAATCTAGGCCTATGGCAAAACTTGCAGTTCTGTAAGGCCACATCGTCCCTCCAATACAGCATACAACCTTTATCACAACAATCAATTTTCTTAACGGGTAATCCAAGGCCCTCGAGAAGTTTCTTTGCCTCGTACAAACTCTTAACCATTGAGTGCTCCTCTGGCAGTGTATCAATCATGAGCTGACATAAGGCATCGAAGCATCTTTTAGATAGATTGTGCTCCGATTTAATGTTTAACAACCTTGCAACTGTTGACAATAATGTTATTTTCTTACATCCAGGCCACAAATCCTTGTCCGCTGCATCCAACATGTCATAAAATAATTTATCTTGTGGATTGGGCTCCTCAGGGGGCATAGGCTCATCATCTACGTTATTTGGAAAGTCAGTGGGAAATCCATACCCCAATCCATCAATTACCATCTGTCTATAGTCATTTGAATGTGAAGCTCTGACCGAAGGTGCTTCATCATCATAAAGAGGGCGAAAGTTGTGTGGCTCTCCATGACAAGTCCATCGCTCGTAATTAGCTACAAATCCTTTCCTGTACAGGTGTCCTAGTATTTCCTTATCTGATAAATAATATCTATTCTTACATCCTGCACAAGGACACCGTATCATCCCTTCTACTATATCACATTCGGGGTTTGCACGACAAAGACGAAGAAAAGATCTAACGCCCTGCTTGAATTCAAGTGTTAGCTCCCCACCGCGTGGCCGGTACATCCAAGTGCGCTCCATTATCTAACTGAATTTTAAGATAGCGGTAAAATACTTAAACGAAAACATGGATTTTTTTTAGCAAGTACTAGAATGCTTCATTTTTGGAAATAGATTGCTACAAGGTCATTAATTGTACTGGGAGATGAATTTCAACCCAATAGATGAATTTTGTTTTTTAAAACTAAGTTCATGTCCTTTCCTATCCCTTAAATCAATCTGTCGTATAACATTCGGCTCTACATAAAAGTGTTTAAAATAAGAAGAATACTAGATAGCTCTACATTCAAAAACCTTGTTCTTACTATTCTCAAGCTATTAGTAAGCATATATATTACACCTAGCGATTACAAGACCAAAAAAAACTACTGTCAAACAAAGCAAAAAACAAAATGTTCACCACTGCACTTCAAAAACACTACTGCAAAAAACAAATTCATAAACACTACTTCAAAAACACTATTACAAAACAATAAACAAAACGAATTGTGGCTTCCAGATCTACTGTAAAACACTACTAGACTACTGCAAATATCGTCACACCATAAATTAAAAAATAAAAATAAAACACAGGAACAGAACACTAGAAACCGTGGCTCCCAGAATCAACAACCGGCAGGCCTTTACAAGTCTATCTTACAAAGTTCCCAAAAATGTTCCCAAGTCAATTCCAATTCAATTTTTAACAAAGATTAAATCTCAAGAACAAAACCACATGTGAATTTTTAACAATTCCAATTCCAATCCAATTTTTAACAAAGATTAAATTCCAAGGCACCAAACACAATCACACTCTCAAAATCAAACTCTAAACTTCAAAATGAATGGAAGCGTCACGTGTGAAATATAGAAGCACACAAAACTTGGAAATGTTACCGTTGCAATGTGACTGTTGCCGGAGTGCCTCCCTCGATGTAATCCGACGCGGACGGGAATTTCCGGGGCTCGTTCGCAAGTTCGAATCTTTCAGTTCCAGCGGCCGGAGAATGCGCGCCGGTTTCCTCTCACATTTCGCGGCGGGACAGTGGTAATGGCTGGATAATGCCCGACGGTTTCTTCTCCAAGTCTGGCCGGAGGGGGCGGAGGGGGGTGGCTCGGTGGTGGTTGGGCGCTGTCGTCGTCGACGCGGTGGTGGTCATTGAGTGGGCGGGCGCGGTGAAATCAGAAGGGTAGGGGATGGGAATCGAATTTTTGCATCTGTGCGAATCTGATTTACAGCCTGTGGGTAAACAATTATAACCTAATTTAGCGACCGTCAAAGCCGGTCGCTAAGACGGTCGTTAGTCAACGACCGCTAGAAATCCGGTCGGCACGGCGGTGGCGAAGCTCAAGCCCACCAGGGCATTAGCAACACCATCGTTGATACGGTCGTTAAACGACGACCGACGCTCCCCGTCGTTGATTCGGTCGTTAGATAACGACCGCAAAGTGACGGTCGCCGAAGCCGGTCGCTATAGCTCATTTTTCTTGTAGTGTTGCTAATTTATTCTATGTATCATCCTTTTGTAGGAATAGAAAAAGATTCAAATCCAACGGTGAAATTCAAAACCCCAAAAATTTTTGGCGGGCCCGAGATTTTGGGGAACAAGGCCGAATGGAGATTTTTTGAATTCGGCCAAGCCTTTCCTGCCCCATCATAAAAATACATTGAGGATATTTGAAAGTGAACGAATATGGGTAGCAGTTTATGTCAAATAAAAATAAAATGAAATATAAATAAAAATAAACCAAACTTTCCCTACTTGTTAATTTATTTAATTTTTTTTTTCTGAGGAGTCGAAGCTAGAGAAAAGGTAGTGTGAATCTATACCACCTAAATTACAAAGGGATTCAAGGAGATGGATAGGAGGCCAGGTGGGGAATCGAACCCCAACCTGGAAGATATATATAAATGGAGATTAGGTATATATAAATGGTGAAAATACGAGCCTCTTTTTTCATCTAACTCTTTCCCGAAACTAACTCTTGTTGGTTTGTTGGACAGTTAGACAAAGATGTGGAGAGCGGCGACCTCATCTAGCAAGCGGGAGACAGTGGAGCCGGCTAGAGAACGTGATTTCCGGCGGCAGCTCGAGAAGGGATGGGTTCACAAGAAGGCAGATGTGTGGGGCGGCAGAAGAACAAATGAAGCCAGTCAAGCATACCGTCAAGCTTCAAGTGGACTGATAGCTTCGATGGAGGCAACAGACCTAGGAGGGATATGTTTGGAGTATTTATCGGGAACATCGCAGACAGTGCAGCGAATGAACACCTATTCCATGAAATCGATAAGATGGCGAGAGTAAGGGACTGGTATTTCCCCAAAAGGAGAGGGATGGAGAACAATCCCAAGTTTGGTTTCATCCGATTTAAACATAGAAGCGAAGCGGTAGAGATTATTCGGAGGTGGAATGGGAGAATATGGAAGGGGAGAGCTCTGAGAGCCAACTGGGCCTATCCTAGCAGGAACAAGATTAACGGAAGTAACAGATCTGATGGGGGTAGATGGAACGTCCTAAAGATAGCGGGCATGGAACGTAAATCGGATCTAGGGTTTACAACATGGAGGGATGAACGTTCTTTCGCCGAGGTCGTTAAGTATGGACGGGGACAGCAAACAGGAGGACACACAGACAATGAATTGGGAGTAATACAGTTGTTCGAAAATGAAAAGGACATCGAGCGGCTGCGACGTGCGGCGATTGTGGAATTAAAGAACCTAGAATCGTTGATAGGATTTCAGGAGTGGCTGTTTGATGGCATTCACAATGGCGGAGAAGTGGTCTATGGAGGGGGTCATTTGTTAGTAGTGATGTTCAATAGTACAGATGAGAGGGATAATTTCCTTGCTGACCGTAGCGATTTTCGGACTGTCAATTGGAAGAGAAAATGGGAGGCCGGTATCATCTTCAAAAAGATTTTGGTATGTGTTTACATAATTGGATTACCATTTTCAACATGGAGTGAGGAAAGCTTCAAACGGATTGTTAAGGGTTGGGGCAAGGTGGTCTCTATGGATAGTGATACGAGAGCCTGAAAGAGGTTTGATCGAGCTAAAATCTTGGTGGCTCTGAACAATGATGTTCCAATCCCGACAAGTGTTAAAATCCAGTATGAAAGATCTACCACTAAGATTCGCATTATGGCCAGCTTCGGGGATGATGTGGTGGTGATGGATGAATCAGGGGAGGAGAGGAGATCGGACTCCGGGACTCAGGGTGTAAAACCGGCAGACTCAGGTGTATCGCCGGCAATGACCGATTACCCGAAGTCCAGGCCTACCATGAGTTGGGAAGTGGAACCGAATCCGCAAGAGGTGCATGGGGGGAAGGAAATATTGATTGAGGCGGTGGAACTTTTGAACGGAAATGAGGGTAGTAAGCATACGTGCATGGGAAATGGTCTTGAAAAAAGGAAAAGCACTGACGGTAATGAAAGTACTCAAGTGCGCAATGTTGGACCTTATTTAAATGGGCTAGTGGGTGATGGATCGGTAGGAAATGTAGTGGGAAGGCTCGGCAGTGGGTCAAATCTTAGAACTGGGCCTAATGAAGTGGGGAGGCTTGGCAGTGGGCCTGGTCCCTCAATTGGGCCTAAAGAAGTGGGGAGGCCTGGTGGAGTAACCGATTCTGGGACGGGGCCTAACAATGGTGGGTTAGGGGAGTTGTTGGAAAATGGACTAGTAGGTTCCGAGTACACTTCGGTAGATCGTCTTAATACCCCATCTGGAAAGGGCAGTGAAAGTTCTAGGGGGACATCAAACACAATGACTAAGGGATATTTAGAGGTTGGCCGAAATGGGGTAAAAGATAGATCGATCATCTAGGACTTGTAGATCTGCCAATGTTAGGGGGCCACTTCACTTGGTTTGGGAGGGCAGGCTTGGCGTGTAGCAGATTAGACCGTTTCCTCATTACACCGGGTCTGCTTAATTTGAGGGGTGATGTTATGCAAAGGAGAGGTGCCACAATTACGTCAGACCATTATCCGGTGATACTAGAAACAGGGGAACGGTCATGGGGTCCTAAGTCATTTCGGCTATATAATTACTAGTTGGAGGATGCGGATTTCATTGAGATTGTCCGAGGGTCTTGGGGGGTTCATGGTGGCTCTAATACGGTTAGAGGGAATGGTGGGATATCAGACAAACTCAGGTCATTGAAAAAAAATTAGAAGATGGGAAGGCTACGGTGCTGGGATATTGGAGAAAAAAGTGGAGTCGCTATCCATCGAAATCAAGCAATTAGAAGAGTGTTATGGGGGGCTTAATGTTAATGATGGAGTTAGGAAGGTCTGGTTGGAGAAAAAGTCCGAATTGAACAAGGTTTTATTGGCGGAGGAGCGTCGTTGGATGCAAAAGTCCAGAATCGGGTGGCTAAAAGATGGGGATCGTAACACTCGTTTCTTTCATAATGTGGCTAACTTACACAGACGTAAAAGTCATATAATGGTGATGAAAAGGGATGGCGTTTTGGTGGATGACCCGAAGGAGATTAAGGACATGGCGCACGAGTATTTCAGAGAGGCGTTTGCTAATCACAAGAAGGTTATTTTCCAGCCTGACAACATTGGATTCCGGGAACTAGATGTGGATAAAGTGCATTGGCTGGAGAGAGAATTCTCGGAGGAAGAAGTGAGAGCAGCGATATGGAATTGCGATGGAAATAAGGCGTCGGGTCCCGATGGTTTTAACTTGGGCTTCTATAAAAAATTTTGGGAAATCATTAAAATTGATGTGCTACAGATGTTCAAAAATTTCGAAAACAGTGGTAGATTTCCAAAGGATGCGGGTGGGTCTTTCATAGTTCTGGTCCTTAAGGTGGAGTGTCCGTTGGAATTTAAAGAGTTCCGGCCGATTTCTCTAGTTGGGAGCATCTACAAGATCGTCGCAAAAGTACTGTCTGCCCGGTTGCAAGGGGTGCTGAACGACCTAGTTGGGAATTCACAAATGGCGTTTGTAATGGGCCACCAAATACTTAACGGGGCTCTAATTGCTTCGGAAGTAATACACACTACTGGTATATCGGGGCAGAGGGGGTTTGTGATCAAGTTGGATCTAGCTAATGCTTATGATAATGTCTCATGGGAAAATCTGTTTAGAATCATGAAGGCTATGAAATTTGGTGATAGATGGATCAGGTGGATGAAAAAATGTATCACCTCAGCCACTGCGGCAGTGATTGTGAATGGGACTCCAACAAAATTCTTCAAGTTACAAAAGGGACTCCGTCAAGAGGATCCGCTCTCCCCTTATTTGTTTTGGTGGCCGAAATATTAGATAAACTTATTGGCAAGGCGGCAGATTTGGGGCTGATATCTGGCCTTTATTCCAGTGAGGGTGGACCGGTCATTACTCACCTACAATATGCCGATGACACAATAATCTTTTGCCAAGGAGAATTGCAACTGGTTATGGTTATCAAAAGACTACTTTCAGCAAAAGTAGTATTGTGGGTATCAATTGCTCAAAAGAACTGGAGGATGAGGCAGCAAATGTTTTGGGATGTGGAGTTGGGGGTTGGCCATTAAAATACCTGGGAGTTCCCATAAGTGGGAGGTGCAACAACATCTCAATTTGGCAACCTATCTTGGAGAAAGTTGAGAAGAGACTACAGGGATGGAAAAGAAGGTTGCTCACACAAGCGGGTCGCCTATGTTTAATAAAATCGGTAATGAACAGCCTCCTAATTTACTTCCTATCTGTTTTTAAAGTCCCCTTAACGGTGGCGAACAGATTAGAGCAGCTCAAAAGGCATTTTTTCTGGAATGAATGGGATGGCATGAGACGAATTCATACAGTCGGATGGGAGAAAATATGCCAACCTAAAGAAATTGGTGGCCTGGGAGTGTGGGATACGACACATCTTAACTCTGCGCTTCTGTTTAAGTGAAAATGGAGATTCGGGATGGAATGCTCTCTATGGAAAGCGGTGATAAATGAAAAGTATTATAAAGGCAAATCTCCTATTGTGCCAGAGTCTATGGCGGGCCATTCACCATGGGGGAGGATATGTAGAGCCTGGGAGGATCTTAAAGTGGAGGGACAACAGGTGAATCTTGATATTCGAGCAGGAAACGGCACCAAAATCCGATTTTGGCACGACGAATGGGTGGTGGAGAAGAGGTCGCTGAAAGTTTTATTTCCCAGAATATATACTCTTGCTACAGACAAGAATGGACTGATAGCAGACTTCGGCCATTGGAAGGGATTTGAGTGGGAGTGGGAAATCAATTTGAGAAGACGACTGTTTGACTGGGAGTTGGCGGTGTGGGACACATTCATGTTGGTTCTAAATGGCTCAAGACTGAATAGATATTTGGTAGACAAGGAGATCTGGAGGAGAGAAGCAAACGGACATTTCACCACAAAATCATTTAAATAGAGGGAGGGATGCTCGACAGAAGGGGAGAGGGAATGTATATGGAATTTAATGTGGAAAGTGAAATGTCCAGAGAAAGTAAATTGTTGGTCTGGAAGGCCCTAAACGATGCTTTACCTGTCCGAGAGATATTATCCCATAGAGGCTGCCTCCCTGGGAATAATAATCTATGTGTGCTTTTGTAAGAAGGAAATTGAAACAGTAGACCATCTCTTTTGTAAATGCGAATTTGCAGGGGCACTATGGCATCAAGCGAAGTCATGGTTCAAGGTGGCTGGAGTATGCCCTGGTAGAGTGAGCGATCTGTTTATCTGGTGGCTGGAGGCACCTCTAAATAAAGATAGGAGCGAGGGGTGGTTATGTACAGGATTTGCTACTTGTTGGATGAAACTTTTGACAATTTCCGTCAACACGAGCGTTTCATAAAATATACCAGGTTAGATTTATTAAATGAAAAGAGTTATGATTCACGGGAAAGGGTTTTAGGGATATATCAAGATTATTAGTCTTTTTATTACTCAAGTGTGGTGCTTTGGTTTCAAATGGCGCTGTGGTCCTCTTTGTCATGAAATGTTGACAAATCTCATGACACAGCCGGGATAGGTTGACCTTCAGCCTGTCACACTGAGGATCCCCGGCAAATATGCCATGATACTTCTCATCAATTCTTCCCATAAGATTTCCTGCCATGAAACTTTTGACTGATTCCCACTACATGAGTATTTTTCGAAAAATCATGATCCTGGTTTAGGTTTTATTTAATGAAGCCAATTTATGATGGCGGGGTTGTGGTTAGGGATATATTTATAAGTTGTCATGTTTTTATTGCTCGTGTTTAAGAAACTGTGGCCCGAAAGCGCACGGTGTCAAAAATTACAGTAATTTATAGTAAGACCGGATCGTTCACTGGAGGATGTGCGATAGAAGCAGGGCCCACGTCGTTTTACTAGATTTTCCATTCGTATTGCTCAATAGGTTTGAGAGGTGATTAATAACTAATGGCATGAATTTAAACTAGGTTATAAAAGCGTCTAAATTACTCTACAAAGCGAATAAATCTATCCTAGGGAGCAGGTAAAAATTATTCTAAAAATGCGGTAAACATTATCTATGAAAGCAGGAAAAATCACATTGTGCCAACCGTGAAGCTGAATCACAATGTAGACAGAAGGGACAGGAAGAAAAGAATGAAAATTGGACAAGAGTGAGATAGAGCAATACTAAACTTCCATTTTTATACACAGATCTTTGTTTGGGATAATCCTATCAGATAGCCAATTCTCATGCTCTCAATAATGCTTTCCCTTTAACAGACAGGTACTTACAATATGAGTTTACATGTTCTTAAGACCGCAAATTCTAAGATACCACAGATTTGTAACTGCCCTGGCCTGGGTGTGTTACTTCATCTGTGGTGGAAAAGCAACACCCGACACATCATTTATTGAAAAGCCAAGTACTACTATCATTCTCCCATGTCACACCCAAAGATTCTAATCAAGTTCTGAACTATCCCTTAACTGTCAATCCTAGTAGCAGTTACACAACTCTCAATACAACCGAGTGACCTCTAATGAAAGCGGTTAAAAGAAAGCAGTAAAGAAGGCATTTAAAACCTATCACTCAGAGGTTTTGAAAATCTGACCCTGGTAGTAAGAGACAGCTCCCCATCAAGATGAAGGAGTATGGATCAAGAATTCCCGGCTCTTGGTGAACCACTGGTGTGTTCACTTCCTTCCGGGTGATTATGAGATACAAACTAATGAAACAGACTAATGAATTAGTTCGTTCCGGATGCACTCACTCAGGACTCAAAAGTAGGCTTTGGCAGAAGAGGATAGCAGTTGAAAGAAAACTCAACCCTATCTTAGAAAGTAACCAAGGCCTGGATGATGTTCCTCTAAGATTATTTACTACACTGTATTTGAGTCCAAGTGGACCCCATCTCGGTGTAGCACTCAATCTTAGATTTCCCTCAACCAGCAATTTTGGAAAATAAAGGATTTGAAAATCATTCCCTATCAGGTACTAGACTCTCAGTTAAAACACAGACCCTTTCAGTCTAGGTGGGACCTAATCGCTGAATCTGCTTCTAATTTCCCAAAATACAACCCTTGACAGGATATGAATTAGTCATAACTGAAGAATTTATCCCTTACTCAGATCCGGATTTTGTAAAGAGATTTTTGTTGGAGATTTAATACACAATATCTGCTTTAAGATATAGACTTCTATTGTCCAAGGGAAGGATCCCAAAATAATATAGACCACATTATCTACATAATATTATCATGCATAAGGATATAGGGAGGTGTAAAATTAATTGACCCAGGATATAAATGCGGGTCTAGACAGAAGGTGAAACATAGACATGAAGTAGTCAAGGGACCAAAGTAATGGCAGAATAATCAGGTGGACTGTAAATATCTACTGTCCAATTTCCCAATTACTCGGATGGAGCGAATTTAGACAGCTTAGACCCTATAATGGTGGTGTCAACACCAGTTGGGCCTCCACTGTCTGTGAATTCAGATAAAAACCTACATGCTTCCCTTCTATAATGATCATCAGTTGGCATTGACTGATGCCAACTGACTCCCAGTACGGATTGGAATTTGGTTTTGGAAATTAAGATAGGAGAAATAAACTGTATCTGGATGGGAGTCAGCCGAGCAGCTATTATAACCCCGGATGGGCGAACCGCAAAGGCTTCCACTGACAGTCATCCAGACCATGCAAAATAACAATTAGTAACTGATACTCAGATTACGAGCTAGTTATCCATGAGGGAATACCCACCAACATTAATCTGATGTATTCTTTACTAATTGTTACACACAACACGCAAAGACAAAATCAAAAAGAAATAGAAGGAGATCCCTTGTATGAGAGACATTGGTTTCTCATGCAAGGTTGTGGATTGGGTGTAACACCCCGGATTTGATAACCCAGGCCGAGGTGTCACCGCCGCATTCCCCTAGCAAGACACGGCTTCCCGAGCTCGCTAAGGAAACGCAAGGCTTGTGGGTATGTAAAAGATTTAAAAACATTCAAGATATAGTCCGGAAATTTATTACTTAGTACGATAGTCGAAATTATCACGTGCGGAAAATAAATAAAGTAAGTGCAGCGGAAAGTAAAATCACGGCCAACATGGCCAAATCCTCGGGTTTAACAGACCCGGTAAAACAGTACGATGCAGAAATAAAATGTTCATAAATAATTCCCCCAAGTGCATGCGTATGCGTCACTCGACATACTCTGTAAAAGAAAAATGACAACGGTTGTCAGTATAAAAATATACTGAGTAAGTTAATCCCTAACTACAAATAAAAGGGGTTACAAGTGTTTAAACTAAAGATTTCGCTTATCGTACGAGAATTTAAAAATACATGATTTATTAGCAGCGGAAAATTATGATTAAAGAACTTAATTTAAAGAGCGAAATTTAAAGCATAATTTAAGGTGCATAAAATTTAAATACGTAATTAAAGACAGGATAAATACGATTTAAGCATAATGAATCACTCACACGAGTCTTTTACTTTTCATCCCGTAAACTAAGAAGAGGACACCATACCGGGAGATCACTAACGAGGCAATCTCAACATAGGACCACTAACGAGGCAGTCCAAACAATGGGAGACCACTAACGAGGCAGTCTCAAAGATAGTAGGACCACTAACGAGGCAGTCCAAAAAGATAGTAGGACCACTAACGAGGCAGTCCACAAATACAGCGCGCGAGATCACTAACGAGGCAATCTCAGATAGTAAGGAGACCACTAACGAGGCAGTCTCAAAGATAATGATAGTATGAAGATCGGCTCAGCCTAGTGAACGGGATTTTTCGAAAGTTCGTATTTCAAAGTTATCAAAGGATCGATATCGCGTTTTCATAGTTCGAGTTTTCTCAAGTTCGAAAAATCCTATTCGAGGCAGTTCACGCCTTTCTTAATTTAAAATTCGTTTTTCCTCCAAAAATTCTGAAACTTGGCCAGTAATTCAAAAACACACACACGAACAACTTTCATGTTTTAAGTTTTTGGAAATAAGGTTCCGAAGTGAGTTAAAATTTGAGTTTATTGCAAAGAATAATTTACGTCTTAAAAACTGTTGTCGTCACAGGTTCGTGTAACGCCGATTAAAAATTCATTTCAAAACCAATCGATGTGAAATTTTTACAGTAACTACACGACACATTAAGGAACAACTTTCATGTTATTATAACCCCGAGCAGCTATTATAACCCCGGTGGGCGAACCGCCAAGGCTTCCACTGACAGTCATCCAGACCATGCAAAATAACAATTAGTAACTGATACTCAGATTACGAGCTAGTTATCCATGAGGGAATACCCACCAACATTAATCTGATGTATTCTTTACTAATTGTTACACACAACACGCAAAGACAAAATCAAAAAGAAATAGAAGGAGATCCCTTGTATGAGAGACATTGGTTTCTCATGCAAGGTTGTGGATTGGGTCCACAATTGATGATCTTAAATAATCCTTCCTACCATAATTAATTACAGTCCGGATTATCTGCTTAAGCCATCGAGATTTTGTTTATAGAAGAGTGTTTTAATGGTAATTGAACAAAGGTCCTTTAATCATGATGATTATTGAAGCTTGACTATTGCTAATCTCAATCTTTAATCATTAATGAGTCAAGGGTTCAATTATTTAAGTGATGCAAATGGAGAATCAAAATTTGGGCAGCATAACACCCTATATTGCAAATCCAGAATGTTACATCTTAACCCGTGGGGTTATGATGTGAGTGTTGCAATATAATATAGGAAGAGAATGAAGGTTGTCTGAGATTAAAATAGAGAGAAGTGAATCTTTGTCGCGATACCATAAGTTTTGTCGCGGACCGAGGTCCGCGCCATGGGCATCCCGACAAGTTTTTAGAATTTTTGGCAGCATAACGCCTCTTTGTCGCTATGCAAGATTTTGTCGCGGAACGTGGCTCCGCGACAAGAGTGTTTTCGTGACAAAGTGTTTTCAGAAAATTCCTAAAGCATTTGAACCTTTGTCGCTATGCATGGAAATTTTTGTCGCGGAACGTGGTTCCGCGACAAGGTGATTCCGCGACAAAGTGTTCAAAGAATAAGGAACATGGCATAATTTTTCTGTCTCAGAATGAGATTCTGTCGCGGAACCACGTTCCGCGACAAGATGATTCCGCGACAAAAAACCATGCAGACAACATGCAAGAGTTTGGCTCCTTTGTCGCTATGCATGGAAAGTTTTGTCGCGGAACGTGGCTCCGCGACAAGGTCTTCCGCGACAAAGGGTTTTAAATTATGGAGACAAGTGTCTTGAAACACCTTGGTCGCGGAACAACCATTTTGTCGCGGAACGTGGCTCCGCGACAAATGGCGGTTGGCGCCCAAGGTGGTTCAGGACAAAAGTCAGAAAAAGCAGAAATGAACAGTGGCATGCAAACAGCGTGATCTCACCCTATTTCAGATCAAAAAGCTATTCTAAGCTAAAAACAAGCAAGAAACATTCAAAATAAGGAAGAACATGCTTAAACAAAAATAAACAAAGCTGGGCAGAATATTAAAATAAAGCAAGAGTCCTAATCTAGGGTTTGATCACACATTCACACAACATTATCCATAAAATGCTAACAGTAAGCATAAAAATAGCATGATGGGGGTCAAATGACCCCGAAATGAAAAATAAAACATAAATCCATGGGGTGTGAGACCCATTTCATGATTTGGGACACAAATGATGAATGTTTTCCCATATTATTGAAGGGGTGTTGTTAATACCCATGATTTGGGTATTACAAACCCTAAAAATAAGAGTTTAGAAACCAAAACATGGTATAAAAGTGGCTACCTAGTTAACTGTGAACAGTAAAAACACTAGACTAAGCTAAGCTAAGAGCAAAAATTAAATAATACATGAAAATAAACCTAAACTACTCTACCTAAGGAAGAACTCCTAAGCTTGCCTTCAAGAGAGCTCAACAAAATTCCAATTTTTCCAACCCTTAGCTCATGGGAGACACCTCATATTTATAGAGGTGTAACCCTAAGCCCATGGGCCTTGATTCTAGCCCATTGTGTCTTAAGACATCACACACATCACAGCTTTGTCTCGGAGCATCAAGTTGGTCGCGGAACACACTGCATGTGGCAAGGCTTCTCGACTGGGTCTTGTGTCTCTAATTGGGTGTCTTGGTCGCGGAACATGCCTTTGTCGCGGAGCATGCCATCGCGACAAGGGTCATCGCGACAAAGGTCATGGCTGGTCTCCTCTTCATCTGAGCTGCTTGGTCGCGGAACCCTCCTTTGTCGCGGAACACTACATCGCGCCAAAGGGCTTCCACGACAAAGGTCTTCCTGGGCCTACTGGATTGGGCCAGATGGGCCGAAAATGTTCTTTTTGTGGGCTTTTCTATCTTTTTCCCATCTTTTTGTTTCCTTTTCTTTTTCTCATGTTTTTGGATTTTTTTAACATAAATATGTAATAAAATTACATATTTATGTCTTTTTCACACCAGCTTATTATTTTTACAATTATGCATAAATCAGTCCAATTCGACTGCTTTCTTACTTAATGTAAGACCGGAATGCGATCAAATGCCCGTTTAAGACACGGAAATGGATTGAAAATAATGGTCATTTCTGGCCATTATTTTCTGCAGCTTTATTGGAAATCATGAAACGTCTTTTCCGTCTTTAACGCTTATTTCTTTACGTTTCTGCCCTTGCTTTAAATGCCATTTCATTGTCCTTCTATAAATACCAGCGTCCTCTTCTCTTCCATCGCAACACCTTGCAATGTTTGTTATAATTTCTTCGATGTATTTCATTCCTTTTAGTCGCTGGCCTCCTTGGCATACTGGTTCTTCGTTTATATCTTCATTCATGATACGAAAAGCTCTCCTCCGTGCGGTACGAATTCAGCTAACCCCTTTATCGCCACGCTCATGTGGAAGAGGATCTCTCAACACTTTTCCTAACATATGTTTCGAAGGTCATATTCAGGCTTCGTCCTGTATTTTAATATTGATATGACCTGTCGTACCCTTGCTTATATCGGTCCCAAAGTCCTGGGCAGTCGAATGATAACCGCGTCTTTCTTTGGGACCTTATAATTCTTTTTGCTCTGAAGGCCATACCCCTCAGACTCTTTTTCTGCTGTGTATGTCCAGTGGGGTTATCCATCGGAGCAAAGCTTATATATTTCTTTTTCTCTTTCTTGATGATCGGGGAGCTAGTTTCACTAGTATAGCCTCCGCCGATCCTATGGGCGGGAAGAACTTGGTAATGAATGTGAATGTCTTCCACTCCAGATCTCACTGGTTTCCATCTCTTCCCAGCCCTGCTAGATTAGGACGTTTCCCTTGTATATCGGAATTTCGGACTATCGACGACACTTTCGGCTGAAGTAGCTCCTCTTTGTAATGTTCGTTTATGAAATAAAATGTTTATTTTTTTGCTTGGTGTTTAATCCCAAACTGAAGCATAATATTTCTTCATGTATCTTGCATTGACTGGATTTGACATCTGTTCTCCATTTTCGTCCACTAGCATGTATGCTCCATTTGGCAATTTCGTATGAACAATAAACGGTCCCTCCCAATTGGGACTCCACTTTTCCAGTCGGCCATCCTTCTTTTTGGGTGGCCATATAACTTTCCTCACTAAATCGCCAACTTCTAATTGCTTAACACGAATCCTCTTATTGTACCAATCGGCCACGACATCTTTATTCTTCTGTAAATTTTTGAATGCTTGTGCCCTGTCGGAATTGACATCCAATGATTCGTCTTTCATTGATTGATCGTACTGTTTGGCCGACACCAAATCTGCTTGGCTTGTTCTCAAAGTCGGCACTGTTATTTTGGCTGGAAGTACTGCATCCATCCCATATGTCTGCCGAAATGGCGTAAATCCAGTTGCTGAAGTCTTGGCATTCCGATAAGCCCATAAAGCCTCAGACAACTTCTCATGCCACTTCCTTGGCTGATCTTAAATCATCTTCTTTATAATCCCTATCAGTTGCTTGTTCGTGGCCTCTGCCTGCCCATTTCCCTGTGGATAATATGGTGACGAGTGTACGATCTTTATTTTGTATTCGTCCGCAAAGGCCTTGACTTTTTCTCCCACAAACACTGTTCCTCTATCTGTTAGAATCGTCTGTGGGATTCCGAATCTGTAGAACAATTGTCTCTTAATAAACTCAATAACCTCTTCTTGGAAAATACTGACATATGCTTGTGCTTCGGCCCATTTCGTGAAATAGTCCGTTGCCACTAACACGAACTCATGCCTTTTTGACGAAGAGGGATGAATTTTTCCAATGATATCCATAGCCCATCCTCGAAATGGACATGGCTTAATCATTATATGTAGTTCTTCGGCTGGTAACTTCTGAATCGGCCCATGCTTTTGACATTCGCGACATCCTTTTGCATATCTCTCACAATCTATTCCCATATTCGGCCAATAATATCCCAGCCGAATGATACTCCATTTCATTGACTTTCCTGCACAATGTGCGCCGCATATTCCCTCATGTACTTCTCCTATTACTCTTCTAGCATCTTCTTCTCCAACACATCTGAGTAATATTCCATCGATGGCTCGCTTGAAGAGTAATCCCCCTATTATTATATAATCCATCGCCTTCCACTTTTCGGCTGGGTTAGCTTCGGCTGGATCTTCCAAGGTTCGCGCTATCTATTTAATCCATTCGGCCTTATCCGTTTCGGCCAAATGTATTTCCATGTTTCCTGCTATCGGCATCAGCCGATATCTAGCTGCATGTTGAGCCAATTCATTGGCTAACTCATTCTTTTCTCTCGGGATATATTCAATGTATATCTCGTCAAATTCTTCCAATAGACCAATTGCTTTTTCGTACAGTCTGATCAACTGAGAACTTTTAACTGAAAAATCTCCTAACAACTGCTGAATAACTATGCGAATCTCCTTTTATTATAATAGCCTTTACTCCTTCTTCTATCAGACGTTGTAATCCCGAAATCAACGCTTTATATTCCGCCTGGTTATTCGTATAATAATTCGGCAATTGTATGAAGTATTTATATACCTTGCCCTCCGGTGTATGTAGTGTGAACCCTGCCCCAACTCCTGAGGCGGCCTTGGAACCATCAAACATCATCGTCCACAGATGCAGGTATACTATCCCTATTTCATCCATCACTTTCGGCCGAAATTGTTCATCATATGCGTTTAACCTCATGGCCCATTTGGCCATTCTTCGGCTACTAATTGGATCATTCATCATGATCTTGACTATATCAATTGATGCTACCACTATCACTTGCCTTGGCTGGATATAATATTCTAGCTTTTGGCATGCATGATAGAGACTTAAGCACAGTTTATGAATCGGCGAGTACCTTAATTCCGCATCCTTAAGAATTCGGCTCAAGTAATAAATCGCCCGATCTCTTCCCTCGTCGTTTTCTTGAGCCAATAATGCTCCAATAGACTCTTCGGCCGCTGCTATATATAGCTTTAAAGATCGGCTGAGGATTGGAGGGACCAACACTGGTGGACTTATCAAAGCCTGCTTCAGCTGTTCGAAGGCTCTCTGTTGGTCGACTCCCCACTTAAATTCCTCTTCTTTCTTCAGCCTTAGTAAATCGGTTAATGGCTTTGACTTCCCGGCCGCATTTGCCAATAATCGTCTTAGAAAACCGATCTGACCAAGGAATTTTTGTAAACTTTTCCTATCATGTGGAGGCCTAGCTTCCTGAATGGCCCTGGTTTTGTTTGCATCAACTTCAATGCCTTTGTTGTGTACCAGGAACCCAAGAAAATTCCCTGCTTGCACTACAAAAGCACATTTGGCTGGATTCATTTTAACTCCATGTAGCCTCATTCTTGAAAATACTCTTCGTAAATCATCCAAATAGTTTTCCACATCTTTGGATCGGACCATGACATCGTCGACTTCTACACAATCTCCTATTAAATCATGGAAGACATAGTTCATGGCCCTCTGATATGTAGCTCCTGCATTCTTCAACCCGGATGGCATTACTACCCATTCATATATCCCAATAGCTCCAGGGCACCTGAATGCAGTTTTGTGCACATCTTCTTCGGCCATAAAGATTTGGTTGTATCCCGAATATCCATCCATAAAGGATAACATCCCCTATTTTGCGGCCGAATCAATTAACAAATCGACAATAGGCATCATGTATTCATCTTTGGGAGTGGCTATATTAAGATTTCTGAAATCAATACAGACTCTCAATTTCCCATTCTTCTTTATTACAGGAACAATGTTTGACAACCACTCTACATACTTAGCTGGCCTAACAAATCCGGCCGCTAACAATTTCTTTATCTCTTCTTTTATTTTTGGGACTATTTCGGGCGCTGCCCTCCTGGACGGCTGTTTATGCGGCCTAAACCCTTCTTTGATTGGTAGTCTATGCTCTACGATGGATCTTTCCAATCCCGGCATCTCTGTATAGTCCCATGCAAAACAATCTTTGAACTCAACTAACACCTCCCTGAATCGGCTTGTCATTCAATGATCTAAATTTGCACTGAGTGGGATCTCCCTTGGGTGCTTGTCTGTGCCCACATTGATCATCTTCAGGGGATCTTGAGCTTTGAAATCTGGTGTTCGTTTTGGAATAGCATCCATGAGTTCACTCCAACTTGCTTTCTCGCTTGAAGACCCGAGTTCGGCTGATTCGAACTCAATCATTTCCTTAGTTTCTTCGTCCATTATTTACTTTCTTCAGCGTCTGGCCGTACGTCGGCCTGGTATCTGACCTCAAACCCCAGGTCTGTCCAGTCGCATTCAACAACCTGTGGGTATCGTTACCCTACTACCGCTAGGAACGGTTGTATGGGCTCTTCATACAATACCGCATCAATTCGGCCGACTGTGCTGACTGGAAACGGAGGTTGATCACCGTCCACTTCTTCAACTGTGCCATCCTTTTTCCAAAACCATATCTTCTGATGAAGTGTTGATAGCAAACACCTGGCTGCATGAATCCAGCATCGGCCTAATAGGGCCGCATTCGGGACCTCCGCATCTACTACAAAAAACATTGTTGGAATCGAGATTGTTCCGACTGTAACATCCACTAATATACATCCTTCGGCTGCCGTTTGCGCTCCCACAAAACTCAATACCTTCATTCTTATGGGCAACAAATCGTCCATCGAGCGGCCAATTTTCGTCAACGTAGACAATGGCATAATGTTGACGGTTGCTCCACCATCAACAAACTTTCTCCTTAGGGGCCTCCCGTTGACCCAGCCTTTGACATACAAAGGCGTCAGATGCTGAGACATCTTTGTAGTCGGGGGTAAAATCGTATTTGGTTGAGCTTCCAGGACAAAAGCCTCATACCCTTCTTCCACAATTTTCTCTGCTTCGGCTTCAGGCCGAAGTGTTTCGAGTTTGGCAAAGCAAAAGTCTACTATAGGCTCTTCTTCACCAAAATATTCTCATTCATTATGACAAAAGACCACATATGGTTCCGAATCGGACCAATACTCTTCACAACTTGCTGTGGTTGTCCCTTTCATGTTTGCACTAGACCCAAAGTCGAACTTAAATTGTCCGATTGAAAGCGTCTCATTATTTGGGACGATGGTTGTCTTTGGCTTCCATTCCCTAGTCCGGACTGGTCTACGCTTCCATTCTTCCTTCGCTTTTGGCTGGTCGTTACCGGCTGTTCACTGAATTGCTTTCGGCCGAAATTCAGTTTTATTTTTCAGCCGATTCTGATCCTCTTCTGGCTCATAAGTCTTTTCTTTCTTCCTTTCGGCTGACTTCAGATGAGCCGAAAATACGTTGCTTAGGATCCTTCCTTTAGATGAAGAACAGTCGTCTGGGAAGTCCTCCTCCATGTGCATCATTTCGTACTCTTCTTCCTCATCTGCTCTGGCTGCTTTAAGCCGCTGCATTCTCCGTTTGAAGGTACGATATGATCCTTTTCCCCTTGGGGTCTTTTCGTCCCCTGCCCTCCAGGCTGAATTCTCAAATCGGCTTTGGCCGAAATGCCTTTTCTTGGGGGAATTCTGGACCTATCGGCCTACCTGGGTATTAGCTGGTGGCCTTCTGAACTTCTTCATTTCTGGGGACACAGCATCTTCGGGAACTGTAATCTGAATTACAGTCCTTCCATTTCTCTTATCGGCTGTCAATTTCATTTCTGAATCCCAACCATTAGTTATGATCTTCAAAGTTGGCCTTTCGCTCTCGTCCCTGGATTCTAGCTTCTATTGTTTGTCCGATTGCTTAATCCATTCCTTGACTTCATAATCTCCCTATCGGTCAAAAACATCTGAAACTTTCTCTTTCCCCTTTTGTGGAGACCCTATTCGTCTTCATACTCCTGCCTTCTTCTGGACCGATGACTGACTTCCTAGCCGATCGTGCACAGAACTTTTACTGGACGATGGTTGGTCCCCCAAACGATCGTGTACCGACTTGTTCTGATCAGGGTGCACCATCACCATGTTGGCAACAAGAAATGGATTTTTATCAATTGCCATTAATTTATCTGGGAATTTTAGTTTCCCATCATCCACGTGCTTCTGGATTAACTTTCTAAAGTGTCCACAGACCGTCGTGGAGTGAGTAGCTGATCCGTGAAATCTACACCACCCGGCGTCCAATTGCTCTTTAGTCGGCTGTGGATGATTTCCTTTGAATTCAAGCAACCCATTTTGGCAATAGTCAAATATTTCGTCCATTTGAGGTAGATCGAAAGAATAAAACCTCTGAGATTCGTCCCTGACTTCTCCTTCTTTCTCCTTGCCTCTCACTGGCCGAAGAGCTGGACAGGTCATTGGCTTCTTTATCACCAATTCAGCCCTTGCAACTTCGGCTAAGGTAGAAATGTCGTCCACATTATATTCTTCTTCAATTTCACACCTATCCAGAGATTCTGCAAATGATGCAGCCGATTGGATTGGCTGTGATCTCCCACTTTGACTCCGGCTTGACTTAAAAGCCGCCTGCTCCGCCAAGTACGTTTCCATTCGTACGGCTTCGGCCGTTAATTCGGCCACAGTCCTTGGTCTTGTGACCATCAATCTGTCCTTGATAGCGAACTTCAGATTCTGCTTCAGGATTTGGATATATTCATGCTCTGGGAGCATTGTCTTCATCTGAGCTTTAACGGCGTAAAATCGTTCTATGAACTCCGTGACTGATTCAGCCGCCTTCTGCTTTGTTGATGTTACATCAACAACTGAAACTTTAGGACTGGTGTTGTAAAATCGGTCATGAAATAACCGCTCCATTTCAGCCCAAGTGTTGACTGATCCTGCGGGCAAATTAATATACCACTCAAATGCTGGACCGATGAGCGATAAGCTGAAAAATATCAACTTGTGAAAATCATTTTGGGCTATTCTGGTGCATTGAGCTGTAAATCGGCCGATATGTTCTATCGTCGATCGGTCGATATCTCCTGAGAATGTGTTAAAATCAGGAACCTTCACTCCTCTAGGCAGTGAATACTGTTCTTCTATATATTCAGGATAAGGCTTCCTATACATCGGCCTATTCTCCTGGCCGATGAGGTTTCCAAACTGTGTACGAATGATCTCAGCTATAAGCTCTCTATAAACCAGTTGTGGCGGATTCGGCTGCAGTGGTAGATAGTGTTGTTGTACCACTGGAGCAGGCGGTTGCACTGCTGGTTGAGGCGGTTGATTCTGCTGCTGATCGTACCTCTGTTGAAGAGGGACGAAAGGTCGTGGTCCCTGCCCTCCTAGCGGCCGATAGGCCTGCTGTTGAAAATTGTGAGGATTTTGCATCGCATGTGGTGGATTTTGCACCATCTGTGCATTCTGCGTTCCAATCGGATACATATTCCTCGCTAATTCGGCTCTAAACATTGCTGGCATTGCTGCCTATATAGTACCTTCTATCTGTCGAACCGAATTCGTAACTGCCGCTTCTACCATAAACTGGACGTGATCACGGAACCGCGGGGTTAGATCGTCGTGCGGGAACTCCTGATTGTGGAAGTTTGATGGTCCGGGGAATCCTGGAGAGAATTCGCCGGGTTCTCCTGTGCGCTCTTCCTGAATCAGCGGCAAATCAGTCCTTGCCGCCGTGTTAACCGTTGGAGTTGCATGCGTCTCGAATGCCATTGTGAGTCCCACTGGGCGTGCCACTGTTTGGCTAGCGTCGAGCCAAGGACCTTTATCTCCTCAAGGGAGGCGATCGGAAAAGGATCAAACCGATTACGGGTCCGGATTTACAATAATGCGCCCAAACTTGACTAATTATGCCCAAACTTGACTGAATATTCACTGGAATTATAATGGCAAACTGGATACAATGGAGAATCTACCAGTTGTTGAGAAACAACGGCGAATTCACCGGAAAATAGAACCAAACTACTGGTTGTTGAGAAACAACGGTGGACTTGGAAAAAGGTAACCGCTACAAGCTAAACTATAGTCTAGGAAAGCTGTTAAAGGAAAGCAGTAAAGATACAAAGAATTGAAATTAGCATAAAGGAATTTTGGGATGGATTGGTCTCTCTTGATTATGTGCATGACATCCCCTATTTATAGCCGGAGCCCTGATAACCGCTCTCCGCCGATTCCTCTTAGCCGATTTTTACTCTTCCTTCGTCGGCTGCCCGTACTCCATTTCGACCGATATTTCTTGTACTTGGGAATCTCCCTTCGTCCAGACTCTCATTTGACCTTAATCGTCCGCCTCTAATTTCCTCGGCCCCATCAATTTTAAGTCCATCTTCCTTTTGAATTCTTTTCTGGCCCATTTTGTATGGCCCAATTAATTCTCTACGGCCCACTACCTTTGTGGCCCCAACAGGTGAAAATACGAAGAAATTGTTATAATTATAGTACTCCGTATTTTACAAACAAGACGTGTTTGCGGGTTCACTAACAAGTATATCTATTGTTTCGCCAAAAAACCAGGATACATCTATTTGACACAAATTAAACATCAGTGTTCAGTTTTTGAAATTTAAAAGTTACTATGAATAATAAATATTTTTTTATTTTAATAACTAAACTCTAAATTCTAAATTCTAGGTTTCGTCAACTTTTAATTTTTTAAATTTTAAATTCTAAACTCTAATTTTAAACTCTAATATCAAATATATTATCCATAACTATTTCAATTTAATATTTATTTCACCATTAATTTGAAAATATAATTATTTCTCAAATATATACATCATGGGTACATGACCTTTAACCGTTGTTGTTATTATTATTATTATAGAGTTGTTCTTACTAGAATTAAGAAAATACCTCACGTCTATACTCCCACTCACAATTCCAAATATTTTCATCATAGTGGGAATATGATATTTCCACTCTAAACTTTTCTCAAACCAAACACTTATATTTCCACTTCAAACTCCCCTCCAACCAAACACGAGCATCCTCTACTATATATCTAAAATTCCAATTGGGAATCTTGAATCCATCCAACCAACAACCCTAACGGTGCGTTTGGTTGGAGGGATCTTAGATTACTTGTAGAAATGTGATTGTTGGGAATGTAAGATTACTGGAAATATGGTATTGCTGAGAATATTATTTTTTGATGTTTTAATATTTTATTGCGTTTGGTTAGATTGGGAATCTCAGATTTCCTGTTTTAATTAATTTGTCATAGTGTCCCTGAATTTCAATGGAACAAATGTTATAAATATATTATTTTGCTACACAATAAAAATATTTAAGTCGATTTATTTTTTTAAAATATTGAAAACTCTTTATATGTAATTTATTGTATGATAATTACTTATTTAATGTCTCTAAATCCTTATTATTTTCGTTTTATATAGAGGAAAAGTAAATTTTAAGAAAATATGAAAATATATATTAAAATATGAGAATATATCTATATTAAAAATATATTTAAATAATTTAAAAATTTTAATTGATTTTTTAAAATTAAATTTCATATATTCATCATTTTTTAGAATACAAATATCTAAATTTATAAAATAAAATAAGTATAAAAAGTGAGGGTGTAAAAGTCAAATTAGTATAAAAGTAGGTAAAGTGGAGGTGGTAATCTAGGAATGTGACACCCAAAACACTCAATATTCCCACCGAGGTGAGAATGTGACATTCGCACATGAAATATGCCTCGAACCAAACATGGGCATGTTTGGTTCCCTACCCAAGATTCCAAGGGGGAATCTCAGATCCCCGAACCAAATGCCCCGTAAGGGATGTTTTTTTCTTATAGATATTTAAATCAGCTTTATACACAATATTTGAATATAAGAGTTTAATTAAGGATAGAAAGATCAATATAATGGAATTAGTTCCTATGCTGATTCAACACATGAAAGAGTTGCTAATAATGGCTTTTTTGTTTTGAGATTTTCTCCAATGATACAGTTTTGGTGCTTCCAAATATTTCCAAGTATGTCAAGACAATCAATCTCATCCATTTAATTAACTCTAACGGTTATAAATTAAAAAGGGTTGTAAAAAAATATGTAAGAGTTTCTTCATTTACTAAAATCGCTAAGATTATTTCCTAATCTGTGGTGATTGTATCATTAATTCCAAATACTTTCTTGTAATAATAAAAAAACTTCCATGTTTAATAAATAAATTAAGAAATATAATTAAGTTATATTGAAATATTCAATGAATACGTAGTACATACCATATCATGTCGCTGAAATGCACAAAATCCATCGTTGAAAACTACTATATCATGCAGCTGAATATACTATATTATGTCATTGAAATATTTATCGTGTCGCTGAAATATACGTAGCACATCACTAAAATATACTATTGTCTGGCACTGAAAATTACTGTATCATGTCGTTGAAGCACACATTGTAAGTCTCTGACCAATACTAAAATTTGATAGGATAATTTGATTCATTACATTGAGTGGATAGATTTTTATATAAAGATTGTTCAAATTTGAGTTCATTTGAGAAAGTTACAGTCATTTGATATTTATTGCGCATGCTTTGTTATGTAGGCTATGTCGCTGAATCATATATACCATGTCTCAAAATTATAGAGGTCATGTCGCTGAATTGTATATGCTCCGTCGCTGAGATGTGCTTAAAATCACAATGAAGTTCGATTGGCTCTAACTTTCGCCAACGAATTCAGATTTGAAAATACTTTATATGAAAATTCACCTACTCGATGCAATGAATCAAAAAATCTTATCAAATTTTAGAAATTCCAAACAAATAAATAAAAAATTTCACATAATGATATCGCTGAAATACATAGAACTATGTCTCTGAAATGTATACTATTGTGTCACTGAAATGAATACAATGATGTCGCTGAATTGCATAGGTTGTGTCGCTCAATTGTATATGCTCCATCACTGAGATGTAAATGATTTGTTGCTGAAATTATAATAAACTTCAAATAGCTCTGAATTTCTCAAATGAACTCGGATTTGGACGTTCTCTATGTGAAACTCTATCTACTCGATGTGATTAATCTAAATATCCAATCTAATTTTGAAAATTCTAACATAGGAATAGAAAATTTTATTGATTTATTGCGGAAATGAGCTAAATTACAAAAAAATAACCTTAGAATTAATTTTAACCATTTGATCACAACATCCATCAACGGCTACGATGTTCCGTCAGTATGTCAAGAATTGTACATTCTGTACCATAACACAATTGTTTTTTCCTCCAGGTGGTGGTGCATTAAATAAGTGGTGGTGCATTAAATAGAAGATTCTATTACCATAGGTAGGGGTAATAACTATATACAACCACAAAAACACAACACTAAACACAACACAATAACATACAGTATAAAATATCATAATATACAGCCAAATCCAACATGTCATATGAGTAAGGTAGTAAATTAAAATTTAGTTAATATTATTTCTATTTTGATCAAAGTATATTAATTATATGTGTTAGTACACTAAGTGTGAAAGTGGTCCGCCCAATTTAATAGGTTAGGTGAGCATTTAATTTTGATTAATTTTTGTCTCCCATCCATTTCAAACTTTGCTGCTCAGGTGCAATACTGTGCAAATATCACCTCAGTTCTGTTCATTTTTCTGCTAAAATGGTTGGCTGCTGAAGGCTATAAATACCCTGGCCATTTCATTTGCCAGCGTACCCCAACAAAGAGAGCCAAAGCAGAAAGCCAAATTCAAGGCACTGCTTCCTTGTGAGAGAGTGTAGTGTTTGAGACTTTTGTAAGTCTTCCTTGTCGAGTGGGTTTTGTTTGCCAGGAATTTATTTCCAAAACCCTTTTGTAGTAATTCTCCCTCATAGTGAACTAATAATTCGGTGGAGCCCGGAGGACGTAGGCAAATTTGTGCCGAACCTCATTAAATCTTGGTGTTCTCTTTATTGTTTAATTAATAGCTCTATTATTAAGGTATAATTTTGGTGGAAACTTACCCGATTTCCACAACAATTGGTATCAGAGCCTTGGTTGCATAGTGTGCTCTGTGGTCGCAGCTAAGCTGATCTTCCACATCAGAAACACATCTCGGTTAAGCTACCGTTTGTGAGCTATTAATTAAACTTTGAAGCAGAAATGGCGGATAGGTCCGGTGCAATGTCAACTTCAGATTCGAAGCCGTTGGTGATATCGTCATCACGGACGATGGTTTCAAATGCCAAATTTGATTTCGAAAAATTCGACGGTACCGATAATTTTGGTATGCGGCAGTGCGAGGTGTTGGACATCTTGTACCAGCAAGAGCTAGATGGGGCACTTGAAGAAACCAAACCAGATGGTGTTGATGATAAAGACTGGACGAGGATCAACCACCTTGCCCGTGGTACAATTCGGCTATGTCTCTCAAAAGAGCAGAAGTATCCGCTTATGAGAGAGACGATGGCGCACAGACTGTGGAAAGAACTGGAGGATAAATTCATGAAAAAGAGCACAGAGAACAAGCTCTACATGAAGATGAAGCTGTATCGACTCCGGTATTTGCCCGGTACCACGATGAACGAACACATAACAAGATTCGTTTCTTTGGTTACCAATTTATTGAATCTCGACGAGAAGATAGATGACGTTGACAAGGCGCTGATACTGTTAGCTTCGCTCATCGATGAATACGAGCATATAATTGTTAGTATGCTGACTGGAAAGGAAACAATTTCCTTTAAAGAAGTTACCACTACCTTGTATTCTAACGAGATCAGAAAGAAAGATAAGTTAGAACACATGAGTGCGACTGGTGAAGCCCATATCGTTCGAGGTCGTAGCCATAAGTACAAGCCGGACAGAAGAGGCAGATCCCAGGCAAGAGGCAGAGTGTCAAAAGACGGATGTATCTTTTGTCACGAGAAAGGACATTGGAAGAAAGAATGTCCTAAGCTGCAAAAGAAAAAGGGGAAAGTAGTAGCAGAAGCTTGTGTTGCTGATAGTGATGAGATAGAGTCTTCTTTAGCTTGTGTCTCATCGGTAACGTGTACTGACGATTGGTTGCTAGACTCAGGATGCTCATTCCACATGTGTTCCAGGAAGGATTAGTTTGTCAACTTTGAAAGTGTTGACGGTGGAGTTGTCTACCTAGCCGACAACGGACCTTGCCAGATAGCTGGAATTGGCTCAGTACATCTGAAGAACCACGATGGAACAACCAAGGTGCTGACGGAAGTTCGTTACATACCGAAATTTGCCAAGAATCTCATATCTGTGGGAGTCTTGGAAGCTAAAGGCCACTCCATCAGCATTCAGAACGGGATTTTGAAAGTGATCTCGGGAGCACTTGTCGTCATGAGAGGTATACGGAAAAATAACTTATACCACTTCCAGGGCAACACGATGGTTGGCATTGCAGGAGCAGTATCAGAAGCAGACAAGGAAGAGAAGATGACCAAGCTATGGCATATGAGGCTTGGGCATGCTGGGGAAAAATCCTTGCAGACTCTAGCAAAGTAAGGATTATTAAAGGATGCAAAGACTTGCGAACTTGAATTTTGCGAGCAATGTGTTTTGGGAAAGCAAACACGGGTGAAGTTTGGAACGACAATCCATAACACTAAGGGCATGTTTGGAACACTGTAATGTATTAGAGTGTATTGTATTATTTAATGCAGGTGTATAGTATTATGTTATATTATATTAAAACTGTATTAAATTAATATTATACAGTGTTTGGTAGTGTACTGTATTATAATTATACAATATTTTTGTATTGATGTTTTATAGATTTTAATTTATTACCTTTCTATTAAAATTAATTTCTATTAAAAAATTTTTCTTAAATTTAATATTTTGACATATATTATTTTAGTATTATAATAATAAATATATAAAATATAAAAATAAGTATATTTTAATATTATAATATTTATAATAAATTAATTTATCTATTAATATATTTATGACAAAATAAATACCAAATAAACATTATAAACAACAAAACAAACCCCTCATTAAAATAAACTCACCTCTCCACCATGTATTAAGTTATACACCCAATCCCTCATTAAAATAATACTTATGCAACTTTAAAACTTGCCAAACATCATCTAGCATTATTTTTATACATAATGATAGTACTATACATCCTAATACACCATAATACATGGTACCAAACATGCCCTAATGGAATTATGGATTACATTCACTCAGATGTGTGGGGACCTACCAAGACGGCTTCTCTGGGAGGAAACCACTATTTTGTCACGTTTGTTGATGGCTTTTCCCGGAGAGTATGGGTGTATCCCATGCGAAAAAAAATGAAGCATTCGGGAAATTCATCGCTTGGAAGAAAATCATGGAGAACCAGACGGGGAGGAAGATTAAAGTGCTTCGATCTGATAACGGCACGAAATATCAAAATGACCCTTTTTTCGATTTGTGCAAGAAGGAAGGTATTTCTCGACATTTCACTGTGCGGGACACGTCACAGAATGGTGTGGATGAACAGATGAACCGAATCTTGTTGGAGAAAGTTCGGTGTATGTTGTCCAATGCTAACTTGGGCAAGCAGTTCTCGGCTGAAGCGGTGACATATGCGAGCCATCTAATCAATCGACTACCATCAACTGCACTTAAAGGCAAGACACCTTTGGAGGCATGGTTTGGCAAACCTGCAAATGATTATCATTCTTTACGTGTGTTCGGTTCCGCTGCTTATTATCACGTGAAAGAATCAAAGCTAGATCCGAGGGCGAGAAAAGCTGCTTTCATAGGGATATCTTCTGGAGTTAAAGGATATCGCCTATGGTGCCCGAAGATGAAAAAGGTGATCTTTAGCAGAGATGTTACCTTCAACGAATCGATAATGTTGAAGAAGGTAACCAAGCAGCAGCCGGATAGTACTCCCCAGCAGGTGGAGCATTATCCTTAATAGGTGGAGTTTCAGACATCTACAACCAGAGAGGTAAATGGCCAACCAATAGAAGATGATGGTACAAGTAGCGAAGAAGAGCCCAGAGAAAGTGAGGTTTTAACACAAGAACCTCAGGAGCAACAAGATTTACCGATTGCAATTAGAAGGCTAAGAAGAGAAATTCGGAGACCTGCTCGATTTGAAAGTATGTTGGCCTATGCACTTCCTGTTATTGAAGAAGGTATACCACAAAATTTTCTTGATGCAAGAATTAGTCCGGAAAAAGAAAAGCTGAAGAAAGCCATGGACGAGGAAATGCATTCCCTTGAAGCAAATCACACGTGGAAGCTAGCTAAACTCCCAGGGGAAAAGAAGACAATTGGTTGCAAGTGGTTCTATGCTCAGAAAGAAGGATGTCCAAAAAAGAATGACGTTCGCTAAAAGACAAGATTGGTAGCAAAAGGCTATGCTCAAAAAGAGGGAATTGATTACAATGAGGTATTTTCTCCTCTTGTAAAACATTCCTCTATTCGTATTTTGTTGGCCTTGGTAGCACAGTTTGATTTGGAACTAGTTCAAATGGATGTCAAGACGACATTCTTACATGTCAAGACTACATCAACAGTGAATAAACCCGTGATATGCTTTCCTGACGGCCTGATACAACCAAAGACAACACAAGAAAGAGGGATCAGACGTGGATTGGTATGGTTGCGCCCGGATAAGGGATGGAGGAAGATAAACACGGATGGATCATCTTTTGGGAATCCTGGTCCATCAGGAGTTGGAGGAGTTATTAGAAATGATGGGGGCGATATGGTCTTTACGCTGGCAGATTTCATCGGATGCTCGGACTCCACAGAGGCAGAAGTGACAGCCATCAGCAGGATTTGTAAAGCATTGATTCGGGACCAGGGGTTCCCTTTACCAAAACTGTGTATTGAGTGCGATTCCAAGAACGTCGTGGGGTGGCTGAGTGATCCAAACTCGATGCCTTGGCATTTTAAAGAGCTGTTCGGACCAATCAATGAGGTTCTCAATCACGCAGGGATCGTTCGAGTGCAACACATATTGAGAGAGTGCAACATTGAAGCTGATATGTGTGCAAAGAAGGGTGCTGCTGGGGAAGAGAACCAGGAAACTTGGCATTGAGAAATAAATCTATTTGCCAACAGACCTCATGCTATAATACGTTTGCTGATTGATGCTCGGGAAGGACCGTATATCAAGAAAAAGGAAGTTCTGATCAAGTGCAAGTGTGCTGGTATGGAGAACGGTGGGCGCGGGCTTAGTCAATAGTGAATGTCTGTGTTTGAATCAAAGGTATGATGCTATAAATATCATAAGTTCATCTTCAGCGCAGTGGGTATGTAATGGAGCATAGGAGTTGGCTGTGATGATAAATGCACCAAAAGTTTGTCTACAGAGGTCGGCTTTCATGAACCAAATTATAGCGGACCGAACTGAGTTATCCTGCTTCGAATTTGGACTGTTATTGTAGCTTTTTGCCTGTATGCGATTGTATGATGTTGTAGTTTGCGTGGATTGGAATAAAATCAGCCTTTTCCCCTAAAAAAAAATGGTGATGTTTGGCTAGCGTCGAGCCAATGACCTTTTTCTCCTCAAGGGAGGCTATCAAAGAAGGATCAAACCGATTACGGGTCCGGATTTACAATAATGCGCCCAAACTTGACTAATTACGCCCAAACTTGACTGAATATTCACTGGAATTATAATGGCAAACTGGATACAATGGAGAATCTACCAGTTGTTGAGAAACAACGGCGAATTCACCAGAAAAATAGAACCAAACTACCGGTTGTTGAGAAACAACGGTGGACTTGGAAAAATGTAACCGCTACAAGCTAAACTATAGTCTAGGAAAGCTATTAGAGGAAAGCAGTAAAGATACAAAGAATTGAAATTAGCATAAAGGAATTTTGGGGTGGATTGGTCTCTCTTGATTATGTGCATGGCATCCCCTATTTATAGTCGGAGCCCTGATAACCGCTCTCCGGCCGATTCCTCTGAGCCGATTTTTACTCTTCCTTCGTCGGCTGCCCGTACTCCATTTCGGCCGATATTTCTTGTACTTGGGAATCTCCCTTCGTCCAGACTCTCATTTGACCTTAATCGTCCGCCTCTAGTTTCCTCGGCCCTATCAATTTTAAGTCCATCTTCCTTTTGAATTCTTTTCTGGCCCATTTTGTATGGCCCAATCAATTCTCTGCGGCCCACTACCTTTGTGGCCCCAACAGATGCCCTCCTTACTTGGGCGAATTTTCGTCTCTGGAAAGAGCCCAAGTAAATCAAACTCTCTCTCTTTCTCCTTTTCGTGCGCCAACTCCTCCTTGGCATCCGGCCACGACTCTTCATATCCTTCAGATCCCATTATCATTTCATTATCGCCTCTTTTCTCATTCTTGTGTATCTTCATATTCTTCTTGTAATCTTCTTCCTCCCTTTTCGATGGCGCAACCGACTTTTTCGCCTTCTTCTCTTAAGATAAAAAATATCGAAGATTCTTTCGCCGATCGAACCTTCCTTCGTCTTACTGATGAAGGTTTCACTACCATTGGGCCCTTGGCGACTTCCGTTGAAGCCGCCGCTTCAGTTTCTATTTTATTTGGTGATTCGGGGACCATCCCCTTGTTTTCGGATCATTTCTCCACTGAACCGTTTAGTACCTTTAGTACTTGGCCTGTTGTGACCCCTGAATATAGAGGTGTCAAGACGGGCTGGCGGGGCGACACGGGCCAAGCCCACTCCAGCCCACCATTTCGCGGGCTTAGGCGGGCTGGGCCCACGGCGGGGCGGGCTAGAATAACCTCAGCCCAGACCAACCCACCAGCGGGTTGCGGGCCAGGCGGGCTAGCCCGCATTTTTTTTAATTAATAAATTAAATTTAATTATATAATAAATTGTATATTATTGTTATTTATCCAAAATTAAATATATTAACTAATTTTAAAATTAAATAATATTTTTAATAAAATCTAAAATGATTTATTTAATTTTGTATAGTATTCTTTTTAAAAAATTAGTTGAAAAAGTAATGTTATGTAGCTCATGTCATATAAAGTGAGCTTTAAAATTATTCTAATTTAATTTAGTTAATATAATTCAATTTATAATTAAAAAATTATATATTGAATTATATTAACTAATATCAAATTAAAATATATGAATTCACATAATATTCAACTAATCAATATTCTTACAAATACATATATTATTTAGATTTTCATAACAAACTTAACAAAAATTTAAATCAACTAAAATTTTGGCTTAACCCGCGGGCTAGCTCGCACCCACCGCGGGCCAACCCAAGCGATAGCGGGTTCAGGCGGGCTAGCCCATTTAGGCCTGCTTCCAAACGGGCCTTTATTTATTCAGCCCAGCCCACTCTTTTGGGAGGCGGGGGCGGACTGGCCTGACGGGTCAAGCCCATTTTGACAGCTCTACCTGAATATACTGACTGGTATACACGGGTACGACCTCATTGCGAATCGGTCTGGTCGTCCACTGGTATCAATCATTTAATTAAGCTGAGTGTTCAACCATTTCCTTCTGAATATCGACACATTCAGGCGCTTCTCTGTTTCTGGAATTCTTCTATTAACTGCTTTTGCTTTCCTTGGGGTATGATGACTCCAATATTTGAAGATGTTAAACTTCTTCTAGATTTGCCTTCTCTTGGAAAATATTTTTTGGGCATTAATGATTCTGAGAAACCCTCGTCGAAGACTACTGGCTATGTTTCGAAGCTTACTTTCGCCCCATGGATTACGCGGTATAGTGGTGACATGCCTGAACTTCTCAAGCCAGAACCTGTGGCCTTTATGATGTACTTCCTTAGCCGATATTTTTGGTGTGCTCCTGCCAAGAACGTTGTTCTTGAAACTTACCCTTTGGCCAAGATGCTCATGGCGGATACTCGTTTGCCTCTTGCTGATTACTTCTTAGTCCATCTGTACGTTGGTATTTCGTCCCAGGTACATGGTTGGGCCGACGGTCATTCTGACAGGTCTCACGGCCCTCTTTGGTTTCTTCATCTCTGGCTTGCCTAGCATTTTAGAGATATTTCTGATTTTGAGCCTCAATCGTCCGATACCGTTCCTCCTTCGGGCAATGACCTTCTTGGAGTCCGTTTTCCTGATATGCGTATCTCACAATGGATCTACTATTTTATGAATAGACCCCCCCATGACTCCTTCTCTCGCTGTCTTTACTTTGGCCCTTCTAACAGTTGGGTTTCGGCTATCGGTGTTCCTCCTTTCGGTACATCTCTCTCGAAGCCGTTGGCTCAGGTTTGGAACGCTTGTATCGTTCCTCGTCATATCTTCAACTGCTCACTGTCTGTTCCTCCTGATAATTCTATCCTTTCTGAGGTTTATAATCCTCATCTGGTCAGTCGCCAGTTCGGTTTTGCTCAGGATGTGGTCCTTCCTCTTCGCGGAGACTCGGATTAGTAAAGTAAATCCGTTAAAGGATTCGGCCCAGAAGAGAGCCATCATCTCTGCCGAACATGGGCTCTCCAGATTTGTAATTTTGAAGTCCGTTCCTTCGATGTCCGCCCTGGTTTGTTGACCAAATGCTTCGATGATTGGTGGGGAAAAGTTTTGGCTCGTGCTCGCTTCGGGACTGACTTGCAGACTCTTTTCGTCTCTCATGGCTTTCCAGGTATTATAATGTTCTCCATTATTGAATCAACCCCTAATTATTCCTGTTCTTCTCAGGAGGATGAGCCTTTGGCTCCTTCGCCTAGTAAGTTTTTCCTGATTCTTTATCTCATTCCTCATTTAATGTCCCGCGTGTTTTCCTTAAGCTTCTCTTGTGTCCTCATTTCTCTCGCAGGAACCACTTCTTTGGAGGATATTTCGTCTCTGCCATCTCGACCACATGCTTCGTCCGCTCCTGCTACTTCTTCCAAGCGAAAGCGTGCTGCTCCGAGCTCAGGAAAATTGAAAGGTGACCCTGCCCCTAAGGTTCGAAGACATTCAACTCGTTCACCTCTCATTGGATCGGCTGCGACAGCTGACCAGGTATCTTGCGATCCCTTTTTCTTTCCCCTATTTCCTTTGTTATTCACTGTTACTTCATTGATAATTGTTTCCCTTCCTTTTTTTTTTAGGCTCATCCAGCCGCAGGCTCCTTTAGCCCTTCTATGTCCCCTGGACATTCGTCTGGTCCGGATGATGTACCATGCCGTTCTCCTATTTCTCGTTCAGTCCTTGATCCCATTGATGAAACTTCGGCCGTGGTTTCTGATACGCTCCTTGTTCAATTGGCCATTCCTGCGCCGTCAGTTGGCCTAGGTTCAAGTTCCATTCCTGATATAACTGAGGTTGGTGATGCTGATTTAGTTACCCCCATTTCGATTGTTTCTTCGGCTGCTGCTCTTCCTTTCTCTTCAGCTTTTTCTCTTCCTGACCCATCTCTTGCTCGTGCGCGACGAGAAGGGCTGACCCTCAGTGATAGTATTCCTTCTCCTTTTGTGGATAGGAATATTTTGGATGATTTATTTTCCCCGCCTTTTCTTTTTCCCTCATCGGAATTTCCTAGCACTTTCGGGGCTTGTTTGGACGAATTGGATCGTCTGATTACTTGTCAGTCGGATGCTCTTTTAGTTCAAACCAAGCCTATTCTCCTGCTTCTTTCCCATATTAAGCAGTCTTTCTCTAAAGAGCTTCTCACCTCAGGATTGGAAGATACCCACCAGGCGATGTTCACCTGTCTTTTACGTATGGACCTGGAGCTCCCTGGCATTCTGGCCGCTCGTAAGAAACTTGAAGATGAGCAGGCCTCTATCACCCTTTATAAGTTGGAGTTTGATAAACATGCTTCCAATTATCAGGCATATATGAATAAATTGTCGGCCAATGACGATCTTAAGCTCAAGTATTCAAAAGATCTTTCTGCTATTGATCTAGAAATTAGCCGACTCCAACGTGATGCACAAGACGTAAGGGATGCCCTGGCTGAGGTGGACAAGGAATCGGTTCATCTTCAATGTCTTGTCAAGCAACTTCACAAGTCTGCCCAGGCTCCCATGGACAAGCTTACCAGTCTCCAACAAGAGATGGGTTACCTCTCCTTGAGATCTTCCTTTAGCGACGAAGTCATCAACATTTTTCGTGGCCTGTGGTCAGACACCCAGGCTGTGGTTGATAAAATCCGACCTGCTGCAGCCCAATTCCGCTCTGCGTCCGGTACTTCCACGGTCCCAGATAACTCTGTCGTTAATCCTTCTCTTGGGAATAACCCTAAGGATTCTGGTAACGTTTCATTGCCAATTTGTTCTTTCTAATAGAGATAGTATAAGATGATTACGTCCTTCTTCTGTTTTGCTGAATTTTGTCTCTCTCCTTTTTTCCTTAGATATCTAGTCTGGAGCTCTCCACGAGGCTTCTGAGCACCTACTTTTGGCTCAGCCTGATGACCCTCATGTTTCGGCCGAAGCTGAAGCTCAGTCATTTCAAGAATTTCAATCGGCCTTGGATTCTGCGACTGTCCGTAATTCGACTGCTGTTTCTTCTCGTGGTTCTGACGACGATATTGCTTATGATCTGAGTGGAGATTGAGATTTCTTTACCATTGTTGTTATGACTCTTGAACTCTCTTTTTTCGGCTGGACTTTGATGTATCATTTTGTGTATTCTCTACTTCTTTAGCCGATTTTCTTTGGGCTCTCGATCGACTTATTATCTAATGTTTGTCTTTTGTGAATTGCTGTATTTGTTTCCGTAACCTCCGTGATCTTTCTTTGGCAGGGAAATATTTTCTGCAGCTTTATTGGAAATCATGAAACGTCTTTTCCGTCTTTAACGCTTATTTCTTTACGTTTCTGCCCTTGCTTTAAATGCCATTTCATTGTCCTTCTATAAATACCAGCGTCCTCTTCTCTTCCATCGCAACACCTTGCAATGTTTGTTATAATTTCTTCGATGTATTTCATTCCTTTTAGTCGCTGGCCTCCTTGGCATACTGGTTCTTCGTTTATATCTTCATTCATGATACGAAAAGCTCTCCTCCGTGCGGTACGAATTCAGCTAACCCCTTTATCGCCACGCTCATGTGGAAGAGGATCTCTCAACACTTTTCCTAACATATGTTTCGAAGGTCATATTCAGGCTTCGTCCTGTATTTTAATATTGATATGACCTGTCGTACCCTTGCTTATATCGGTCCCAAAGTCCTGGGCAGTCGAATGATAACCGCGTCTTTCTTTGGGACCTTATAATTCTTTTTGCTCTGAAGGCCATACCCCTCAGACTCTTTTTCTGCTGTGTATGTCCAGTGGGGTTATCCATCGGAGCAAAGCTTATATATTTCTTTTTCTCTTTCTTGATGATCGGGGAGCTAGTTTCACTAGTATAGCCTCCGCCGATCCTATGGGCGGGAAGAACTTGGTAATGAATGTGAATGTCTTCCACTCCAGATCTCACTGGTTTCCATCTCTTCCCAGCCCTGCTAGATTAGGACGTTTCCCTTGTATATCGGAATTTCGGACTATCGACGACACTTTCGGCTGAAGTAGCTCCTCTTTGTAATGTTCGTTTATGAAATAAAATGTTTATTTTTTTGCTTGGTGTTTAATCCCAAACTGAAGCATAATATTTCTTCATGTATCTTGCATTGACTGGATTTGACATCTGTTCTCCATTTTCGTCCACTAGCATGTATGCTCCATTTGGCAATTTCGTATGAACAATAAACGGTCCCTCCCAATTGGGACTCCACTTTTCCAGTCGGCCATCCTTCTTTTTGGGTGGCCATATAACTTTCCTCACTAAATCGCCAACTTCTAATTGCTTAACACGAATCCTCTTATTGTACCAATCGGCCACGACATCTTTATTCTTCTGTAAATTTTTGAATGCTTGTGCCCTGTCGGAATTGACATCCAATGATTCGTCTTTCATTGATTGATCGTACTGTTTGGCCGACACCAAATCTGCTTGGCTTGTTCTCAAAGTCGGCACTGTTATTTTGGCTGGAAGTACTGCATCCATCCCATATGTCTGCCGAAATGGCGTAAATCCAGTTGCTGAAGTCTTGGCATTCCGATAAGCCCATAAAGCCTCAGACAACTTCTCATGCCACTTCCTTGGCTGATCTTAAATCATCTTCTTTATAATCCCTATCAGTTGCTTGTTCGTGGCCTCTGCCTGCCCATTTCCCTGTGGATAATATGGTGACGAGTGTACGATCTTTATTTTGTATTCGTCCGCAAAGGCCTTGACTTTTTCTCCCACAAACACTGTTCCTCTATCTGTTAGAATCGTCTGTGGGATTCCGAATCTGTAGAACAATTGTCTCTTAATAAACTCAATAACCTCTTCTTGGAAAATACTGACATATGCTTGTGCTTCGGCCCATTTCGTGAAATAGTCCGTTGCCACTAACACGAACTCATGCCTTTTTGACGAAGAGGGATGAATTTTTCCAATGATATCCATAGCCCATCCTCGAAATGGACATGGCTTAATCATTATATGTAGTTCTTCGGCTGGTAACTTCTGAATCGGCCCATGCTTTTGACATTCGCGACATCCTTTTGCATATCTCTCACAATCTATTCCCATATTCGGCCAATAATATCCCAGCCGAATGATACTCCATTTCATTGACTTTCCTGCACAATGTGCGCCGCATATTCCCTCATGTACTTCTCCTATTACTCTTCTAGCATCTTCTTCTCCAACACATCTGAGTAATATTCCATCGATGGCTCGCTTGAAGAGTAATCCCCCTATTATTATATAATCCATCGCCTTCCACTTTTCGGCTGGGTTAGCTTCGGCTGGATCTTCCAAGGTTCGCGCTATCTATTTAATCCATTCGGCCTTATCCGTTTCGGCCAAATGTATTTCCATGTTTCCTGCTATCGGCATCAGCCGATATCTAGCTGCATGTTGAGCCAATTCATTGGCTAACTCATTCTTTTCTCTCGGGATATATTCAATGTATATCTCGTCAAATTCTTCCAATAGACCAATTGCTTTTTCGTACAGTCTGATCAACTGAGAACTTTTAACTGAAAAATCTCCTAACAACTGCTGAATAACTATGCGAATCTCCTTTTATTATAATAGCCTTTACTCCTTCTTCTATCAGACGTTGTAATCCCGAAATCAACGCTTTATATTCCGCCTGGTTATTCGTATAATAATTCGGCAATTGTATGAAGTATTTATATACCTTGCCCTCCGGTGTATGTAGTGTGAACCCTGCCCCAACTCCTGAGGCGGCCTTGGAACCATCAAACATCATCGTCCACAGATGCAGGTATACTATCCCTATTTCATCCATCACTTTCGGCCGAAATTGTTCATCATATGCGTTTAACCTCATGGCCCATTTGGCCATTCTTCGGCTACTAATTGGATCATTCATCATGATCTTGACTATATCAATTGATGCTACCACTATCACTTGCCTTGGCTGGATATAATATTCTAGCTTTTGGCATGCATGATAGAGACTTAAGCACAGTTTATGAATCGGCGAGTACCTTAATTCCGCATCCTTAAGAATTCGGCTCAAGTAATAAATCGCCCGATCTCTTCCCTCGTCGTTTTCTTGAGCCAATAATGCTCCAATAGACTCTTCGGCCGCTGCTATATATAGCTTTAAAGATCGGCTGAGGATTGGAGGGACCAACACTGGTGGACTTATCAAAGCCTGCTTCAGCTGTTCGAAGGCTCTCTGTTGGTCGACTCCCCACTTAAATTCCTCTTCTTTCTTCAGCCTTAGTAAATCGGTTAATGGCTTTGACTTCCCGGCCGCATTTGCCAATAATCGTCTTAGAAAACCGATCTGACCAAGGAATTTTTGTAAACTTTTCCTATCATGTGGAGGCCTAGCTTCCTGAATGGCCCTGGTTTTGTTTGCATCAACTTCAATGCCTTTGTTGTGTACCAGGAACCCAAGAAAATTCCCTGCTTGCACTACAAAAGCACATTTGGCTGGATTCATTTTAACTCCATGTAGCCTCATTCTTGAAAATACTCTTCGTAAATCATCCAAATAGTTTTCCACATCTTTGGATCGGACCATGACATCGTCGACTTCTACACAATCTCCTATTAAATCATGGAAGACATAGTTCATGGCCCTCTGATATGTAGCTCCTGCATTCTTCAACCCGGATGGCATTACTACCCATTCATATATCCCAATAGCTCCAGGGCACCTGAATGCAGTTTTGTGCACATCTTCTTCGGCCATAAAGATTTGGTTGTATCCCGAATATCCATCCATAAAGGATAACATCCCCTATTTTGCGGCCGAATCAATTAACAAATCGACAATAGGCATCATGTATTCATCTTTGGGAGTGGCTATATTAAGATTTCTGAAATCAATACAGACTCTCAATTTCCCATTCTTCTTTATTACAGGAACAATGTTTGACAACCACTCTACATACTTAGCTGGCCTAACAAATCCGGCCGCTAACAATTTCTTTATCTCTTCTTTTATTTTTGGGACTATTTCGGGCGCTGCCCTCCTGGACGGCTGTTTATGCGGCCTAAACCCTTCTTTGATTGGTAGTCTATGCTCTACGATGGATCTTTCCAATCCCGGCATCTCTGTATAGTCCCATGCAAAACAATCTTTGAACTCAACTAACACCTCCCTGAATCGGCTTGTCATTCAATGATCTAAATTTGCACTGAGTGGGATCTCCCTTGGGTGCTTGTCTGTGCCCACATTGATCATCTTCAGGGGATCTTGAGCTTTGAAATCTGGTGTTCGTTTTGGAATAGCATCCATGAGTTCACTCCAACTTGCTTTCTCGCTTGAAGACCCGAGTTCGGCTGATTCGAACTCAATCATTTCCTTAGTTTCTTCGTCCATTATTTACTTTCTTCAGCGTCTGGCCGTACGTCGGCCTGGTATCTGACCTCAAACCCCAGGTCTGTCCAGTCGCATTCAACAACCTGTGGGTATCGTTACCCTACTACCGCTAGGAACGGTTGTATGGGCTCTTCATACAATACCGCATCAATTCGGCCGACTGTGCTGACTGGAAACGGAGGTTGATCACCGTCCACTTCTTCAACTGTGCCATCCTTTTTCCAAAACCATATCTTCTGATGAAGTGTTGATAGCAAACACCTGGCTGCATGAATCCAGCATCGGCCTAATAGGGCCGCATTCGGGACCTCCGCATCTACTACAAAAAACATTGTTGGAATCGAGATTGTTCCGACTGTAACATCCACTAATATACATCCTTCGGCTGCCGTTTGCGCTCCCACAAAACTCAATACCTTCATTCTTATGGGCAACAAATCGTCCATCGAGCGGCCAATTTTCGTCAACGTAGACAATGGCATAATGTTGACGGTTGCTCCACCATCAACAAACTTTCTCCTTAGGGGCCTCCCGTTGACCCAGCCTTTGACATACAAAGGCGTCAGATGCTGAGACATCTTTGTAGTCGGGGGTAAAATCGTATTTGGTTGAGCTTCCAGGACAAAAGCCTCATACCCTTCTTCCACAATTTTCTCTGCTTCGGCTTCAGGCCGAAGTGTTTCGAGTTTGGCAAAGCAAAAGTCTACTATAGGCTCTTCTTCACCAAAATATTCTCATTCATTATGACAAAAGACCACATATGGTTCCGAATCGGACCAATACTCTTCACAACTTGCTGTGGTTGTCCCTTTCATGTTTGCACTAGACCCAAAGTCGAACTTAAATTGTCCGATTGAAAGCGTCTCATTATTTGGGACGATGGTTGTCTTTGGCTTCCATTCCCTAGTCCGGACTGGTCTACGCTTCCATTCTTCCTTCGCTTTTGGCTGGTCGTTACCGGCTGTTCACTGAATTGCTTTCGGCCGAAATTCAGTTTTATTTTTCAGCCGATTCTGATCCTCTTCTGGCTCATAAGTCTTTTCTTTCTTCCTTTCGGCTGACTTCAGATGAGCCGAAAATACGTTGCTTAGGATCCTTCCTTTAGATGAAGAACAGTCGTCTGGGAAGTCCTCCTCCATGTGCATCATTTCGTACTCTTCTTCCTCATCTGCTCTGGCTGCTTTAAGCCGCTGCATTCTCCGTTTGAAGGTACGATATGATCCTTTTCCCCTTGGGGTCTTTTCGTCCCCTGCCCTCCAGGCTGAATTCTCAAATCGGCTTTGGCCGAAATGCCTTTTCTTGGGGGAATTCTGGACCTATCGGCCTACCTGGGTATTAGCTGGTGGCCTTCTGAACTTCTTCATTTCTGGGGACACAGCATCTTCGGGAACTGTAATCTGAATTACAGTCCTTCCATTTCTCTTATCGGCTGTCAATTTCATTTCTGAATCCCAACCATTAGTTATGATCTTCAAAGTTGGCCTTTCGCTCTCGTCCCTGGATTCTAGCTTCTATTGTTTGTCCGATTGCTTAATCCATTCCTTGACTTCATAATCTCCCTATCGGTCAAAAACATCTGAAACTTTCTCTTTCCCCTTTTGTGGAGACCCTATTCGTCTTCATACTCCTGCCTTCTTCTGGACCGATGACTGACTTCCTAGCCGATCGTGCACAGAACTTTTACTGGACGATGGTTGGTCCCCCAAACGATCGTGTACCGACTTGTTCTGATCAGGGTGCACCATCACCATGTTGGCAACAAGAAATGGATTTTTATCAATTGCCATTAATTTATCTGGGAATTTTAGTTTCCCATCATCCACGTGCTTCTGGATTAACTTTCTAAAGTGTCCACAGACCGTCGTGGAGTGAGTAGCTGATCCGTGAAATCTACACCACCCGGCGTCCAATTGCTCTTTAGTCGGCTGTGGATGATTTCCTTTGAATTCAAGCAACCCATTTTGGCAATAGTCAAATATTTCGTCCATTTGAGGTAGATCGAAAGAATAAAACCTCTGAGATTCGTCCCTGACTTCTCCTTCTTTCTCCTTGCCTCTCACTGGCCGAAGAGCTGGACAGGTCATTGGCTTCTTTATCACCAATTCAGCCCTTGCAACTTCGGCTAAGGTAGAAATGTCGTCCACATTATATTCTTCTTCAATTTCACACCTATCCAGAGATTCTGCAAATGATGCAGCCGATTGGATTGGCTGTGATCTCCCACTTTGACTCCGGCTTGACTTAAAAGCCGCCTGCTCCGCCAAGTACGTTTCCATTCGTACGGCTTCGGCCGTTAATTCGGCCACAGTCCTTGGTCTTGTGACCATCAATCTGTCCTTGATAGCGAACTTCAGATTCTGCTTCAGGATTTGGATATATTCATGCTCTGGGAGCATTGTCTTCATCTGAGCTTTAACGGCGTAAAATCGTTCTATGAACTCCGTGACTGATTCAGCCGCCTTCCGCTTTGTTGATGTTACATCAACAACTGAAACTTTAGGACTGGTGTTGTAAAATCGGTCATGAAATAACCGCTCCATTTCAGCCCAAGTGTTGACTGATCCTGCGGGCAAATTAATATACCACTCAAATGCTGGACCGATGAGCGATAAGCTGAAAAATATCAACTTGTGAAAATCATTTTGGGCTATTCTGGTGCATTGAGCTGTAAATCGGCCGATATGTTCTATCGTCGATCGGTCGATATCTCCTGAGAATGTGTTAAAATCAGGAACCTTCACTCCTCTAGGCAGTGAATACTGTTCTTCTATATATTCAGGATAAGGCTTCCTATACATCGGCCTATTCTCCTGGCCGATGAGGTTTCCAAACTGTGTACGAATGATCTCAGCTATAAGCTCTCTATAAACCAGTTGTGGCGGATTCGGCTGCAGTGGTAGATAGTGTTGTTGTACCACTGGAGCAGGCGGTTGCACTGCTGGTTGAGGCGGTTGATTCTGCTGCTGATCGTACCTCTGTTGAAGAGGGACGAAAGGTCGTGGTCCCTGCCCTCCTAGCGGCCGATAGGCCTGCTGTTGAAAATTGTGAGGATTTTGCATCGCATGTGGTGGATTTTGCACCATCTGTGCATTCTGCGTTCCAATCGGATACATATTCCTCGCTAATTCGGCTCTAAACATTGCTGGCATTGCTGCCTATATAGTACCTTCTATCTGTCGAACCGAATTCGTAACTGCCGCTTCTACCATAAACTGGACGTGATCACGGAACCGCGGGGTTAGATCGTCGTGCGGGAACTCCTGATTGTGGAAGTTTGATGGTCCGGGGAATCCTGGAGAGAATTCGCCGGGTTCTCCTGTGCGCTCTTCCTGAATCAGCGGCAAATCAGTCCTTGCCGCCGTGTTAACCGTTGGAGTTGCATGCGTCTCGAATGCCATTGTGAGTCCCACTGGGCGTGCCACTGTTTGGCTAGCGTCGAGCCAAGGACCTTTATCTCCTCAAGGGAGGCGATCGGAAAAGGATCAAACCGATTACGGGTCCGGATTTACAATAATGCGCCCAAACTTGACTAATTATGCCCAAACTTGACTGAATATTCACTGGAATTATAATGGCAAACTGGATACAATGGAGAATCTACCAGTTGTTGAGAAACAACGGCGAATTCACCGGAAAATAGAACCAAACTACTGGTTGTTGAGAAACAACGGTGGACTTGGAAAAAGGTAACCGCTACAAGCTAAACTATAGTCTAGGAAAGCTGTTAAAGGAAAGCAGTAAAGATACAAAGAATTGAAATTAGCATAAAGGAATTTTGGGATGGATTGGTCTCTCTTGATTATGTGCATGACATCCCCTATTTATAGCCGGAGCCCTGATAACCGCTCTCCGCCGATTCCTCTTAGCCGATTTTTACTCTTCCTTCGTCGGCTGCCCGTACTCCATTTCGACCGATATTTCTTGTACTTGGGAATCTCCCTTCGTCCAGACTCTCATTTGACCTTAATCGTCCGCCTCTAATTTCCTCGGCCCCATCAATTTTAAGTCCATCTTCCTTTTGAATTCTTTTCTGGCCCATTTTGTATGGCCCAATTAATTCTCTACGGCCCACTACCTTTGTGGCCCCAACAGGTGAAAATACGAAGAAATTGTTATAATTATAGTACTCCGTATTTTACAAACAAGACGTGTTTGCGGGTTCACTAACAAGTATATCTATTGTTTCGCCAAAAAACCAGGATACATCTATTTGACACAAATTAAACATCAGTGTTCAGTTTTTGAAATTTAAAAGTTACTATGAATAATAAATATTTTTTTATTTTAATAACTAAACTCTAAATTCTAAATTCTAGGTTTCGTCAACTTTTAATTTTTTAAATTTTAAATTCTAAACTCTAATTTTAAACTCTAATATCAAATATATTATCCATAACTATTTCAATTTAATATTTATTTCACCATTAATTTGAAAATATAATTATTTCTCAAATATATACATCATGGGTACATGACCTTTAACCGTTGTTGTTATTATTATTATTATAGAGTTGTTCTTACTAGAATTAAGAAAATACCTCACGTCTATACTCCCACTCACAATTCCAAATATTTTCATCATAGTGGGAATATGATATTTCCACTCTAAACTTTTCTCAAACCAAACACTTATATTTCCACTTCAAACTCCCCTCCAACCAAACACGAGCATCCTCTACTATATATCTAAAATTCCAATTGGGAATCTTGAATCCATCCAACCAACAACCCTAACGGTGCGTTTGGTTGGAGGGATCTTAGATTACTTGTAGAAATGTGATTGTTGGGAATGTAAGATTACTGGAAATATGGTATTGCTGAGAATATTATTTTTTGATGTTTTAATATTTTATTGCGTTTGGTTAGATTGGGAATCTCAGATTTCCTGTTTTAATTAATTTGTCATAGTGTCCCTGAATTTCAATGGAACAAATGTTATAAATATATTATTTTGCTACACAATAAAAATATTTAAGTCGATTTATTTTTTTAAAATATTGAAAACTCTTTATATGTAATTTATTGTATGATAATTACTTATTTAATGTCTCTAAATCCTTATTATTTTCGTTTTATATAGAGGAAAAGTAAATTTTAAGAAAATATGAAAATATATATTAAAATATGAGAATATATCTATATTAAAAATATATTTAAATAATTTAAAAATTTTAATTGATTTTTTAAAATTAAATTTCATATATTCATCATTTTTTAGAATACAAATATCTAAATTTATAAAATAAAATAAGTATAAAAAGTGAGGGTGTAAAAGTCAAATTAGTATAAAAGTAGGTAAAGTGGAGGTGGTAATCTAGGAATGTGACACCCAAAACACTCAATATTCCCACCGAGGTGAGAATGTGACATTCGCACATGAAATATGCCTCGAACCAAACATGGGCATGTTTGGTTCCCTACCCAAGATTCCAAGGGGGAATCTCAGATCCCCGAACCAAATGCCCCGTAAGGGATGTTTTTTTCTTATAGATATTTAAATCAGCTTTATACACAATATTTGAATATAAGAGTTTAATTAAGGATAGAAAGATCAATATAATGGAATTAGTTCCTATGCTGATTCAACACATGAAAGAGTTGCTAATAATGGCTTTTTTGTTTTGAGATTTTCTCCAATGATACAGTTTTGGTGCTTCCAAATATTTCCAAGTATGTCAAGACAATCAATCTCATCCATTTAATTAACTCTAACGGTTATAAATTAAAAAGGGTTGTAAAAAAATATGTAAGAGTTTCTTCATTTACTAAAATCGCTAAGATTATTTCCTAATCTGTGGTGATTGTATCATTAATTCCAAATACTTTCTTGTAATAATAAAAAAACTTCCATGTTTAATAAATAAATTAAGAAATATAATTAAGTTATATTGAAATATTCAATGAATACGTAGTACATACCATATCATGTCGCTGAAATGCACAAAATCCATCGTTGAAAACTACTATATCATGCAGCTGAATATACTATATTATGTCATTGAAATATTTATCGTGTCGCTGAAATATACGTAGCACATCACTAAAATATACTATTGTCTGGCACTGAAAATTACTGTATCATGTCGTTGAAGCACACATTGTAAGTCTCTGACCAATACTAAAATTTGATAGGATAATTTGATTCATTACATTGAGTGGATAGATTTTTATATAAAGATTGTTCAAATTTGAGTTCATTTGAGAAAGTTACAGTCATTTGATATTTATTGCGCATGCTTTGTTATGTAGGCTATGTCGCTGAATCATATATACCATGTCTCAAAATTATAGAGGTCATGTCGCTGAATTGTATATGCTCCGTCGCTGAGATGTGCTTAAAATCACAATGAAGTTCGATTGGCTCTAACTTTCGCCAACGAATTCAGATTTGAAAATACTTTATATGAAAATTCACCTACTCGATGCAATGAATCAAAAAATCTTATCAAATTTTAGAAATTCCAAACAAATAAATAAAAAATTTCACATAATGATATCGCTGAAATACATAGAACTATGTCTCTGAAATGTATACTATTGTGTCACTGAAATGAATACAATGATGTCGCTGAATTGCATAGGTTGTGTCGCTCAATTGTATATGCTCCATCACTGAGATGTAAATGATTTGTTGCTGAAATTATAATAAACTTCAAATAGCTCTGAATTTCTCAAATGAACTCGGATTTGGACGTTCTCTATGTGAAACTCTATCTACTCGATGTGATTAATCTAAATATCCAATCTAATTTTGAAAATTCTAACATAGGAATAGAAAATTTTATTGATTTATTGCGGAAATGAGCTAAATTACAAAAAAATAACCTTAGAATTAATTTTAACCATTTGATCACAACATCCATCAACGGCTACGATGTTCCGTCAGTATGTCAAGAATTGTACATTCTGTACCATAACACAATTGTTTTTTCCTCCAGGTGGTGGTGCATTAAATAAGTGGTGGTGCATTAAATAGAAGATTCTATTACCATAGGTAGGGGTAATAACTATATACAACCACAAAAACACAACACTAAACACAACACAATAACATACAGTATAAAATATCATAATATACAGCCAAATCCAACATGTCATATGAGTAAGGTAGTAAATTAAAATTTAGTTAATATTATTTCTATTTTGATCAAAGTATATTAATTATATGTGTTAGTACACTAAGTGTGAAAGTGGTCCGCCCAATTTAATAGGTTAGGTGAGCATTTAATTTTGATTAATTTTTGTCTCCCATCCATTTCAAACTTTGCTGCTCAGGTGCAATACTGTGCAAATATCACCTCGGTTCTGTTCATTTTTCTGCTAAAATGGTTGGCTGCTGAAGGCTATAAATACCCTGGCCATTTCATTTGCCAGCGTACCCCAACAAAGAGAGCCAAAGCAGAAAGCCAAATTCAAGGCACTGCTTCCTTGTGAGAGAGTGTAGTGTTTGAGACTTTTGTAAGTCTTCCTTGTCGAGTGGGTTTTGTTTGCCAGGAATTTATTTCCAAAACCCTTTTGTAGTAATTCTCCCTCATAGTGAACTAATAATTCGGTGGAGCCCGGAGGACGTAGGCAAATTTGTGCCGAACCTCATTAAATCTTGGTGTTCTCTTTATTGTTTAATTAATAGCTCTATTATTAAGGTATAATTTTGGTGGAAACTTACCCGATTTCCACAACAATTGGTATCAGAGCCTTGGTTGCATAGTGTGCTCTGTGGTCGCAGCTAAGCTGATCTTCCACATCAGAAACACATCTCGGTTAAGCTACCGTTTGTGAGCTATTAATTAAACTTTGAAGCAGAAATGGCGGATAGGTCCGGTGCAATGTCAACTTCAGATTCGAAGCCGTTGGTGATATCGTCATCACGGACGATGGTTTCAAATGCCAAATTTGATTTCGAAAAATTCGACGGTACCGATAATTTTGGTATGCGGCAGTGCGAGGTGTTGGACATCTTGTACCAGCAAGAGCTAGATGGGGCACTTGAAGAAACCAAACCAGATGGTGTTGATGATAAAGACTGGACGAGGATCAACCACCTTGCCCGTGGTACAATTCGGCTATGTCTCTCAAAAGAGCAGAAGTATCCGCTTATGAGAGAGACGATGGCGCACAGACTGTGGAAAGAACTGGAGGATAAATTCATGAAAAAGAGCACAGAGAACAAGCTCTACATGAAGATGAAGCTGTATCGACTCCGGTATTTGCCCGGTACCACGATGAACGAACACATAACAAGATTCGTTTCTTTGGTTACCAATTTATTGAATCTCGACGAGAAGATAGATGACGTTGACAAGGCGCTGATACTGTTAGCTTCGCTCATCGATGAATACGAGCATATAATTGTTAGTATGCTGACTGGAAAGGAAACAATTTCCTTTAAAGAAGTTACCACTACCTTGTATTCTAACGAGATCAGAAAGAAAGATAAGTTAGAACACATGAGTGCGACTGGTGAAGCCCATATCGTTCGAGGTCGTAGCCATAAGTACAAGCCGGACAGAAGAGGCAGATCCCAGGCAAGAGGCAGAGTGTCAAAAGACGGATGTATCTTTTGTCACGAGAAAGGACATTGGAAGAAAGAATGTCCTAAGCTGCAAAAGAAAAAGGGGAAAGTAGTAGCAGAAGCTTGTGTTGCTGATAGTGATGAGATAGAGTCTTCTTTAGCTTGTGTCTCATCGGTAACGTGTACTGACGATTGGTTGCTAGACTCAGGATGCTCATTCCACATGTGTTCCAGGAAGGATTAGTTTGTCAACTTTGAAAGTGTTGACGGTGGAGTTGTCTACCTAGCCGACAACGGACCTTGCCAGATAGCTGGAATTGGCTCAGTACATCTGAAGAACCACGATGGAACAACCAAGGTGCTGACGGAAGTTCGTTACATACCGAAATTTGCCAAGAATCTCATATCTGTGGGAGTCTTGGAAGCTAAAGGCCACTCCATCAGCATTCAGAACGGGATTTTGAAAGTGATCTCGGGAGCACTTGTCGTCATGAGAGGTATACGGAAAAATAACTTATACCACTTCCAGGGCAACACGATGGTTGGCATTGCAGGAGCAGTATCAGAAGCAGACAAGGAAGAGAAGATGACCAAGCTATGGCATATGAGGCTTGGGCATGCTGGGGAAAAATCCTTGCAGACTCTAGCAAAGTAAGGATTATTAAAGGATGCAAAGACTTGCGAACTTGAATTTTGCGAGCAATGTGTTTTGGGAAAGCAAACACGGGTGAAGTTTGGAACGACAATCCATAACACTAAGGGCATGTTTGGAACACTGTAATGTATTAGAGTGTATTGTATTATTTAATGCAGGTGTATAGTATTATGTTATATTATATTAAAACTGTATTAAATTAATATTATACAGTGTTTGGTAGTGTACTGTATTATAATTATACAATATTTTTGTATTGATGTTTTATAGATTTTAATTTATTACCTTTCTATTAAAATTAATTTCTATTAAAAAATTTTTCTTAAATTTAATATTTTGACATATATTATTTTAGTATTATAATAATAAATATATAAAATATAAAAATAAGTATATTTTAATATTATAATATTTATAATAAATTAATTTATCTATTAATATATTTATGACAAAATAAATACCAAATAAACATTATAAACAACAAAACAAACCCCTCATTAAAATAAACTCACCTCTCCACCATGTATTAAGTTATACACCCAATCCCTCATTAAAATAATACTTATGCAACTTTAAAACTTGCCAAACATCATCTAGCATTATTTTTATACATAATGATAGTACTATACATCCTAATACACCATAATACATGGTACCAAACATGCCCTAATGGAATTATGGATTACATTCACTCAGATGTGTGGGGACCTACCAAGACGGCTTCTCTGGGAGGAAACCACTATTTTGTCACGTTTGTTGATGGCTTTTCCCGGAGAGTATGGGTGTATCCCATGCGAAAAAAAATGAAGCATTCGGGAAATTCATCGCTTGGAAGAAAATCATGGAGAACCAGACGGGGAGGAAGATTAAAGTGCTTCGATCTGATAACGGCACGAAATATCAAAATGACCCTTTTTTCGATTTGTGCAAGAAAGAAGGTATTTCTCGACATTTCACTGTGCGGGACACGTCACAGAATGGTGTGGATGAACAGATGAACCGAATCTTGTTGGAGAAAGTTCGGTGTATGTTGTCCAATGCTAACTTGGGCAAGCAGTTCTCGGCTGAAGCGGTGACATATGCGAGCCATCTAATCAATCGACTACCATCAACTGCACTTAAAGGCAAGACACCTTTGGAGGCATGGTTTGGCAAACCTGCAAATGATTATCATTCTTTACGTGTGTTCGGTTCCGCTGCTTATTATCACGTGAAAGAATCAAAGCTAGATCCGAGGGCGAGAAAAGCTGCTTTCATAGGGATATCTTCTGGAGTTAAAGGATATCGCCTATGGTGCCCGAAGATGAAAAAGGTGATCTTTAGCAGAGATGTTACCTTCAACGAATCGATAATGTTGAAGAAGGTAACCAAGCAGCAGCCGGATAGTACTCCCCAGCAGGTGGAGCATTATCCTTAATAGGTGGAGTTTCAGACATCTACAACCAGAGAGGTAAATGGCCAACCAATAGAAGATGATGGTACAAGTAGCGAAGAAGAGCCCAGAGAAAGTGAGGTTTTAACACAAGAACCTCAGGAGCAACAAGATTTACCGATTGCAATTAGAAGGCTAAGAAGAGAAATTCGGAGACCTGCTCGATTTGAAAGTATGTTGGCCTATGCACTTCCTGTTATTGAAGAAGGTATACCACAAAATTTTCTTGATGCAAGAATTAGTCCGGAAAAAGAAAAGCTGAAGAAAGCCATGGACGAGGAAATGCATTCCCTTGAAGCAAATCACACGTGGAAGCTAGCTAAACTCCCAGGGGAAAAGAAGACAATTGGTTGCAAGTGGTTCTATGCTCAGAAAGAAGGATGTCCAAAAAAGAATGACGTTCGCTAAAAGACAAGATTGGTAGCAAAAGGCTATGCTCAAAAAGAGGGAATTGATTACAATGAGGTATTTTCTCCTCTTGTAAAACATTCCTCTATTCGTATTTTGTTGGCCTTGGTAGCACAGTTTGATTTGGAACTAGTTCAAATGGATGTCAAGACGACATTCTTACATGGCGATTTGGAGGAGGAAATCTACATGTCCCAACCAGAAGGATTTGAAGTTACTGGAAAAGAAGATTGGGTTTGCAGGTTGAACAAATCGATTTACGGATTGAAACAATCTCCAAGGCAATGGTATAAGCGATTTGATCAATTCATGATTGGCCAGAAGTACACTTTGAGCAATTTTGATCATTGCGTATATTTCCGTAAGCTACATGATGGATCTTTCATTTATCTTCTTCTATATGTAGATGATATGTTAATTGCTTCGAAACATAGAGGAGAAATAAACAGGCTGATGTCCTAACTCAGCAAGGAGTTCGAAATGAAAGATCTCGGTGAAGCAAAGAAAATTCTCGGTATGGAAATAACGAGAGATAGGAAGAGGGGCACTCTGAATTTGACTCAGAAGTAATATTTGAAGAAATTACTACAGCGGTTTGGTATGACAATCAAAACCAAACCTGTAAGTACACCATTTGCTTCTCATTTCAAACTTAGTGCTTTACAATGCCCGAAGACGGAAGAGGAACAAGAATACATGTCAAAGGTTCCTTATTAAATGCGGTGGGTAGCTTGATGTATGCAATGGTGTGTACAAGGCCTGACATTTCACATGCAGTTGGAGTTGTGAGCCGTTACATGCATGATCGGGGCAAAGATCATTGCACGCTGTGAAATAGATTCTAAGATATATCTTGAAAACCTTAGATATTGGATTGATATTTGAGAAGACTAATGTTACTGGTCTACATATAGTTGGGTATTGTGATTCAGACTATGCAGGAGATCTAGATAAACATCGATCAACTACTGGATACGTATTTACTCTTATAAATGCACCAGTTAGTTGGAAGTCTACCTTACAGTCAACCGTTGCTTTGTCAACAACGGAGACAGAATACATAGCCATTACAGAAGCTGTTAAGGAAGCCATTTGGTTACAGAGATTGATGTATGACTTGGGAGTTGGTCGGAAACATGTATCAGTGTTTTATGACAGTCAAAGTGCCATTCATCTAGCAAAGAACCAGGTGTATCATGCTAGAACCAAGCATATCGATATAAGGTACCATTTTGTGCGGAAAATAATTGAAGAATGTGGAGTCAATGTACAAAAGATCAAGACCACCGAGAATCCTGCAGATATGTTGACGAAGGCTGTAACATGTATCAAGTTCGAACATTGTTTGAACTTGAGAAATGTCTCAAGATATTGAAGCTAGCGCTGAAAAGCGTATTTGGAGGTCCTGCCGAATTTCGTGATGAGAGAACCTCGAAGGAGACACTATGATTGGAATTTGGGACTCACCAAGTTGGAGATTTGTGAAAGTGGTCCGCCCAATTTAATAGGTTAGGTGAGCATTTAATTTTGACTAATTTTTGTCTCCCATCCATTTCAAACTTTGTTGCTGCTCATGTGCAATACTGTGCAAATATCGCCTCGGTTCTGTTCATTTTTATGCTTAAATGGTTGGCTACTGAAGGCTATAAATACCTGGCCATTTCATTTGCCAGCGTACCCTAACAAAGAGAGCCAAAGCAGAAAGCCAAATTCAAGGCACTGGTTCCTTGTGAGAGAGTGTAGTGTTTGAGGCTTTTGTCTTCCTTGTTAAGTGGGTTTTATTTGTCAGGAATTTATTTCCAAAACTCTTTTGTAATATTTCTCCCTCATAGTGAACTAATAATTTGATGGGGCCCGGAGGACGTAGGCAAATTTGTGGGGAACCTCGTTAAATCTTGGTGTTCTCTTTATTGTTTAATTAATAGCTCTATTATTCGGGTATAATTTTAGTGGAACCTAACCCGATTTCCACAACACTAAGCTTTTTGTGCAGATGATCAGTGTCATCAGAACGATGTTGGAACGACGCATTGACGACAAGAACTAAATAGAATTATTAATTTCTGATGGAAGTTATTTTGGACTGGTTTTAACTGATTAGGAGGACCTACTTTCAGCCGATTGCGAATTTACTCTCCTCCATATAAGTGTGTTAGTCCTATATGAGATTAAGAGATTTTTGCTAGATTGATCTATTGAGTTGTAATTCACTTTCATATTTTTAGAAGTCGGTTTTTCTCTCTTGTTTTCATAGAGTTCATTCTTGAGAATTTTTAGACAGACTTTGATGAGTGTTCTACATCTGAGAGTTTTTTGAAGATCATCAAAGTATGCGCTACATACTTCAATTGGTTTGCCGAATTGAAGATCACATTTTTACACATCACGTTGTGGAGGTTTAATTTGCGAAAAAGCCTGGAAATATGAAGGATTGATTCAGGATAATCAAAAGAAGATCGAAGGTGTTGACAGATTCAAGGTGATTCTTAGAGAATCGAATTAGGAGGGTTGCCTGCAAGCTGTAGTTAAGGGGGAGTCTTAACTACAGTGTTCGACTAGATAGTTTCTTCTAGTGTTGAGTTTGATTCTGTATGTTAAATCTAGATTAAGTCTGTAAGTTCTCGTTCTTCTTAGTCTAGATTAGACCTGGATTGGGATCCTCTAGACGTAGGTTTCTAAGACCGAACTGGGTCACCAAATACTCGTGCATTTTTTACTGCTTTCCACAAGACATTACAATACTTCATTAACAACGAAACCAGAATCTTGAAAGGGGACCTTCAAATTAGTATCAGAGCCTTCTCTCTTGCATAGCTGGGGAGATCCAGAATCTTGAAAATGAAGAGTAAAGTCGCATCAAAGAAAATGATGAAAGCCCATCGAATGGCTTTTCAAGAAGATGCAAAGTCCATCGCATTGAATGTTGCATAAAAGTTTGAAGACATTTCTGAAGATGAGATATTCTACATAACCAAGGAAGTGGTCAGAATGCTTCAAGAAAGAAGGATAAGGCAATTCAACGAAGGAAATGTCCACGACATAGTTCTGACAATGTTCAAACGACAGACATACATCATTGCAAGAACTTGAAACGAGGAGAAAACAGTAGAAATGAACTTCAAGCGACGCTAGTAATTACGACGACAGAGAAACGACGGATGGCCACATAAGTGAAAATGAAGATGTCATGCATTCACTCTAAGAGATGCTAGTCCTACTCCTTCAGAAGGTAACTCTGAGTCAATTCAATTAATTGCTAACATTTCCTCTATTGTTACAGGAGGAGAATCAGGTAGTCTCTATGAAGAACTCGTTGATGCCTACGAAGAACTTAAAGAGGAGTATGAAGAAGCTGTACTGGAGAACAAGAAGTTGTTAAAACAACTCACTGACATCGGCCTGTAATATGATAAAGAAGAAGCTGAAAAGGATAAAGCTGTAAATGATCTAAAAGCCCTGAAGGAAGAATGTAATGAGCTCCAGCTTCAAATCACTACATTGACCGAAGAAAAGGTGTCTTTTCAAATTGAGCTGATTGATCTTAAGGCACGGATTGTTGATCTTGAAAAGATGATGGATAGTCAAGGCAAACTGAAGAAAGTTCTTACCGTTGACAAGTGTTCCAAAGATATGACAGGGATTGGCTGTAAGAAGCAAGCAACTACTGGAAAAAGGATGTTTGTAAGTGGTGGATACTTAGAGTCAACGACTACATACTCTCCAGATCATGAAGTTTCAACATCATCTAAACGACGAAGAGACTGCAACTATTGTAATCTCCCAGGACACACAACTGAAACTTGTATGTGAATTGTTCGTGATCTTATGAATGGACGACCAGTGGTTTGGCCTTCACAAGAACTGGAAAAAAAAAAGATAAGAATTCAAAGAGTATGGATTCCAAAGAAGAAAACTCTGTCACCATGTGATGTTGTTACCATATACCAGCAACCCCTACATAGAACAATTTGCCAACCAGAAATGCTTCCCAACTCAGTTCAAAATGGGTAAAATGATTTTATTTTGCATTGATAAGTTTTTTGAACTAATGAATTGTTTAATTGCCTATTATTAAGGAGATATTAGGCTATTTCGATGATCGACGCCCATGTGTTTGATAAAGCTCTCATCAAGGGTGAGAAATAGAGGTTTGTATCCCGTGGTTAATGTTGAAGGGGGGTTTGAAGAAGCTTGGCTTTATATGTTGGTGATGGTAACTAGTATACTTGGTTGGTAATGAGGATTTACATTGTGAATTTATATTTTGATATTCTCTGATGCTTATGACAACAGATGAACTACTGCCTAATGTTTTTGGTTTGTGAAATTTACTAAAGCAGTTGACTTGGTGTTACACCTACATGACAACTATTGATGGTTGTTTATGGATATATCTTACCGTGATATTTGATTGTGATACTGACACTTTTTAATGTTTGAGACACTTTTGATGGGATCATCATCTACACAAAAAGAGGGGGAGATTGTTAGTACACTAAGCTTCTTGTGCAGATGAACAGTGTCGTTAAAACGATGTTGGAACGACGCATTGACGACAATAACTTAACAGAATTATCAGTTTCTGATGGAAATTATTTTGGACTAGTTTTAACTGATTTGGAGGAGCTACTTTCAGCTGATTGCAAATTTACTCTCCTCTATATAAGTGTGTAACACCCCGATTTTGGTAATCCAGGCCGAATGCCACCGCCACACCTCCGAAACGAGACACGACTCATTCGAGCTCACTTGAGAGATGCAAGGCTATGATATTTCAGAAAAATAATTTAAAAACAAGCCCAAAATATAATAGATAAATAATATAGTCTATCAGGTGCATTATTCAAAGTAAATAGCAGCGGAAATTATAAATTAGGCCGACATGGCCAAAACGCATCGGATAAACAAGTCCGAAATAATGCAATCACAATAATAATGGTTTATTTTCCCCGAGCCCGATGCATGCACATGTTCATGCATATTCGCCTTACTCTAAAAAAGAAAATGCAACGGTTTTATCAGTATATAAAATACTGAGTAAGCTAACTCCTAACATAACAATAATGGTTTTAAATTTAATTAATAAAAATTTACGTTTTAATTTATGCTCACCTTTAACATACTATAAAAATAGGATATAGGAAGTCAACTTGCATGCTTTAAGAACGAGTTTAATTAAGGCAAGATGACAAGATACTAAATGCATAAATTTATAATTTAAAATAAAAGCGTAGACAAGAATTTAAAAATATGTGAAAAATTTAAATAACCAAATGCAAACTAAAAGTCTTTTAATTCCCGTTAACTAAGAGGAGGACGCCACATCTAAGTTTCTCAAGTATCAAGCTTCTCATGTATCAAGTTTCAGAACTGCCGAAGCAATCCGCGTATCACGCTATACACAGTACCACTCCAGAGCCTCGGGTAACCCATACGGATACACTCGAGAGTGTAGACTAGTTTTCAATGACCGTTTTGGCACAATATCACAAAAGCTCATCCTCGTCTGTTCAGGCACGAATGAAAAGCTAGATGGGCACCCTGCAGAGCACTCACCCCCTACATCGCAAGTGGAGATCTAGCTCAACCTAGTGTAACGGGTTTTTGAAATTTTTTGCCATCATTTAAAAAGAAAGGTTTCAACTGTTTAGTTTAGAAAATCTCAAATTCATCAAGTATAGTATATGTTCGTCACAGTTCGCGCCTTTTTTAATTTAAAAATTCATTCCTCAGGCAAACACCATGAAATTTACATAGTAAAACAAACACACCCTAACGAACAACTTTCAATCTTTATATTTTTCGAAATAAGGTGAGGAGTCAAGTAAAAAATCAAGATTTCTACAGAAAACACATGCTGTCCGGATTTCAGATTCGGCACACTGTTTTAATTCGAATTTTCGACACATCAAACAAGCTCCAAACATTCTAAACATTTACAGACACATACTAGACATGATTATCTACAACTTTTGTTTACATTGCAAAGTTTAGTTTTGATATGATCACTTAGAAAATCACAGATCTTGTTCAGAGTTCAACACTGTCAGGTTTTTCGGTTTCACAAAAAACGCAGCAGCAACCAGACGGAATTTGGGGGATCAAACTTTGATGAAAATTCATGAAATTTTAACACAGTATATTTTAGTATCTTAGGAACAAATTTGTAGTTTTGATGTTTTTTTTAGAACACTTTAAAGGGCTCTAATAAACTGATTACAAAAACCGCGCATAGTGAGTTCTCTAGGGATAGATTTACGTTCATACATTAATTTCTACCATCTACTCGACCAAGGGGTGCCAAAATCAATATGAAAGGAAGCTAACTTACTGGAGATATGGTCTAAAGCCTTAGGGTTCGTTGAATTTTCCTTCGGGATCCGTGAACGCGTCCAAACCTCCTCGTCCTCTTCCTTTCATTCCGATTCATGGTGTTAAAGTAGGAAAAACTCATCGTTGGATGCTATACTCGACTAGAGGACATGAAATAAAAGCTAAAACCTTCCCTTACTACCAACCTATGCCTGAGAAGTGTCAAATTTCGTCCAAGAAGTCGGTCTCCTCGCTGAATTCGGTCCAAGAGTTCGAGATTTAGGGTTTTCGGGGTGGTTGAAGGTGGAAGAGAGTCGTGGGGTGTTCAAAGGATATTCAGGAGCTAGATATGGGGTATTTCTAGCCCCAAACCACCCCCACACATCCAGGGTCAGTTAGGCACGTCTTGGGGCGCAAGAAGTGAAGCCGACGCCACAAAATCCGGAGTCGGGTAGCCGAATCTCGTTTTGGCCGCAACAGCCTGAAGCGGTGCGCCCTTGGGGCTGTTCTTCTCTAGACCGCGCGGACTCAGCCTGGGCGTCGCGCGATCCGTCGGGCCTTTCTCCTCTCTTTTGGGTTCCTACTACGTTCTTGGGCTTAAATATTCGGGTTGTTCTTGGACTTTAAGTTCCTATTTTAAATTTATTTCGAACTCAAATTAATTTCGTATTCGAAGTCTTGAATTCTTCGACTATCGGCTCCCGTGCAATAATTTATTTAATTAAATTATTTTCTATTTCACGGGCTTTCGGGAATTAAGTTCCTTTTAATATTCGAATTAAATTTCAGTTCTTTTTTTAAACGTGATTAAAATGCAACTAAATTCGTGGGTATTACAGTGTGTTAGTCCAGATGAGATTAAGAGATTTTTGCTAGATTGATCTATTGAGTTGTAATTCACTTTCATATTTTTAGAAGTCAGTTTTTCTCTCTTGTTTTTCATAAAGTTCATTCTTGAGAATTTTTAGATAGACTTTGATGAGTGTTCTACATCTGAGAGTTTTTTAAAGATCATCAAAGTCTTTATGCGCTACATGCTTCAATTGGTTTGCCGAATTGAAGATCACGTTTCTACACATCACGTTGTGGAGGTTTGCTTTGCGAAAAAGCCTGGAAATCTGAAGGATTGATTCAGGGCAATGGCGGATCCATGGTTTTTAATTTGGTGGGTCGAATATTATGAAGGGTAGTAAACTAACTTTAGCATCGTGTATTCAATCAAAATATTGTTACATTTTTTTGGACTTTTAAAAGTCGGTGGATTTAGAAAATCAATACACTCTATGTAGAGTTGTCTGACTACGCTTACATAATCAATTGATGGAGTTTTGAAGTTAGTAGACTATTGAATACCTAAAGACTCTTAATTTTTTTTAAAAAATTTGTGCTTCTTCCGTATTTGAAAAATATTAACATTCATTGTTTTCACGCAATTCAATACACATGTTTAAAGAGTAATATCTCAAAATTTATAAAATAAAAAATTATAAAACTTCAATATTATAAAATACGTGATTAGACGAATCTAACAAGATCTCACTTGACTATATTTTATCTTATGTAACTGTGTTAAAAAGTCGAATCAAAGTTACTCAATGAATAGTGTTTACTATGCAAACGTTAATATTTTTAAAAAATGGAGGGAGTATTTGAATACCTCAAAATTTGTAAAGGTTTTTTTAAAACACGGATTGAATACCTTGTGAGTTTTTTCCAAAAAGAGTTAAAATCCAGATTGAAAACACTAAAATGTTAAAGAGTTGTGAATCCCTTAAAATATACCATATATCTTATGTTATTTTATATATATACACACATTTATAATAATTAAAAAAACAATCAATACTATTAAACTCCTATACCCAAATTACTCAATGCTTTTTCTAAAATTACAATCGAATTCTCATTATATCAAAATATTAGTATTAATATTTTAATTTTTTTTTTGACCCACCTTGTACAAGAGTGGATACGCCACTGATTCATGATAATCAAAAGAAGATCGAAGGTGTTGACAGATTTAAGGTAATTCTTGGAGAAGCAAATTAGGAGGGTTTCCTGCAAGCTGTAGTTAAGGGGGAGTCCTAACTACAGGGTTCGACAAGATAGTTTCTTCTAGTGTCGAGTTTGTTTCTGTATGTTGAATCTTGATTGAGTCTGTAAGTTCTTGTTCTTCTTAGTCTATATTAGACCTAGATTGGGATCCTCCGACGTAGGTCTCTAAGACCGAACTGGGTCAACAAATACTCATGCATTCTTTACTGCTTTTCACAAGATGTTACAACACTTCACTAACAACGAAACCAGAATCATGAAAGGGGACCTTCAATGCATAACTAGGGGTGTGCATCGGTCGGTTCGGTTAACCGAACCGAACCAAACTTCAAAACCGAATTAAAAACAGAATTTTTTCTACAAACCAAAACCGAACCAAAATTACTGAAAATCGAAATAACCGAACCGAAATATTTCGGTTCGGTTATACCGGTTAACCAAACCGAACCGAATTGCTTTTCTAAAAAATAAAATATTTTTTGATCAAAACATCTCTATTACCATTTTCAAACCTGTAAATTCGCCCTGTCAAACAAAAACATCATATCTACATATAACTATGAGTGCATAATAGTAAACCATTCCAAATTGCATTGTTCAAATTACACACAAATGAAATGACAAAATAAAAAAAAAACAGTCATCGAATAGTTCAAATACGAAACAATATAAAAGTGTGAAAACTTTCAACAGTAGTTCTCACTTCCCATCCACACAAACAGTCACCGAATAGGGGTATTATTTTGTGTTTATTGTATAATGGCATAATGTATTTTATATTTTTTTTAAATATATAATTCAAATTTCGGTTCGGTTCGGTTAACCGAATTTTAGATTTTTAAAAACCAAAAACCGAACCGAAAACCGAAATTTTGGATTTTCAAAACCAAAAACCAAACCGAAATCCAAAAACCGAACCAAATTGCAAAATTCGGTTCGGTTCGGTCGGTTTGTTCGGTTTCGACCAAAATTTGCACACCCCTACATAACAAATCACTGATTATAACTATCTATAACAAAAGCATAATAATGAAATAAATCAATAATATTACATCTATATAGGCTCCCACTACCCATTTTCTAGTCTATATAGGTTGTTTAGAAAAAAAAAAATTACATCTCTATATATAAAAGAAAATAAAATAAGTCATGAAAATATTGTGCCAGATCTACAAGTGCGCATAAACTAGCTGAATAAAATAAAACATGGCGCTTCACTTTTTTTTTGGATGAGCCGAAATATGGCGCGGCACTTGAACACAAGCAACGAAAAACCTAATCACAAAATGGTCAATGGTCATCTACCAACCATTTTATATAGTTTCCACCATTTTTATTTTATTATTTATTTATTTTTATACCAGAGTTCACATTTTGTTTGTTTGGTATAACCTGTATACCTACTAAATAATAATACTAAATAATACTCCCTCCGTCCCACTTCAAGTGTCCTGTTACTGTTGGGCACGAGAATTAAGGTAGAGTTGGTTTGTGAGTATATGGTAGGGTCCACATAGTTGTTGGAGGGGAAAATTATTTCTATTTATAGAAAGAAGACATTTGTAATGGGACATCCAAAAATAGTAAGTAGGACATTTGGAATGGGACGGAGGGAGTACTAAATAGTAGTAATAATACTCCAATACTTAATACTTCTTCCGTTCCTAAATTATTGACACATTGGATGTTTTGTTACTGTTTATTGAGTAACTTTGATTCGCCTTTTTAATATATTTATATAAAATAAAATACAGTCAAGTGGGATCTTGTTGGATTCGTCTAATCGGATAGATTTAGAATATCAAATTTTCATAATTTTTAGTTGTATGCAATTTGAGTTATTACGGATTAAAAATATGTATTGGATTGTGTGAAATATGGGTCCGTGGCTGATATTAAGGAATTGAGGTAGTAAAATATAGGGATGAAAATGGTACGGATACGGTCGGATAGTATCGGATACGGATATTATCCATATTTTTTCCCTCGAATTCGGAATCGAATATGGATGGGCCGGATACGAATACGATTTCGGATATTTCAGATTACGGATACGGTATGGATAGAGGAGGATATATGACGGATACGGATTCAATCGGATAATTTTTTATATCTTTTTTAAAAAATTGATAATTTTTATAAAAATTATTGGATAATTTGATATTTTTTATAATTATTGATAATTTTTAATTAATAAATAATAATATATTAATATATTTGGATATCCATATTTAAAATCCGGATAATATCCTATCAATTTTCGGATACGGTCGGATATTTTCGGATACGGTCAAATATTTTCGGATGCGAATACGAATGCGAATATTAAAATACGGATTCGGACTTTAATATTACGACTACAGTATCAGTCCGGATAGTCGAATACGGATTCGGATTCGAATATAATCGGATACGGCATCGGATCGATCGGATATTTACCATACCGCTTTCACCCCTAGTAAAATATAGTAGGAGTACTAGACAATCAGAGACAGACCCAGGAAATTTCTCTTGGGGGCCTAGTTGCATGACAGGCTAACAGACTGTACAATCCGTGCTTGATTTTTAATTTTTTAAGACCCCATATTTTTAAATTTATTTTATTATTAATTTTTTTCATATTCCTTAATTTTTCTTTTGATATTTCGAACCTGCAGTAGCGCATTAAACCCTAAACCCCAAAATCGACTTTTCTCTGCAAAGAGTTTAACTGTAATATTTTGTTTTAATTTTTTTTAATCTTTTTTAAAGAATTGCATAGGTGTTGGATACTTTTTGCCATTTAGACAATATTTTGAGTGCATGAATTAATTAAAAATAAATAGAAATTAAGTTTTTCTTATGTTTTAATGTTTTTATTATACTGTTATAGTATATGTTTTATAGAGTAATTGACATCTTAAGATATTATAATAGCCTCATTTTTATAATACAACATAGTAATCTTAAATGAATAAGCAATTTCGCTAATTGATAATTTTCAGAACTATGGAAAAAATTTATATTTAGAAATTTATATGAGATAAGAGAAATTTAAAAAAAATTATGGACTTGAACTTAAATTGGAGAAGAAAAAAAATAAAAATGAGATAGTTATATCTAATATATATATATAGAGGTATATATAAAACCAAAATATAGATATATAGGGGTATAGAAAAAAAACATGGTGGGGGCCTGGGGCAGGCCCCTATGTAAGTCCGCCCCTGTAGACAATGTGCTATGTTTAGGCACTCAGTCAACGGTCATGTACATGTTTGATGCATTACTACATTGCAATCAATTTAGAATACTTACTGCCATGGATCTCTAGTTGAATTCTATGGGGCAGGCCCCTATGTAAGTCCGCCCCTGTAGACAATGTGCTATGTTTAGCCACTCAGTCAACGGTCATGTACATGTTTAATGCATTACTACATTGCAATCAATTTAGAATACTTACTACCATGGATCTCTAGTTGAATTCTATGGTTAAAATAGAAAAGGAAGAACAAAGGAAAATGAAGAACAAGTGATAAGGAGACTACACAATGGAACTTGAAGATCGAAGACAAACACCCCTCCAATATGGTGAACCCCTTCCTCCTTTCAAGCATCCAAAGTAGTAATCGATCGAGGTGCCTCACTCCTCGATTGATAGTCGCGGCCAACGACGATCGGATTCATGATTTGAGAGAAAAATGCTCTCGGTACTGACTTTGAAGAAGATGGGTAATTTTCATTCAACATTCAAAGTGAATACATTGAGTTTGGGATCCCAAATATATAGGGAAACTATTAAACAATCAACAAAAAGGAATTAAACAACCCTACACGAGTTCTCAACAACTGGAAAAGAAAATGGGATACTGTGTCGCGAGACTGGCCATGCGTCGCGAGTCTCGCGACATGGAAAGAGGTCTTGCGACGCAACAAGGATGGCGACGTGGCAGCATCTGGGAGGCTCCTGTCATGAGGCTCGGTCTCTATCGTGAAGCCTTGTCTCGCGACATGAGAGGAGGATCGCGACTGGGAGGTTGGCGACGCAGCAGTAAGGGCCTGAAGGTTCCCTGTCGTGAGACTCGGTCTCTGTCGCTAGAGTCGTCTTACGACTGGCGTGATGGCTAGCGACGGGCGATTGTTGAAGGCCCAATCGCAAGACTGGGTTTCACGCCTGAGACTTGGTCTCGCGACTGAGGCGGGGTTTCGCGACAGGGGGTCCAAGACTGGAGAACTCCGGGACTGATCTGAGCTAGGGACCTCCGACACTGTTCCGACGTTGACCACCGGTGACCGGTGGCTTTTTCGGCCAGATTCTGGCCAACTTCCGGCAACCTCGCCGGATCTCCGGCGACGGTGGCGGCGGCAGCGACGGTGACGGCGAAACCTTCTGTTTCGACCACTTCATGCTAATCTGCTCTGTTTTTGCATCTAGAGGTCATTCTGCTATCCGGTCTCAGTCCGAAGAAGCGGGACCCAGAGTGATGGGTCCCGGTTCTTTCCGGTATTCTTCAGTCTGTTCCCACTGGATGACTGTGCTCCCTTTAGCTTTATTTGCTTGGCCTCTGGACTGCTCCCATTTATCTGATTCCTCTGATAGTACTTTGGCAATAGCAGTCAGGAATCTTTTAGCGCGTTGTTTTGAGCAGGGCCCCTCCGGAATGGTCAACGCTGTTGACTTGGCTCCCATGCCATCCCCTCCCCCTTCGGAAGGTTGAGCCATCAACCGATCAGCATCCTCGTCGTCCCGCTCGACAGCTGCAAATCTGCAACATTAAAAGTGGGATTCAGTCCGTACTCCTCACGCAGTTCTAGTCTATATGCATTATCATTAATTCTATCTAGAACTTTAAAAGGTCCGTCTCCTCGAGGAGAAAGTTTGGTTTTTCGTTTAGCGGGGAACCGCTCCTTGTGCATGTGCACCCAAACCCAATCCACGGGGTGGACTATCAGTTTCTTTCTGCCGCGATTGTTGTATTTCGCATATGTTTCAGTGGCCTTTTTCAGACTTTTCTGCACGTCCTTGTGCAGTTCTTAATCGCTCGTGCCCTGTCCCTGCCAACTATATTTTTATGCTTACTCGGAGGAAGTGGCAACAGATCCAATGGTGTTAGTGGGTTAAAACCATAAACGATTTCAAATGGGGACATTTGTGTGGCACTGTGTACATGTCTGTTATAGGCAAATACAATGTATGGAAGGCATTGATCCTAACTTTCCGTTTGTGGGTGATATGCCGTAGAGAAAAGAAGTTTTGTACCTATTTCAGACCACAGTGACTTCCAAAAATAGCTCACGAATTTGGCATCCCGGTCTGACACGATTGTCTTAGGAATTCCGTGCAGGCGCACTACCTCCTTGAAGAATATTTTGGCCACATGGGAGGCATCATTCGTCTTGGCACAGGGAATTAAATGGGCCATCTTGGAAAATTTGTCAACAACCACGAAGATAGAATCCTTTGCTCGCGCTGTTCTGGGCAGACCCAGAACGAAGTCCATTAACAAATCTACCCAAGGACCATCTGGTATGGGCAGTGCCTTGTACAGTCTGTGAGGCTTCAGAGGGGATTTTGCCTTGAGGCAGATAATGCATTTCGAAATGAAGTCCTCAACTTGCTTCGGTAATCCTGGCCAAAAGAAGCGATCAGATAGTATGGTCACAGTGGCAATCCTTCCGAAATGCTCTAACAATCTCCACTGTGTGCTTCCTTGATAAGCAGTTCTCTGACCGATCCCCTTGGTATACATAACCAATTTCTAAAATAAAGGAAACCCTCCAGACGAGAGTATTCCTTGAAGGCTTGCTTCTCCGTCTTTTCCCAGATTTTCTTGAAATTCGCATCAGTGCTATATAGCTCACGGATGTGTTCAAATCCAATAAGATGTGTAGTAGTGTATGCTGTCAGTGTCAATCTTCTCGAAAGAGCATCTGCTACTATATTCTCTTTGCCTTTCTTGTATTTAATCACATACGGAAACATCTCCAAAAATCCACTCCACCTTGCATGTTGTTTGCTTAATTGATCATGCGATCTGATATGCTTCAAGGTGTCATGGTCCGTATGGATTATGAATTCTCGGCTCCTCAAGAAATGTTGCCAGGTCTTCAGTGCCCGTATCACAGCATACAGCTCTTTATCATATGTAGAATAATTCAGTTGAGCTCCTGAAAACTTCTCGCTGTGATAGGCCTCTGGACGACCTTCCCGAATCATCATGGCTCCACATCCTGCTCCCGATGCATCGCATTCGATCTCGAATGGATAGTCGAAACTAGGTAACGCCAGGACTGGAGCATGAGTCAGCTTTTCTTTCAGCTCCTCAAAAGATTTCTGTTCTGCAATCCCCACTTGTATGGAATTCCTTTCTTAAGAAGTGCTGTCAGGGGTGCAGCAAGAATACTGAACTGTGGAACGAATCGTCGGAAAAACCCACATAACCCAAGGAAACTCCTTACTTCATGGACTGAGGTAGGTGGTTTCCATTCAGTGATGGCGGTTATCTTAGACTCATCCACTTTAAGACCTTCTTTGCTGACGATAAAGCCCAGAAATATCACCTCTGGAACACAGAAGGTGCACTTCTCCATGTTGGCATACATTTGGGTTCCTCGCAGCTTTTTCCAAAACCTGTTCAACATGTGAGACATGATGAGATAGACAGTTGCTGTAAATAAGTATGTCATCGAAATATACAACAACAAATTTGCCAATATAGATTCTCAATGTCTCATTCATCAGTCTCATAAACGTAGATGGGGCGTTTGTTAGTCCGAACGACATCACCAGCCAATATACAACCCGAACTTGGTTTTAAAAGCTGTTTTCCACTCATCGCCAGGTTGCATTCTGATCTGGTGGTAGCCACTTCGTAGATCGATCTTTGAGAAGATACTCGCTCCACCTAGTTCGTCCAACATATCATCGAGCCTTGGAATGGGATGGCGGTATTTGATTGTTATCGCATTCACTGCTCGGCAGTCCACGCACATCCTCCAAGTCCCGTTTTTCTTTGGCATAAGTAAAACTGGCACAGCGCAGGGAGACAGGCTCTCCCGAACCCAGCCTTTGTCCAGAAGTTCTTAGACCTGCTTCTGAATTTCCTTTGTCTCTTCGGGGTTCATTCTGTACGCTGGCCTATTCGGTATGGATGCCCCGGGAACAAAGTCAATGCGATGTTCGATCCCTCGGATTAGTGGTAGTCCCGCGGGCACTTCATCCGGAAACACGTCTCTGTTGCGATCTAGCATCCTGCGAAATTCATTTGGCAATTCAAGTGCAGCAGAGACTGTTTCATTAACATAGACAATTGGCTTGATAAAGGCTAAGAGACAGTAACCCGAGAAATCGGGTTCCTGTATAGCCTCTTGTAATTCAGTCCTTGTGGACAGCAAACACTGATCTGTAATAACAATGGAATTATTAGATCCAGGTGTTTGTTGACTCACTTTAGCCTTACCCTTTCTCTTCTGCTGGTACTCAGCTTCTTCTTTCTTAATATTTTCCAACAGGGTCTTCTGATTAGCATGGACTATAGCCATAGATAATGGCTTGACAGCTATCTTTTTATTCTTGTGCAGAAAACATTAAGAGTTTTTGCAACCAATGTACATGACTGACTTGTCAAACATCCAAGGGCGACCCAGGAGTAAGTGACAAGCTGTCATTGGTACCACGTCACAGATAACGTTCTCAGAGTAATAAGTCCCTATTCTAAGTGGCACTTTAGCTCGCATGGTTACATTCGTACTCCCACTATCGTTCATCCAATGGAGTTGGTATGGACGAGTGTGGTTTTCGGTAGGTATTTTCCTCTTTCATACAACATACAGACTTATTACATTGGTACAACTACCGTTGTCAACAATTATGGAAGTCAGATTTCCACAAATTTCCCCATAACTGTGAAATAAATTCTCCCTTTGTGCAAGCTCATTGTCGGGGTTGTCAATCTGCTTCTCTGCATTCAGCACTCTCATTGCGACTAAATTGGGCAAGCGAACTTCATCTTGATTGATGCATTCGTCAGCTGATTCGTCGCTGCCATAGTCGAATTCGCTTCCTTCTTCGGGTTTCCTTCTTCTTCGCCTTCACGCTCGGCCTCTTCTTCCTCAAAGTCCAAAATCCTGTAATCACTTATTTCAGTGGTAACTATATTAGCTCTGCGCACATTATGACAATTAGGAGAAATTTGGCCAGGCTGGCGACATTTATAACAAATGATTTCTTTATCTTCCCTTTTGGGTCGATATCTGTCTGGCTCTCGAGGCTTCCGGTCATCTTTTCTGTCAGTTCAAAAAGCTTTGCCTAGTTCGAAGCCTTGGGGCTTGTACTGTAATACCCGAGAATTTTCCAACATAAAATAAAGCAATAATTAAATAAATAAATAATAAATAAAATAAATGCGATAAATAAATAAACAATCCAGCAAATAAATAAATAAATAAATATAAGGAAATGAGAAATGAGATTTTTACTTAAAAAGGGAATTAAAGGAATTTAATTAAATGGTTAAATGGTACACCAAAACCCGACACTAATGAACTCGAGTATTCGAGTCCAAAACATCCAACTGGACTAAGAATAAAAATTAGAGAGAAGGTATGAACCCGAATATACCCCGGGAATCGGAATTCGGAAGCATAGAGGGATAGAAACCCGAAAGAGAGGCGGAAAAGCACGACGGATCGCACGACCCGCCCGGACCGAAGTCCAGGCGTAGACGGCGCGGTGGCCGCGCGCTGGAAGGGGTTTGCCGCGCCACGACCGCGCCAACCCACAGATTCGTTTGTTGCGTGAATCTCTCACCCGAACGCGGATTTTTCGACTTTCGGTTGAACACCTCTCGACTCCAGAGTTCTAGGTCGGCCGTGGACGCCTTAGGGACTTAGAATTCTATAAATAAGCCCCTTGGGAGCCCCGAACAAGTTTACGAAACCCTAAAGCACTCTATACGTTCGAAACCCTAATCCGGAGTCGTCGGAGGCACGAAACCAAGACGAACGCTGTGGACGAGTTCGCAACAGATCTCCATAGTCGTGGTAAGTCTCGGTTCAATCTCTATTCAATAAACGATTCGAAAACGAATCCTAATCATCTTCTTTTTCTTTCTATACCCCCGTATCGAATCTAGATCGTAGAACCCGACGAACGGAGAGGAGAAACGGTGATCTGGAAGCCACGCCTCCGAATTGGACATTCCCGACGTTCATAGACACTGTAAGTTAACCTTACATGGTTTTGGGAGATTTTAAAACATTCGAAACCTAAAAGATTTGACAAGAATCATAAATCTGTCTACTTTTGTTTTCTTACCGACGCAACAGAATTGTTGAATTTTTCCGACCTTTAAAACGAACTCAAACGGAAAAACTTAAAACACGAAAAACGTTCCTAAGACTTAGACCTAGCTACTGTAAAAATTTGAGAATTTTTGGAGTTGATTTGATAGGTGAAAACCCATTGAAACCGAACTGTTTGATTTTAGATCTTGAAATCTTGGACAGAACTTAGGAATGATCTTGATCTCGTTTTTGACATAGGATCTAGGCTGTTTTAGATCTTTGGCCGAACATGAAAGTTGTAGATAAATGTATTAAGATGATCCCTGTCAAATTTCATTAAATTTGGAGTTGAATTGATATGGTAGAAACTGAAATCTTTGATCTGTGATGTATTGAACTCGGACAGATTTCTTGTTATGCGAAAATTAGCGATTTTGACCTACTTAGGTATCTCGGATTGAAAAAGTTAAAACACGAAAGTTGTAGATCTTGATGTTTCCGAGTCAGATGTGAAATTTTGGAATTTTTGGAATTAAAACTGATTTTTGACGAATTTTGGAGTAAACTGTGATTTACCGAAACGAAATTTTGAAATCTTGTTGAAACATGGAATTTACCTTTAGGGTTGAAACGAATTGAGATATTATTTCTAAATTGCTACATTGGAAGTCAGATTTTAAAAACTAAATCCCCTTACAAACTTGATAAATTAAAATTAGGGGTGAGTGCTCTGCAGGGTGCCCCCTAACGATTCACTTCGTGCCGTAATGGACGATGGTGACCCCGCGCGCTATACTTGAAATGTGATATTGCCAAAACGGCGAAACTTAGAGCCTACACTCTCGTGAATATCCGTATGGGTTTCCCGAGGCTCCGGAGTGGTACTGGGTATGGCTGATACGGCTGCGGCCGCCGGGCTACCGGCTAAACTTGTTGACATCGCGATCTTTATCGTGAAACTTGAGATACCAAATCGGGAATGTAATGGGGATTCTAAATTAAATTAAACTAGATTAAATTATAGTGTTGTCCAATTAAATTATTTAAATGTCTTATTTAAAAATTATGGCTTTTATGATTAAACCATGTGATATGTGTTATTAAATAGAGCCTGAGATAGATTGTGCTATATGATATGGATTATATGAAATCAAATATTATGTTATTATCATGCTTTTGTTAAATTATTAAAGTATGGCTTTTAAACCCTACGATCATGCATGTGTTAACTTACTCAGCAATTTTGCTGATCAAAACCGTTTTTATTCCTTTCTGTACAGAATATGTGGAATGAGCATGTGTGAGCACGAATCATGCATGGGATTTTGGGAACTTTTATTTTGCTTTTAAATTTCGTACTTAGACTATATTCTGAACGGGCCTGTTAAACCCGTGTTTTGGCCATGTCGGCCCTATTTAAATTTTCCGCTGCGATACTGTACTAAACTAAATATTTCCGCTGCGCTATGCTATTATTATTTTCGATTTATATTGTATGGGCTATTTTGTATGCTTTAAATATTTTAAACACTGCAATACCTAGCCTTGCATCTCTTTAGTAAGCTCGGAGAAACCGTGTCTTACTAGGGAGATGTGGCGGTGACATCCCGACCTGGGTTACCAAAAACCGGGGTGTTACAAGTTGGTATCAGAGCCCGGCTATTTTTAAATTATTATTGTTTTTAAACCATTACTATTTTTAAACCATTATTTAAACCACTATTATTTTTAAACTATTATTAATATTTTGACTATTATTTTAAATTTTAAATTTTTTTTTTTTATTTCCATGGAGAAATTTTATTTTAAAACCCATGGGAAAAATATATGGGTATTAAATTATTATTGGGGGGAAATATCATTTGCATATGCATGTTGCATCTCTGCTATGAACTTAGAATCTTTGCGAAACTTGAACTTAGAATCTTGGCGAAACTTGAACTTAGAATCTTTGCGAAACTTGAACTTAGCATCTTGGCGAAACTTGAACTTAGAATCTTGGAAACTCGAACCTAGAATCTTGGCGAATATTAACCTAGATCTCTTGCTTGCGCTAGATGGCTAGTCAAGACATGATGCAGTTGATGGTCAGGATGATGAACGCTCACCTTGACACCCAACAAACCATACAACAAATGAAAAATCGTATAGCTCACTTGGAGGCAAATCTGCACCAAATGGGAGACTTAAGGGAAGCTGACCTCCAGCACTTCCTGAACTTGAGAGCCGCTGATCAAGATCGCATAAAAGACTTAGAAACTCAAGTGCAAAGACTCACCGAACGAAGCGATGCGGTGATAGATAGAGTTGAGGATCTAGGGTCGGACCTGCTCGACCTCACTGATATAGTAGTACCATATAGCCCTGTGGAAGACCACTTGATGGGACCACGAAGCCCAACACCCCCAGTGGAGAGCCCATCCGGCCTTATCCATGGACGCTACGGGACCCTTGGGCTCTGGCCCCACATGGTCCGCCCATCGCCAAACCCGAGCCCCGTGGAGAACCATCTGGAGGGGACACCGGACCCAGTTCCGGAAGCAGTCGATCCACCATCCCCAGTGTTTCATGGACCTTTGGGCACCGGCCAGGTCTCTGATGAGGATGATCCTATGGAAGACCCCGCTACTCTGCCAGAGGACGCGGAGATCTTTTAGATACTTTATCCTAGATAGTATATTTATTTTGCGCATCCTATTACTTGTATTAAACTTCTTTTAAAGGAATAAAATGGGAGTTGATTTTTTTTTTATCCTTCAGCCCAAGATTATCGAAAAAAAAAAAAAAAAAAAAAAAAAAAAAAAAAAAAGAGAGAGAGAGAGACGAACCGGAACAGTTCCACCACATTTTTCTCTAAACGACAACCGTCAAATCAGACAACTGAACGAGGATACAACGGAAACATAAACTACGAAACAAAACACAGTAAAGATCATCCATGAACAGTCCATAAGAAAACAACTAAATAAAACACTGCTACAGCAAGTCTAAGATAGAAACGCAGAAACAAAGGATCACTGGTCGGAAGGCGGGAACTGACGACGCATATACTCGTCCATCTGACGCATGTAGGCGTACATATCGGTCATGGAGGCCTGCTGCTCCAGCTGTCTCGTAGTGATCGTATCCATGCGAGCCTGGTACAGGTCCATCCTGGCATCTAGAGCGTCGTAGCGAGCCTGCCCGGCTGCAAACCCAGCATCCATACGAGCGAACCCCGCGTCCATACTAAGCTGCATACCCTGCAGCATCTGAACTAACTGCGGCATCTCCGCGCCCTGCTGGGGAACCTCGGGAGGCGGAGGTGGCTGCTCAGGAGGAACAACTAAGATCAAACCATCACCATTGGGCTCCGGGCGGAGGACAGCCGGGGGAGCCCCACGTCGAAGAGCACTGCGTCGACGGGCGTAGCTAGGGATACGGTAATAGCCGCCAGAGGATAGCTCGTAAGGATCCGTCTCTGGTGACGTACGGATCCCCTGAGCCGCACACATGCCGCAAATAAGATGAATATGGGTAATCACCCTGCTCCCTCGTCCTCGGCGCATACCCCTCAGGTTGTCCGCGATACAAGCCCCAACATTCACCCTACCACCCCGGGCGAGAAAGCAGATGGTCTCATAGACGTGGTCGATAACAATGTGGCTCCGGGTGATCGGCCGGACACGGCCTAACCATATCTGAGCTAGCTCGCGCCACGGAGAGTCCATCGTCGTCAACCTCAGCTCGTGATCATGCTCGAGCAGAGGAGCCGTCAAGGTGCATAAAACGCCCCACGCAGGCGGGGGTATACGACCCTCGGGCTGTGGCCGGAACACGCCGTCGTCAGGAAGGCCAAAGTAGACGTTGATCGCCCGAGCGCTGAAATCTAGATGGCGACCCCGAACCCAGACTTGAGATAAGTCACTGTTCTCCCCGAGACCGCCAATGTTGGCAATGACCTCCATAGCTAGGTACACAGAAGCGACGCCCTCGGGATGGCGCGCAAGCCCAGTCCACTGAAGAAGATCCAAAACTGGACCGACCCTGTCGTCGTCCATGTGGCGAGGATATATGCCTCTCTCCGGGACATAGGACCTGTTTCGACGAAGCTCGTCGAAGTAGAACTCCTGAGAGGCCATAGTAGCGAACCGATACCTATCGTGTCGACGGGGACGCACCTCGTCGGGGAGACCCCTGAGCCTAGGGGCCCGCTGCTCCTCGTCCTCCTCGGACTCGCTCTCGTCAAAATCAGACATCGCCGGAGCGGCAGTGCTAGGACCAGCCTCATCGCGCTGAGCAACTCGTCTCCTGGTCCTCGGGGGACACATGAGTGACGCCAAAACGATCCACAGAAAAGGCAGCATCCTGCAAATATCAAACCAATACCAAATGTGAGGATAAATCCCACACGGCGATTATACGAAGCATAGTCTAGAAAATACGGGAACATGAAGTGGGAGCTCTAACACGAGCGATCAAGAAGATAACCAAACCAAGACTATGTCTAGAAAAGTCCCAAACCTCTTTGGGACATTTTGTCAAACACGTTGAGTGCGTAATAATCAATACCAAAGTTTACTTACGAACACATGGGAAACGCCCCCAAACCAAAACAATTGTTTAGACAATAACTTATCAACATAATAGGGCACAAACCGACGACAACAAACTCATCCACATGCCCACAATACCATTACAAATCGGGAAATTCATACTTTCCTTAAGGCATGGAATCTAGTAAAAACTTCCTCAAACTAGGCATGCATTGTGGCACAAATACTTCCTAATCAACAAAAATAACACCAAGTATCGCCTTAACTCGCTAATTGCATAAATTAAGTCTAAAAACAACAAACCCCCAATTCTTGTCTCTAAACCCTAATTTTGAAATTCGCCCAAAGATTAAGGCTAATCAAGACATAAAATCTGAAATTGACAAGTAGAAGTAGTAGATGCATACCTTGCAAAGGAAAATCGAAGCCGGGAATGAGAGAATCGGGGGATGGGAGAACGAATTTGAGAGAAAACTAGAAGAAGCCTCGGAAGTGGAAATGGGGCGGAATGGCTCGCGCTCCGCGCGAGCCCTTTTACTCGAACTTCGGCGGCCGCGCGGTCGCCGCGCGCCACCGCGCGGGCACCGCGCGAGCCTCACAGGCTGTTTTTTTTTTTATTTTTTTTTATTTTTTTTATTTTATTTCCCTGCTGTTTACTCGACGAGCTATACGGTAAGCTGTCGAAATGTGACTTCTGGCTGAAAGAAGTGGCATTTCTCGGACACATAGTATCTGCTGATGGAGTATCAGTGGATCCGGCAAAAGTTTCTGCCGTGACTGAATGGGCAACTCCGAAAAGTCCAACGGAAATAAGGAGTTTCCTTGGATTAGCCGGATATTATAGACGATTTGTGAAGGACTTTTCAAGGATTGCACGTCCTTTGACCCAGCTACTTAAGAAAGGAGCAAAATACGAGTGGACCGAAGCATGTGAGACATCGTTTCAAGAGCTAAAGAAACGACTCACAACCACACCCGTATTAACATTACCATCAGAGAATGGTGACTTCGAAGTATATAGCGATGCTTCGAAGGAAGGTTTAGGTTGTGTTTTGATGCAAGACTCGAGAGTCGTAGCCTATGCATCACGCCAACTAAAACCTCATGAGGAAAATTATCCGACACATGACCTGGAGTTGGCAGCGGTCGTTTTCGCTCTAAAGATATGGAGACATTATCTTTATGGGCGGAAGTGTCGAATGTTCACCGACCACAAGAGCTTGAAATATATATTCACTCAAAAGGAGTTGAATTTGAGACAGCGAAGGTGGTTGGAACTTATCAAAGACTACGATTTAGAGATAGCATACCACGAGGGGAAGGCGAATGTGGTAGCCGATGCCCTAAGTCGGAAAACCCAACACGTGACAAACTCGTTGGTAATTCCGCCGGCATTGTACATGGATTTGGCAAGATTGGAGTTAGAACTTGTGCATCCTGGCACAGTGAGAGAAACGGTCAATGCCATGGTCGTAGAAACTCCAATATTGGACGAGATTCGACTCGCTCAACCGGGCGATCCGAAACTCGAGAAGATAAAAGGGTATATTGCCGAAGGAAAGGCAATAGGATTTGCTGTCCACGAGGATGGAAGCATCCGTTTCAAAGGTAGATGGTGTGTGCCTCTTAAATGTGCCGAATTGAAGCAAAGGTTGATGGAAGAAGGGCACAACACGCCATATTCCGTACATCCCGGAGGTGACAAGCTATACAAAGATCTGAAGAAGATCTATTGGTGGCCGGGAATGAAGAAGGAAGTGGCAAATTTCGTGGCGAGATGTCTCACCTGCCAAAAGGTTAAGGCAGTGCGACATAAACCCTTAGGATTGATGCAACCACTAGAGATTCCAAGTTGGAAGTGGGATAGCATCTCAATGGACTTTGTCTCGGGATTACCCCGATCACCTAAAGGCATGAACAAGATTTGGGTGATTGTGGATAGGCTAACGAAGACAGCCATATTCATCCCAATGAAAGACACGTGGACTATGGACCAATTGGCCCGAGCCTACATTGATAATGTGGTACGGCGACATGGAGTACCACATGATATCATTTCCGATAGAGACAGTAGATTTGTCTCTCATTTCTGGACGGAGTTACAAAAAGCTCTCGGTACTCAAATCAAGATGAGCACCGCATTCCACCCGATGACGGATGGACAAACTGAGAGAACAATCCAAACACTAGAAGACATGCTGAGAGCATGCGTGTTGGAATTCAAAGGGAATTGGGAATCTCATTTACCCTTGATTGAGTTTTCCTATAATAATAGTTACCATGCGAGTATCGGCATGGCACCTTTCGAGGCATTGTATGGACGAAAGTGCCGAAGCCCTTTGAGCTGGGAAGAAAACGATAAGTCCGTGGTAGTGGGACCACAACTTATCGAAGACATGGCTCAACAAATCAAAGTGATCCAAGGGAAGATGAAAGCCGCTCAAGACCGTCAAAAGAGTTATGCCGACGTGAGACGACGAGACCTAGAATTTCAAGTGGGAGATAGGGTCATGCTAAAGATATCACCCATGAAGGGGGTGATGCGCTTTGGCAAACGAGGGAAGTTAAGTCCTCGATACATAGGACCTTACGAGATTCTAGAACGAGTCGGAACTCTAGCCTACCGATTGGCTTTACCGCCACACTTAGATCGAGTTCATAATGTCTTCCATGTCTCACAACTAAAGAAGTATGTGCCGGACCCGACACATGTACTTCAACCGGAGATAATTGAGCTCGATGAAGATTTGACTTACGAAGAAGTCCCAGTGCGTATTCTCGATACTAAGGAACGAGTAACGAGGAACAAAACCATCAAAATGATCAAGGTTCTTTGGTCAAACCACGAAAGTGAGACGGCAACTTGGGAAGTAGAATCCGACATGAGGGAACGATACCCGACATTGTTCCGAACCGATACCGACACAGTTATGGGGACATAACTGCAATCTTAAGGGGGAGAGGATGTCATACCCCCTAATTTTTCGGGCAATCTTGTAAACTTTTGAACTACGTTATGGCTTGATCCCTTTACCGGGTACGTAGGCAGCTTAGAAGTTTTAATTCTAAGTTCAGTCACAACATAATAAAACAAACACAAGACCTTAGCACGAGACGAGAAAGGCCGAAACACAACTTCGAGGACGAAGTTGATTCTTAAGGAGGGTAGACTGTAATACCCGAGAATTTTCCAACATAAAATAAAGCAATAATTAAATAAATAAATAATAAATAAAATAAATGCGATAAATAAATAAACAATCCAGCAAATAAATAAATAAATAAATATAAGGAAATGAGAAATGAGATTTTTACTTAAAAAGGGAATTAAAGGAATTTAATTAAATGGTTAAATGGTACACCAAAACCCGACACTAATGAACTCGAGTATTCGAGTCCAAAACATCCAACTGGACTAAGAATAAAAATTAGAGAGAAGGTATGAACCCGAATATACCCCGGGAATCGGAATTCGGAAGCATAGAGGGATAGAAACCCGAAAGAGAGGCGGAAAAGCACGACGGATCGCACGACCCGCCCGGACCGAAGTCCAGGCGTAGACGGCGCGGTGGCCGCGCGCTGGAAGGGGTTTGCCGCGCCACGACCGCGCCAACCCACAGATTCGTTTGTTGCGTGAATCTCTCACCCGAACGCGGATTTTTCGACTTTCGGTTGAACACCTCTCGACTCCAGAGTTCTAGGTCGGCCGTGGACGCCTTAGGGACTTAGAATTCTATAAATAAGCCCCTTGGGAGCCCCGAACAAGTTTACGAAACCCTAAAGCACTCTATACGTTCGAAACCCTAATCCGGAGTCGTCGGAGGCACGAAACCAAGACGAACGCTGTGGACGAGTTCGCAACAGATCTCCATAGTCGTGGTAAGTCTCGGTTCAATCTCTATTCAATAAACGATTCGAAAACGAATCCTAATCATCTTCTTTTTCTTTCTATACCCCCGTATCGAATCTAGATCGTAGAACCCGACGAACGGAGAGGAGAAACGGTGATCTGGAAGCCACGCCTCCGAATTGGACATTCCCGACGTTCATAGACACTGTAAGTTAACCTTACATGGTTTTGGGAGATTTTAAAACATTCGAAACCTAAAAGATTTGACAAGAATCATAAATCTGTCTACTTTTGTTTTCTTACCGACGCAACAGAATTGTTGAATTTTTCCGACCTTTAAAACGAACTCAAACGGAAAAACTTAAAACACGAAAAACGTTCCTAAGACTTAGACCTAGCTACTGTAAAAATTTGAGAATTTTTGGAGTTGATTTGATAGGTGAAAACCCATTGAAACCGAACTGTTTGATTTTAGATCTTGAAATCTTGGACAGAACTTAGGAATGATCTTGATCTCGTTTTTGACATAGGATCTAGGCTGTTTTAGATCTTTGGCCGAACATGAAAGTTGTAGATAAATGTATTAAGATGATCCCTGTCAAATTTCATTAAATTTGGAGTTGAATTGATATGGTAGAAACTGAAATCTTTGATCTGTGATGTATTGAACTCGGACAGATTTCTTGTTATGCGAAAATTAGCGATTTTGACCTACTTAGGTATCTCGGATTGAAAAAGTTAAAACACGAAAGTTGTAGATCTTGATGTTTCCGAGTCAGATGTGAAATTTTGGAATTTTTGGAATTAAAACTGATTTTTGACGAATTTTGGAGTAAACTGTGATTTACCGAAACGAAATTTTGAAATCTTGTTGAAACATGGAATTTACCTTTAGGGTTGAAACGAATTGAGATATTATTTCTAAATTGCTACATTGGAAGTCAGATTTTAAAAACTAAATCCCCTTACAAACTTGATAAATTAAAATTAGGGGTGAGTGCTCTGCAGGGTGCCCCCTAACGATTCACTTCGTGCCGTAATGGACGATGGTGACCCCGCGCGCTATACTTGAAATGTGATATTGCCAAAACGGCGAAACTTAGAGCCTACACTCTCGTGAATATCCGTATGGGTTTCCCGAGGCTCCGGAGTGGTACTGGGTATGGCTGATACGGCTGCGGCCGCCGGGCTACCGGCTAAACTTGTTGACATCGCGATCTTTATCGTGAAACTTGAGATACCAAATCGGGAATGTAATGGGGATTCTAAATTAAATTAAACTAGATTAAATTATAGTGTTGTCCAATTAAATTATTTAAATGTCTTATTTAAAAATTATGGCTTTTATGATTAAACCATGTGATATGTGTTATTAAATAGAGCCTGAGATAGATTGTGCTATATGATATGGATTATATGAAATCAAATATTATGTTATTATCATGCTTTTGTTAAATTATTAAAGTATGGCTTTTAAACCCTACGATCATGCATGTGTTAACTTACTCAGCAATTTTGCTGATCAAAACCGTTTTTATTCCTTTCTGTACAGAATATGTGGAATGAGCATGTGTGAGCACGAATCATGCATGGGATTTTGGGAACTTTTATTTTGCTTTTAAATTTCGTACTTAGACTATATTCTGAACGGGCCTGTTAAACCCGTGTTTTGGCCATGTCGGCCCTATTTAAATTTTCCGCTGCGATACTGTACTAAACTAAATATTTCCGCTGCGCTATGCTATTATTATTTTCGATTTATATTGTATGGGCTATTTTGTATGCTTTAAATATTTTAAACACTGCAATACCTAGCCTTGCATCTCTTTAGTAAGCTCGGAGAAACCGTGTCTTACTAGGGAGATGTGGCGGTGACATCCCGACCTGGGTTACCAAAAACCGGGGTGTTACATGTACCCTCTATCATCCTTGGGATAGGACTTCTGTTTATCAGCTTCCGGCTTTGAATTCCACTGCCTTGGCGGATGAGAATGAGAACTGGAGTGCTGTCTGTTTCGCTCTTGTCTCATTTGAACATCCAGAGTGGTAGCAAGATGGATGCAATCCTGTAAGTCCTCAAAAGGTCTCAGCTTCATTTCTTTCTGGACATCTAGCCTCAAACCTTTAATGAAACGGGTCATAAACAGTTCATCGTCTTCTCGTACACCAGACCGCATCATGATGTATTCCAGCTCCTTGTGATATTCGTCTACAGTCCTGTTTCCTTAGACACAAGACTGTAGCTTCATATACAAGTCCATCCTATATGTACTGGGTACGAAACGACGATCCATTTCCATCATCAACTCTTCCCAAGTTTCAATATCAGGCTGTTGTCTCCTTGCTCGGACGCAGTTGTGGTTGATCCACCAAGTAATAGCGTACTCTCGGAATTCGCTCACAACCAATCTGATTTTGGTGATATCAGAATGGTTGTGTAGTTGAAAACAGAGTTCTATTGCGTCTCTCCAGACAAGGAACTCATCAGGCCCTCCAGCTCATTTAAAAGTAGGAATCTGCAGTTTTAATCCCCTCAGATTGGGTTCATCTGGATCCTGATGGTCTCGGCGGTATCCTTTATTTCTTCGACCGTGATCGTAATCATAATCGTGGTCATGATTCCTTTGGCCTCCATCTTCACTGGATTGGAGGTTGGATATTTCTGACAGCTGCTCTAAGTTGTCCAGCTGGCACTGGTTGGGGAACAACCGGAGGAGGTGCGACCGGGGGTGGTGTATCTGGAAGAGGTGCAACTGGGTTTGGAGGATTGATGGGCGGTGCTGGTTGCCTCGGGACTTGGGCAGGCAGAGGCTGCTGCTACTCGAGTTCCTCCAGTTCTTGTTTAGCTATTAGCATCCCTTGGCGGGGACCGAACTCACCTAGTTGACTCCCTTGATCAGATCTCCGTGATCTTGTCTCCTCAACTCGCTCTTCCACTATCCGGATATCATTATTTAGTGTAGTGAAACGTCCCTCAAATTTATCATCCATGTCATTCATTTTTGTATTCAGCTGCGTGGTGGTGGTAGACAAGGTGTCAATGCTAGCGACCACAGTGTCTAGCCTTTTCATCAGATCTTCCATGCTGATTTCTGCCATGATAAACACTAACAGAAAATATATGTATAAATGGTTAGGGAAAAGAATGCAAAAATATGTAGACTGATCTCCCAAGTATATCTCATGGAGTTCTAAAAACACTTCGTCCAAAACGTCTTGGCTTAGGCACAAAAGTATGAGATCACCTCGAAGATTATACCTTTTCAGTGAGAAAACCAGAATAGATTGGACAGACCCTCACAGCAAGAAACAGAATGCTGTGCTTGATTCACAAACAAAATAAAGGAAAAGAAAAGACAGAGCAGAAATGTGCGTGTGCGCTGCAGATAAAATAATCAGTTACAGTTTTAATCAGACTCGAATCGGATATTCGAATTCCTCACCAAAAATAAAATGTAAAGTGTAAACCTCACAAAATAAAATTACTCGGAATCTCAGATATATGCCTCACACACAACCCAAAATCTGTTGAAAATATCTGTTAAAATTTCACTGTTGAGGAACCCCACTATCTGGCATTGCAGACGGGGCTTCAACTCAATGGTTTGTAAAATAATCCAGAGGAACGGTGATGATCACTTATTCCTCGGGGAATTCCAATATCAGTTACGAGACCAGATAAAATATCAGTTACGATTCCTGATGGAACTTCAACCCAATAAATCGTTTGTGGATTAAATTAATGAAACTGTTAGTGAAAATAATGGACCAATTTTCTCGAGTCCAAATCGAAATGGACCTCTGCAAATAATGGATTGCTTTGAATTGGGCTTGGAAACTGGATCTGGACGTGTGGCAGCTGTTGGTGGGACCTGCGATCCTTGCTTTGAATTTGTGTCGCGAAACGGTAAGGTGTGTCGCGAGACTATGGATCACGACTGGCTCGGTCTCGCGACTGGCTGCCTTGCTTCTCGACTGGGACCTTGTGTCCTTATCCAAAAAGTGTGTCGCTAGACTTGTTCTAGCGACAGGATTATGCTTCGCGCTTGGATTGCTTGCTTGGCGACAGGACTATTTGTGTCCTCAAACAGTATTGTGTCGCGAGACTTGGTCTCGCGACAGGAGTGGAGTTTCACGACTGGATTTAGCTTGGCGACTGGTGACTGGCGCCTTGTGTCCTTAGACAAATGTTGTGTCATGAGACTTGGTCTCACGACAGGATTGAGTTTCGCGACTGGGATGGCGTCTCGGGACACGGATTGCGACTTGCGTACGTAAACACTTTCCCCACTAACAGATCCTGTACCATGCACACCCAATATCCAACACGTGTCCACTAGGTGGTCCAAAAATGGTAGGAAATAACCGAATACACCAATAACAATCCTACACACTACCCTTTTTGGATCAAAATGTGAAAATCCCAAGAACAATTCGAATACATTCAAGAACACCCTAGCTTAATCCCCAAGCAATAAACCCAAAACCTCTCGGAACACTCTCAAATTTGGACAAATGATTGCATAATATCCAATTAATACGTAGAACCAAAAATCTAACCAAGCAACACACAAGCACTATAAAAATTTCGGAATGGGACGTGGTTCCGAACCGAGAAAACAAGAACACAAGAAAATAATAAAATAAGGAAAATAAGAGAAACAAAAACAAGAACACTAACAAGGATATTTTTGGGGTTTTTAGACACCTAAGAATCAACTAGTGGCTCTGATACCAAATTAATAATACTGCCATGGATCTCTAGTTGAATTCTATGGTTAAAATAGAAAATGAAGAACAACGGAAAATGAAGAACAATGGATAAGGAGACTACACAATGGAACTTGATGATCGAAGACAAACACCCCTCCAATATGGTGAACCCCTTCCTCATTTCAAGCATCCAAAGTGGTAATCGATCGAGGTGCCTCACTCCTCGATTGATAGCCGCGGGCAACGATGATCGGATTCATGATTTGAGAGAAAAATGCTCTAGGTACTGACTTTGAAGAAGATGGGTAATTTTCATTCAACATTCAAAGTGAATACTCCCTCCGTTTTTTTTTAAGTTCACCATTAGAATAGTAGATACTATTCATTGAGTAACTTTAATTCAATTTTTTCATATAGTTATATAAGATAAAACATAGTCAAGTGAGATCTTGTTAGATTCGTCTAATCACGTAGTTTTGGAATATCAAATTTTTATAATTTTTATTTATATATAATATGAGATATGGATGATTAAAAATGTGCATTGGATTGCGTGCAGTGCAGGATGGGTGAAGTTAAAAAAAACGGAGGGAGTACATTGAGTTTGGGATCACATATATATAGGGAAACCATTAAACAATCAACAAAAAGGAATTAAACAACCCTACACGAGTTCTCAACAACTGGAAAAGAAAATGGGATACTGTGTCGCGAGACTGGCCATGCGTCGCGAGTCTCGCGACATGGAAAGAGGTCTTGCGATGCAACAAGGATGGCGACGTGGCAGCATCTGGGAGGCTCCTGTCGTGAGGCTCGGTCTCTGTCATGAAGCCTTGTCTCGTGACATGAGAGGAGGATCGCGACTAGGAGGTTGGCGACGCAGCAGTAAGGGCCTGAAGGTTCCCTGTCGTGAGACTCGGTCTCTGTCGCTAGACTCGTCTCACGACTGGCGTGATGGCTAGCGACAGGCGACTGTTGAAGGCCCAGTCGCAAGACTGGGTTTCACGACTTAGACTTGGTCTCGCGACTGAGGCTGGGTTTCGCGACAGGGGGTCCAAGACTGGAGAACTCTGGGACTGATCTGAGATGGGGACCTCCAACACTGTTCCGATGTTGACCACCGTTGACCGGTGGCTTTTCCGGCCAGATTCCGACCAACTTCCGGCAACCTCGCCGGAGCTCCGATGACTTTTCCGGCGAAGGTGACGGCGGAATGCTCTGTTTCGACCTCTTCATGCTAATCTGCTCTGTTTTTGCATCCGGAGGTCATTCTGCTATCCGGTCTCAGTCCGAAGAAGCGGAACCCAAAGTGATGGGTCCCGGTTCTTTCCGGTATTCTTCAGTCTGTTCCCACTGGATGATTGTGCTCCCTTTAGCTTTATTTGCTCGGCCTCTGGACTGCTCCCATTTATCTGATTCCTCTGATAGTACTTTGGCAATAGCAGTCAGGAATCTTTTAGCGCGTTGTTTTGAGCAGGGCCCCTCCGGGATGGTCAACGCTGTTGACTTGGCTCCCATGCCACTTACCCCATAAAATTTGGTAGTTGTTGGTATAATAACGTGGTTCTTGTACTGTATGGTGGATTTCAGTGATTAATTTTAATTTTTGATGATCCAAATTTATTGGAAAGTATAAAATACTCCCTCCGTTCCGCTTATTGTGTCTCATTTGAAATTTACATTGTTCATGGTATAAGTTTATCCTAAAATTTTGTTGTATTTATATAAGAAAAAATATAGCCGAGTAAGATCTTGTTGGATTCGTTCTTTCGCATAGTTTTAGAATACACATTTTAAGATATTAACGGTTAAATAAATGCATTGGACGGGTGTCCAAAAGTTTTGAGACAGAATTAATGGGACAAAGGGAGTAATATATTTGTACTTCCCCCGTCTCATTGTTTTTGTTACAGTGTCCTTCAACATGCAAGTCAATGCATATTTTTAACGGTTAATAACTTAAAATGTGTACAATGAAAAGTTCTAAAAAATTGAATGTCTAAAACTACAAGATTAGACGAATCTAACAAGATATCACTTGACTATATTTTCTCTTACATAATATGATAAAAATTTGACGCAAAGTTAAACCGTGAATAGTGTCAAAAACTTATCCGTAACAAAAATGGTGATACGGAGGTAGTATATAGGACATAGTTCTACGTTTATATATTTCAACAACACAAATATCATCATTAGTTTTATGTTTCCGAAAATCTTAACGTTATCGCTGAAATATTTTTCTATATGTTGCTGAAGGGGTTAATAAATGCAATCCGGTTTCTGTACAGGCATACACATGGCATGTACCTACAGAATGATGGGTAAGCATTCATAAATGATGTTGCTAATAGTCATGCATAATAAACAGTTAAAAATAATAAATTTTATTGTTTGGAGTGATGTCTATATGCCCTTGAAGTGATATTTAGGATAACATATGCGATGTGATATTATCCATCATTTTTTCTTACACGCTCATTATTTATGATTTTAACACATCATTTTTGGGGCATCTAGCATCACGACAGCAGGTGCTGTTGCCTGCACCAAGCCATTCCCTAATAAATGTTTTGTTCATTGTTTCGTTTAACATTTTTATACTTTTTATTTCTCAGCAGTTGGACAATTTTATTAGTTAAGATAATACTCCCTCCGTTCCACCAAATGTGTCTTATTTGACTTTTTGACGTTGTTTATTGTAAACTTTGATTCAATGTTATAGCAAATATATATTTGGAAAAAATAGCCGAGTTAGGTCTTGTTAGATTCATCTAATCATGTAGTTTTAGAATATATATTTTATACTCGCTCCGTTCTTTTTTAAGGTCACCCTTTGCATAGTTGGTACTATTCATTGAGTAACTTTGATTCAATTTTTTCGTATAGTTATATAAGATAAAACATAATCAAGGAAGATGTTGGATTCGTCTAATCGCGTAGTTTTAGAATATCAAATTTTTATAATTTTTAATTATATATTTATTGAGTTATTAATGATTAAAAATGGGTATTATATTGCGTGAAAAGTCTGATGGGTGAAATTAAAAAAAATGGAGGGAGTATAATTTTAAGTTGTATATAGAAGTATTTTGAAAGCGATTAAAAAATTGCATTAAATTTTATATAAAAGTCAAGCAAGACAAGTTAGTTGTGATAGAGGGATATGTCTTAATATATTGTGAACTTGGCCGCAATACATTAACCAAACCCATAACATTTGCTACTAATAAATTACTGTATATACATCTTTCTTCCTGCAGGATGCCTACGTGGCTATGACCAATGTGCACCTGCTGTGAGTCAATTGAGCTATATTTTTTTTCAAAAATATTGACACATATATAAATAAAGATGTATGGGAGCATAACCTAAACAAAAAGACAAAGTGATGGATATAGGACGGGGTGTGCAATCGAATCCCCAACTTATAACTGAAAGTCGTGGGACTTGACCACTACACCAAGTTCTCATCTTCAATTGAGCCACAAATTAATCTTTACTAATGTTAACATATCTATCTCTACTCTTTTTCCATGATACATAATACCTTTTCCATTACTCAATTAATAAATAAATAATACTTCCTCTATTTTAATAAATCAGCAACTTTTACTCTGTGCATGTAATCCAATGCACACTTTTAACAATGAATAACTTATGTCGTGTACAAGTAAAAATTATAAAAATTTGATATTCTAAATTACAAGAGGAGACGATTCTAACAAGATTCTTCTTGATTATAATTTTTCTTCTATAATTATTATATAAATGTGAATTAAAGTTGAATAATGAATAGTTTCAAAAAACCAAACGTTTCAGTTTCGGGGAAACGGAGGTAGTATTAATATTTTAAATCCACTACCATTAATAAATTCAAACCACAACCATCACATCACACATTAATATTCAATTATTAATTTAAACCCTTTACAATCACATTACATAAATTCTTGATTTACCCATACTTTAAACACTAATTTACTCTTACATAAATACTAACTATACTATATAAGATATCGTACCCAAAAGTTTTGAAACGGTATAAATGAGACGGAGGGAGTAGTAATACTATATGAGTACTATATATATCTATCTATCTATTAATGTATAAAAGTTGTAGATGTTATGAATAGTAATTTGCTTAGAAATAGCGATGGGCGTTTTTGGATATTAGTTTGATTAGTGGAGTTATTGTCTTTATTTCACCAAACCATGTCTTTTTATGTTTTATGCTTTGTTTTCTTTATGTTTTTAGTGGTATCCATCCATGACATATTACCTGACTTTTCCTAAATGACGTGATGTTGTTCTTCTATGTTTAGTTGTAGCAAATATATATAAGTACTATTATTTATGTTACAATGATTATGTTCCGATAAATTTGATTCATTGTTGCATGTTGCTGTTAATCATTGTTAATTTTTTGCCCGTTCAAACTAGGATGGCAAAAAAGCCCATTTCAATTGTGAAAATCGAAAACCGAATTTCTGGTATGATTTTGGAGGAGGATTATCGGGGATAGGCTGGGGATTGGGGATTTTTTTTGGTGATTCTTTTGGGGACGGGGATGGGGATGGAGGAAGTAGTCCCCGCCCCCACTCATCCCCGATATATTTAGTATATTATATATTTTATATATTATAGTTAATATTCTATATATTAAATTTTATAAATTTTACTCAGACAATCCAAAATAATTACAAATTGGATGAGAACTTGACATAGTTGTTATGTCACTAACTCTTACGCTTATGATTGAAGGTTGGATTCTCCACTCGGCGTCCGGGCCCCCTATCATTCGCCTTTTCCTCCGTAATTTGCACACATGGACTCCCACCTCCCATTTATTTGGCCTTTTGGCTTCGTAAAATAAAAATAATTACTAAAACTCATTTATTTGATGAGTTGATTATATATTAGAAACAAATATGAAATTTTGATGTGGATTATGGTTTATTGTTAAATAATACATTTGTGTTTTAATATTATAATTTATGAAAGTTGGCTTGAATAATTTGGATTTGGTCCTCCAAATTACCCAAAAAATCGAAAATTGGCTTGCAAGTAAATCCACAATAAAATCCCCGATGGGGATCGGGTAAATTATGATACCCGATGTGATCCCCGATAAGATCCCCGATGGGGAACGGACCGATTTGGGGAACTAAAAATGTTAATGGTTTTGGAGATGGGGATGCTACTCCCCGCCCCAAAGCCCATTGCCATTCCTAGTTCTTACCATATTTCTTATCATATTTCCATCCATTGGACGGACATAAGACTAGTATTAGTATAAACTAATGAAGTTGTTTAATTTGCAATCTCATTCAACTTGTTCGCTGGTTTTTCACAAAACTAAATAAGCCAATCTCAAACTAAGTTTCTAGTAAATTAGCTTCACATACAAGTTCGGATTCAATTATTTATAAAATAGAAATATGTTAGTCATTCCATGAGCAATTTATTAACAAACAATTTTAGTATTTTGAAACTTTCTCTTTTTTTGGTAAACATTAACACTAATGTGTCGGTAAATGTGTCTAGGAGCTCAAGCCACACAAATTACAAAGGAGATAAAAGGGAGGGAAATGGGGACGGGTGGGAATCGAACCCCAACAATAAGGTTGAAAGTCATGGGACATGACCACTAAACTAAGTCCATATTCCCCTTATTTTGAAACTTTTTTGTTAAGTAATTGCATCAATTTATTTTTTGTTTTCATAAAAATAATGTGAAAAAAAGCTATAAATAAAATGAAATTCAACAAGCTCAACCACTATATATTATTTGAATTGTTTTCCAAGCAAACTGAGAGGCATGCTAGGCACAATTAGTCAAAAGACAACTTGGATCGACTTGTTTATAAGTTATACGCATATCATGTTGGTTGTGTTGTATCGTAAAAATATTGGGGAAAGAAGAACTGGAAAGGAATGAATTATAGAATGAAAGAACTTAACGATTACAGGAACTGAAACAAAGCCGTAAAGAATTGAATTGCAGAAAGCGATAATAGAAAACGGTAAAGGAAAGCTGTAAATAGTATGAAAGAAAAATAAAAAATAAAAGCGACTCTTTGAAGAGTGGATTTGAGGTGTTCTTATACAGCCGCCTAACTTAAATATTTATAGTCATGAAGCCCTAGTAACCACATCCCTTGTTGTCCACTTTTTAATCATCGACTCACACGTCTTGCTTTTACTGCGATATCGGGAGTTACTCTCGTATTTCTTAATAACTATGCGGACTTGTGGACCGGGCCGCTTTCAATGTGAATTGAGCCAATTTATTTGGGCCTAGCAATTTCTTGGGCATAACAAGTTGTGATTTGTTGAATTCCGAAGCATATAGCATCACCAAGAAACACGCGCATCTCATTCCTCAGCAATGCCTACTGGTTGTGTGAAAGCTACTTTCATAGTTTAACTAAGGTAATGTTCACTTACATGGGTATGTTAACAGTGAAAATCTTGGGAGAAAAGAATCTCTCATTTATTAATGAAGTTGGAGAAGATTATAGGATAAATAGAAAAGCGAATACAGGAATTTAAAGAAAGCAGCAAAGGAATTTAAGAACAGAAAGCAGTAAAATTGCAGAAAAAGAAAATAAGTAAATGCGGCTCTGTTGAGAGTGTTGGAAATGTCCTGCTCTCTGGTGCCACATTGCACTTATATAGGGAGTGGGGAACCTAGGGTTCCCTCAGGCCCATGAACGCTCCACCATGGTTTCCTTCTTTTGTTGTGCCTCGTCCTGATTCGTTTCTTTAGATGGCGCCTCACCCTGATTTGTTTCCTTGGGTGATGTCTCGCCTGATTTGTTTCCTTGTGGTAGTGCCTCATGGTGATACCTTCCTTGCACGTTGCCCCTCACCACTATCTTCTTTCCTTGTAAGGTGTCCCGCTCTATGGACTTGGAGACACGTCCTCTCTACCAGTCCCTCCTCTTCCGGATATATCTTCACGGACTGGGCCGAGCAATTTTAGACCGTAAATAGATGGGCCTTAATATATTTTTTATTGGGTTAACATATGCCCCCCTCGTGCATTTTGTCGGATTAGCATTTTTAAGACAAATTTGCGCGCTTTAAACATAAGATTTGACTCTCGGCCCATTAAGGCCCAAAGCCTCGCCGCCGCCGTCAACTCCTCGGTCGCCATCTTCGCCCGCGCTGCGTGCTACTCCGGCCACCACTCGCGGTCGCTTCTCCATGTCCTCGTGCCCGTTGAGAAGACGTGCCCGGCCGCCAGGACGTCGTCCGGCTTCCATCCTCTCGCTCGGCCGCCCCCACCTCTTTTGAGGACACCAGCCGCCAGCCAGGGAGGCCGCCAGCAAGGGAAGCCGTCCATCCAGGGAGGCCGCCAGCCAGGGAGGCCGCCAGGATGGAGGCCGTCCATCCAGGGAGGCCGCCAGGATGGAGGCTGCCATCCAGGGAGGCCGCCAGGACGGAGGCCGCCATCTAGTGAGGCCGCCAGGATGGAGGCCGCCATCCAGTGAGGCCGCCAGGATGTAGGTCGCCATCCAGGGAGGCCGCTAGGATGGAGGCCGCCATCCAGGGAGGCCGCCACGATGGAGGCCGCCAGCCAGGGAGGCCGCCAGCCAGGATCCACCACTGCTGGGAGGGCCGCCACCTGAAGGCCGCCCAAGCCTCGGCCGCCACCCTAAACCCGGAGGGCCGCCATCTCCAAACTTCAGTCCGCCACCCAAGGGCCGCCATTCAGCTCCAGGCCGCCGTTCAGAGGCCGCCATCCAGCCTGAGCCGCCACCCTGAGTGCCAGGCCGCCACCTTGGTCTGTTCCATGCCTCCATCAGCTTTTCTTCCCGGGCCGCCATTCGAGTATCAGCCAGGGTGACATCCTCAGTCAGGCCGCCATACTCAGCCAGGCGCCATCCTCAGTCACCGACTACTCGGCCTCCAAGGCCGCTGTCGACGGCGCCCCAGGGCCACTATCCAGGGTTTTTACCACTCAAGGTTATTGCCTTGGCCAACACACTTGGTTCATCTACCTCTTTATCGTGTTTCAATTCCTCAAAACGAGTCCCATGTGTAGGTAGACGCTTCTCATCTTGTTCCTCAAGGAAATTTTCCAAGCGGGCCGCTTTCTTGTCCAGCTGGGCAAGATCAGAGGAATCCTGCATAATTAAACGTTATTTCAACTTTGGCAACATATTCGCCACCGCAATATTGACTATCTCCCTATTAGGGATTGCCATAGTGCATCGGCTCTTAAATCGTTGTAGTCTGTTAATAAAGGTGATTGCCGCCTCATCGTCAAATTGCTTGGCATTGGTAAGGTCTGCGAGATTCACTTGTGTCAATAGTGTATATAATCTACCATGGAATGCTCGCTCCAGTTCATCCCAATTTTGAATTGAATTAGCCCGCAGCGATACATACCACGCATAGGCGGGTCCAGTAAGGGATAAACTGAACAATCTCAACTTCAACCAATCATCGGTCGCCAGTTTACCACACTGGGAGGTGAATTTGCCCACATGCTCCACAGTTGACTTGCCATCATCCCCTGAGAATATGGTGAACTCGGGCATCTTGAAGCCCCTGGGGTATGATTGCATGGTGTCTATCCAATCAGGGTAGGTTTCCTGAATTTAGGCCGCTCCATCGGCCTTAGTTGAACTCCAAAATATTGCTGCATTAGGTCTGCAAGCAACTCGGGTGATACCATGGGTGTCTGTGCAGGAGGCATGGCAATTGTGGGAGGTGTGGCAGGTGTCGAAGCCCCTTCATTTGGCTTTGGCACCTGCCCCCCCTTGCGTTGGCGGTATTCTACTAGGCTTCGGTACGGACACCAGTACTGGCATGGCGGTTGTGGCAGATGTGGCCAGTGTTGAAGCCACTCCATATGGTTGTGGTGCCGCCTGCCCCCCTTGCGTTGGCGGCATCCAACTAGGGTTCGATAGTGCCGGTACTGGTGAATAGTTAGCCACATAAGGTGTGGTGAGAATGTTCGGCACAGGGGGTGCCGCTTGACATGGTGGCATGCCAGATCCACCAGAGGCCGTTGGACAGCCGTGTGAAGCACTGGAGGCCATCAAATATCCTGGTGATGCATAGATCGGCACTGGAGGTGCCGCATAACCAAAGGTCTGCATGCTAGGTGCCGCTGGAGTGAAGGAATAAGCCGTCTGATGTGAAAATGGGAACGGGCTAGCCGGGCTGCTTCCGGACTCCGGGAGTGGCGACTGGCCATATGCGGCTCCCCAAACCCTCCGTTGGCCGTCTGCCGGCCTCGGGCATGGGAGACTGCACGCCCCATTCATGTCGTTTGCAGGAACAGTTCCATCTTGCTGAATACGCAAGGAATCACAAATTCTATCTCCTTGGTCGGCCATGACAGACCGCAACACATCCACTGAGTGCTTTGTGAATAAAGGCATGAACTCGGCCATCGATTCTGTGATCGATAGCCGCACTTGCTCGGACAGTGTATAGGTTTGCATTATCCCCTGTTGCGATTCACAGGTGCTTTCTACCGCTTCATCGGTAGGCGCTCTAAGTGGCATCTTTTCATGTAGAGACATCTCTTCAAATTTCTGAGTAGAATTACTTGCTAACTGATAATGGCCAAAAATGACCATTATTTTCAATCCATTTCCGTGTCTTAAACGGGCATTTGATCGCATTCCGGTCTTACATTAAGTAAGAAAGCAGTCGAATTGGACTGATTTATGCATAATTGTAAAAATAATAAGCTGGTGTGAAAAAGGCATAAATATGTAATTTTATTACATATTTATGTTAGAAAAATCCAAAAACATGAGAAAAAGAAAAGGAAACAAAAAGATGGGAAAAAGATAGAAAAGCCCACAAAAAGAATATTTTCGGCCCATCTGGCCCAAATCAGCAGGCCCAGGAAGACCTTTGTCGCGGAAGCCCCTTGGCGCGATGCAGTGTTCCGCGACAAAGGCACGTTCCGCGACCAAGTGGCCCAAATGAAGAGGAGACCAGCCAAGCCCCTTGGCGCGATGACCTTTGTCGCGATGGCATGCTCCGCGACAAAGGCATGTTCCGCGACCAAGATGCACAAATAGAGACACAAGACCCAGTTGAGAAGCCTTGCCACATGCAGTGTGTTCCGCGACCAACTTGATGCTCCGAGACAAAGCTGTGATGTGTGTGATGTCTTAAGACACAATGGGCTAGAATCAAGGCCCATGGGCTTAGGGTTACACTTCTATAAATATGAGGTGTCTCCCATGAGCCAGAGGTTGGTTGGAATTTTGTTGATTAGAAGATCTTGAAGGCAAGGCAGTGGGTGCTCTCTCTTAGGTAGTTTAGTTTAGTTTTTATATTTTTTCTGTATTATTTAATTCTTGTCCTTAGATTAGTTTAGTGTAGTATTTATTTTGTGTTTTATGGTTTACAGCAGCTAGGTAGCCACTTTAATATCTTGTTTTGGTTTCTAAACTCTTGTTTTAGGGTTTGTAATACCCAAATCATGGGTATTAACAATACCTCTTCAATAATATGGGAAAACATTCATCATTTGTGTCCCAAATCATGAAATGGGTCTCACACCCCATGGATTTTTGCTTTCTTTTTCATTTTGGGGTCATTTAACCCCCATTTTGTTATTTTTATGTTTACTGTTGGCATATTATGGATAATGTTGTGTGGATGTGTGATCAAACCCTAGATTAGGATTCCTGCTTTATTTTAATATTCTGCTCTTTCCTTGTTATTTTTGTTTAAGCATGTTCTTCTTTATTTTGAATGTTTCTTGCTTATTTTTAGCTTAGAATAGCTTTTTGATCTGAAATAGGGTGAGATCATGCTGTTTGCATGCCACTGTTCATTTCTGCTTTTTCTGACTTTTGTCCTGAACCACCTTGGGCGCCAACCGCCTTCTGGCGCGGAGCCACGTTCCGCGACAAAATGGCTGTTCCGCGACCAAGGTGTTTCAAGACACTTGTCTCCATAATTTAAAACCCTTTGTCGCGGAATACCTTGTCGCGGAGCCACGTTCCGCGACAAAATTGTCCATGCATAGCGACAAAGGAGCCAAACTCTTGCATTTTGTCTTCATGGCTTCTTGTCGCGGAATCATCTTGTCGCGGAGCCACGTTCCGCGACAAAGTCCCATTCCGAGACAGAAAAATTATGCCATGTTCCTTGATCTTTGAACATCTTGTCGCGGAATACCTTGTCGCGGAGCCACGTTCCGCGACAAAATTTCCATGCATAGCGACAAGGGTTCAAATGCTTTAGAATTTTATGAAAACACTTTGTCGCGATGTCACACCTTGTCGCGGAACCACGTTCCGCGACAAAATCTCACATAGCGACAAAGAGGCGTTATGCTGCCAAAAATTCTAAAAACTTGTCGGGATGTTCATGTCGCGGATCTCGGTCCGCGACAAAATTTATGATATCGCGACAAGGGTTCCTCTCTCTCTATTTAATCTCAAACAAACTTCATTCTCTCCCTATCTTATATTGCAACACTCACATCATAGCCCCACGGGTTAGGATGTAACATTCTGGAATTGCAATATAGGGTGTTATGCTGCCCAAATTTTGATTCTCCATTTGCATTACTTAACTGATTGAACCCTTGACTCATCAATGATTAAAGAGAGATTAGCAATAATCAAACTTCAATAATCATCATGACTAAAGGACCTTTGTTCAATTGCCATTAAAACATTCTTGTATAAACAAAATCTTGATGGCTTAAACAGATAATCTGGACTGTAATTAATTATGTTAGGAAGGATTATTTAAGACCATCACATGTGGATCCAAACCACAACCTTGCATGAGAAACCAATGTCTCTCATACAAGGGCTCTTCTTTTGTTTCTTATTTATTTTGTCTTTGTGTGTTGTGTGGAACCATTAGTAAAGAATACATCAGAATAATGTTGGCGGGTACTCCCTCATGGATAACTAGCTCGTATTCTGGGTATTAGTTAGGGAACTAAGTTGCTGGACTTACCGCTAGAACTCCTTGGTGAGATTCTCTCCCGGATAGGAGAGGATGAAATCAGGGAGGTGTTTGCTGCACAACGGATATGCAAGAAGCTCAGGGATGCTGGGAACCTAGCCATCGTATACAAGCGATGCGAGGTTGACTCCTCCACTGTGAAGAGAGGGCAAGAAAGACTCCGTTGGCAGAAGCAGAGATTCCTGCAAACATGCACCGCGGCAGGAAATCTCAATCTCCAGATCATTCCAGCACTTATGGCGTTTGTAGAAGGGAATGAGGAGCACGCTTGTGAACTGCTGCGCCCAGGAATCGAGGACAACCACAAGGCGTCAATCTTCACCCGGGGACTGATGCTTATGAGTAAGACGGATGAAAGGCAAGTTGAACAAGGAATCAGCATGATCGAAAGGATGGTAACAGATCGGTTAATCCTTCAGTACACGTCTACCAACGTCCTCGGATGGATGACGGATAACCCAGACACTCCGTACCTATGGGCAAACCAAGGGGACAGAATCTACTGCCCAAGGAGGAACGAGCCCATGATGATCCATAACGGCTGGTGTCTGCGGTGTGAGTTGACCAGTTACATCCACTGGGCCAGATTTCTATTCTGAAAGAAGAAAGATGAATCCCAGTTTATTCGGCTTTATTTCATTCCCGTTCTAGTAGTAGTAATTTGCAAGGGATTCCCTCCTTTTGTGTGTGCAGGTTCGTATTAACTGCACGAGAATCCCTTGCCTCGGTTGTATTTATTCGCTTTCCCTAAATCGGAACTCAGCTTTTGAGACCACCGAACAATTCTTTACTGCTTTCCTTTGAAAAGATGTCTGCACAGTCCGAGATGAATAAGTGACTGTCAGACCAAAAATATGCTGTTGACACACTCCGTGTGTCAGCAGTGCCTCTTTACTGCTTTCAATTAAATAACCAGCAAAAATATGCATAAACTTGCTCTAAATTCACAGGTTGAATTTAGGCTTGTGATTAAATTTTCAGACTTTCAAATTGGGATAATATAATTGAAGACATGCATGACATGAATTCCTGAGGTTTTGAGCTATAAAAATTTAATGATGCGATCAGCTTATTGGGTAATAAATCTGCATGTTAGAGATTTCGACTGAATAAATTGTTAGAATTGAGCTTGGACTAAATTTGAGAATATTGTATGACATGAATTAACCCAACCTTGTGAGATTTGAGCCATGAGTCACTTTTACTCATTCATTTTCTTTGATGTATGAATCATTTTGATTAAAGAAACTAGAACTTGCAATTGGGACCGATTCAAGACCATGCCATATTCCCGAAATCGAGCACATGATCGAGGCACTTAGAAAAACCCAAATTTTTGGCCTTCGTTTGAAATCCAAACCCAAAAATATTTTCCCTTTAGGATTAACCAATTTGAGCCTATAAGCCTAATTTTTCTTTGCAGCCCTCTATATTATTCCTAGCCTTATAAAAAGACCAAGAAATTCAAACCCAAGTGTGCAAGGATGAATTCTATCAAGGCATTACAATTTTTGATCATCAATGAAAACTATAAATCGGTATTCTATAAACCGATTCAAAAAAAAAAAAAAAAAGTTGAATGTCATTCAACACAAATAAATTGCGAATGACAAGCAATTAGACAATAGTCTAATGTCATGCAAAAGAAAACCAAAAAGAGAGAAACATTGATGATCATAAATTTTAAATAAAAATGCCAAGTTATGATAGAAGTAATTCCTGCCACTTCTTAACCAATAATTCCCTTTTCCCACCTAATGTTGCAACCGTGTGCCCCGTTATAACCCTCGAATAAGACCTCGTGATCTCGATTTGAAGAAATGAGCCGGTGGCGAGTTGGTCTGATTGCAAGCTTATGGGATAATTTAATTAAAACTGATTATGAGCGTTCATGATTAAACCCCAATTGAGAGTGAGTGAATTTTCTCCGATTCTCTTATATGTGAGGCCTTGTCTTATTACACATGTTCATGTCATCCTTTAATTCCCATCCCTAATCTTTACATTTTTCAAACATGATGTTCACGAAGGATTGATAATACTGTTTGATTTGTAGGCCCGATATAGTGAGCAAGTATCATTTCATTAAACACTGCAATCAAGGGAGTTTAATACTTGTAATCTTTGATTGTCTTATCCCAATCCAAAAAGGATGTGATTTATGAAGCCACGAAAATGAATTGAATATGTAGAGTCCGTGTTCTTAAGGAACATTGACTCTGACTGCTCGGGGACGATCAGTATTAAATGTGAGGATGTTGATAATGGCCAAAAATGACCATTATTTTCAATCCATTTCCGTGTCTTAAACGGGCATTTGATCGCATTCCGGTCTTACATTAAGTAATAAAGCAGTCGAATTGGACTGATTTATGCATAATTGTAAAAATAATAAGCTGGTGTGAAAAGGGCATAAATATGTAATTTTATTACATATTTATGTTAGAAAAATCCAAAAACATGAGAAAAAGAAAAGGAAACAAAAAGATAGGAAAAAGATAGAAAAGCCCACAAAAAGAATATTTTCGGCCCATCTGGCCCAAATCAGCAGGCCCAGGAAGACCTTTGTCGCGGAAGCCCCTTGGCGCGATGCAGTGTTCCGCGACAAAGGCACGTTCCGCGACCAAGTGGCCCAAATGAAGAGGAGACCAGCCAAGCCCCTTGGCGCGATGACCTTTGTCGCGATGGCATGCTCCGCGACAAAGGCATGTTCCGCGACCAAGATGCACAAATAGAGACACAAGACCCAGTCGAGAAGCCTTGCCACATGCAGTGTGTTCCGCGACCAACTTGATGCTCCGAGACAAAGCTGTGATGTGTGTGATGTCTTAAGACACAATGGGCTAGAATCAAGGCCCATGGGCTTAGGGTTACACTTCTATAAATATGAGGTGTCTCCCATGAGCCAGAGGTTGGTTGGAATTTTGTTGATTAGAAGATCTTGAAGGCAAGGCAGTGGGTGCTCTCTCTTAGGTAGTTTAGTTTAGTTTTTATATTTTTCTGTATTATTTAATTCTTGTCCTTAGATTAGTTTAGTGTAGTATTTATTTTGTGTTTTATGGTTTACAGCAGCTAGGTAGCCACTTTAATATCTTGTTTTGGTTTCTAAACTCTTGTTTTAGGGTTTGTAATACCCAAATCATGGGTATTAACAATACCTCTTCAATAATATGGGAAAACATTCATCATTTGTGTCCCAAATCATGAAATGGGTCTCACACCCCATGGATTTTTGCTTTCTTTTTCATTTTGGGGTCATTTAACCCCCATTTTGTTATTTTTATGTTTACTGTTGGCATATTATGGATAATGTTGTGTGGATGTGTGATCAAACCCTAGATTAGGATTCCTGCTTTATTTTAATATTCTGCTCTTTCCTTGTTATTTTTGTTTAAGCATGTTCTTCTTTATTTTGAATGTTTCTTGCTTATTTTTAGCTTAGAATAGCTTTTTGATCTGAAATAGGGTGAGATCACGCTGTTTGCATGCCACTGTTCATTTCTGCTTTTTCTGACTTTTGTCCTGAACCACCTTGGGCGCCAACCGCCTTCTGGCGCGGAGCCACGTTCCGCGACAAAATGGCTGTTCCGCGACCAAGGTGTTTCAAGACACTTGTCTCCATAATTTAAAACCCTTTGTCGCGGAATACCTTGTCGCGGAGCCACGTTCCGCGACAAAATTGTCCATGCATAGCGACAAAGGAGCCAAACTCTTGCATTTTGTCTTCATGGCTTCTTGTCGCGGAATCATCTTGTCGCGGAGCCACGTTCCGCGACAAAGTCCCATTCCGAGACAGAAAAATTATGCCATGTTCCTTGATCTTTGAACATCTTGTCGCGGAATACCTTGTCGCGGAGCCACGTTCCGCGACAAAATTTCCATGCATAGCGACAAGGGTTCAAATGCTTTAGAATTTTATGAAAACACTTTGTCGCGATGTCACACCTTGTCGCGGAACCACGTTCCGCGACAAAATCTCACATAGCGACAAAGAGGCGTTATGCTGCCAAAAATTCTAAAAACTTGTCGGGATGTTCATGTCGCGGATCTCGGTCCGCGACAAAATTTATGATATCGCGACAAGGGTTCCTCTCTCTCTATTTAATCTCAAACAAACTTCATTCTCTCCCTATCTTATATTGCAACACTCACATCATAGCCCCACGGGTTAGGATGTAACATTCTGGAATTGCAATATAGGGTGTTATGCTGCCCAAATTTTGATTCTCCATTTGCATTACTTAACTGATTGAACCCTTGACTCATCAATGATTAAAGATTGAGATTAGCAATAATCAAACTTCAATAATCATCATGACTAAAGGACCTTTGTTCAATTGCCATTAAAACATTCTTGTATAAACAAAATCTTGATGGCTTAAACAGATAATCTGGACTGTAATTAATTATGGTAGGAAGGATTATTTAAGACCATCACATGTGGATCCAAACCACAACCTTGCATGAGAAACCAATGTCTCTCATACAAGGGCTCTTCTTTTGTTTCTTATTTATTTTGTCTTTGTGTGTTGTGTGGAACCATTAGTAAAGAATACATCAAAATAATGTTGGCGGGTACTCCCTCATGGATAACTAGCTCGTATTCTGGGTATTAGTTACTAATTGTTATTTTGCATGGTCTGAATGGCTGTCAGTGGAAGCCTTGGCGGTTCGCCCATCCGGGGTTATAATAGCTGCTCGACTGACTACCATCCAGATACAGTTTTATTTTTCTTATCTTAATTTCCAAACCCAAATTCCAATCTGTAGTGGGAGTCAGTTGGCATCAGTCAATGCCAACCGATGATCATTATAGAAGGGAAGCATGTAGGTTTTTATCCGAATTCACAGACAGTGGAGTTCCAACTGGTGTTGACACCACCATTATAGGGTCTACGCTGTCTAAATTCGCTCCATCCGAGTGATTGGGAAATTGGACAGTAGATGTTTACAGTCCACCTGATTATTCTGCCATTACTTTGGTCCCTTGACCACTTCATTCTGTGTTTCGCCTCCTGTTTAGACCCGCATTTATATTTTGGGTCAATTAATTTTACACTTCCATATATCTTTATGCATGATAATATTATATACTATTGTGGTCTGTACTTATTTTGGGATCCTTCCCTTGGACAATAGAAGTCTAGATCTCAAACAGATATTGCTTATTAAATTTCCAACAAAAACCTCTTTATAAAATCCGGATCTGAGTAAGGGATAAATTCTTTAGTTATGACTAATTCATATTCTGTCAAGGGTTGTGTTTTGGGAAATTAAGAAGCAGATTCAGCGATTAGGTCTCACCTAGACTGAAAGGGTCTGTGTTTTAACTGAGAGTCTAGTACCTGACAGGGAATGATTTTCAAATCCATTATTTTCCAAAATTGCTGGTTGATGGAAATGTGAGATTAAGTGCTACACCGAGATGGGGTCCACTTGGATTCAAATACAGTGTAGTAAATAATCTTAGAGGAACATCATCCAGGCCTTGGTTATTTTCCAAGATAGGGTTGAGTTTTCTTTCAACTGCTATCCTCTTCTGCCAAAGCCTACTTTTGAGTCCTGAGTGAGTGCATCCGGAACGAACTAATTTATTAGTTCGTTTCATTAGTTTGTATCTCATAATCACCCGGAAGGAAGTGAACACACTAGTGGTTCACTGAGGGCCGGGAATTCTTGATCCATACTCCTTCATTCTGATGGGGAGCTGTCTTTTACTATCAGGGTCAGATTTTCAAAACCTCCGAGGGATAGGATTTTAAATGCTTCCTTTACTGCTTTCTTTTAACCGCTTTCATTAGAGGTCACTCGGTTGTATTGAGAGTTGTGTAACTGCTACTAGGATTGACAGTTAAGGGATAGTTTAGGGCTGAATTCAAATCTTTGGGTGTGACATGGGAGAATGATAGTGGTACTTGGCATTTCAATAAATGATGTGTCGGGTGTTGCTCTTCCACCACAGATGAAGTAACACACCCAGGCCAGGGCAGTTATGAATCTGTGGTATCTTAGAATTTGCGGTCTTAAGAACATGCAAACTCATACTGCAAGTACCTGTCTGTTAAAGGGAAATCCTTATTGAGAGCATGAGAATTAGCTATCTGATAGAATTATCCCAAACAAAGATCTGCGTATGAAAATGGAAGTTTAATATTGCTGTATCTCGCTCTTGTCCAATTTTCGTTCTTTTCTTCCTGTCCTTTCTGTCTACATTGTGACTCAACTTCACGGTTGGCATAATGCACCTTTTCCCTGCTTTCGTAGATAATGTTTACTGCATTCTTAGAATAATTTTTATCCGCTTTCTAGAATAGATTTATTTGCTTTGTAGATTAATCTAACTGCTTTCAAGATCTAGTTTAAATTCCCGTCAGTAGATATTAATCATCTTTCAAACCTATTGAGCAATACGAATGGAAAATCTAGTAAAACGACGTGGGACCTGCTTCTATCGCACATCCTCCAGTGAACGATCCGGTCTTACTATAAATTACTGCAATTTTTGACACCGTGCGCTTTCGGGAGCACAGTTTCTTAACTACGAGCAATAAAAACATGACTACGTATAAATATATCCCTAATCACAACACCGCCATCATAAATTGGTTTCATTAAATAAAACCTAAACCAGGACCATGATTTTTCGGAAAATACTCATGTAGTGGGAATCTGTCAAAAGTTTCATGGCAGGAACTCTTACGGCAAGAATTGATGAGAAGTATCATGGCATACTTGCCGGGGATCCTCAGTGTGACAGGCTGAAGGTCAACCTATCCCGGCTATGCCATGAGATTTGTCAACATTTCATGACAGAGAGGACCACAGCGCCATTTGAAACCAAAGCACCATACTTGAGTAATAAAAAGACTAATAATCTTGATATATCCCTAAACCCTTTCCCGTGAATCATAACTCTTTTCATTTAATAAATCTAACCTGGTATAATTTTAGCAAAAGCTCGTGTTAACGAAACTTGTCAAAAGTTTCACTAACCTTTCAAATCTGGACGTATAAACCCTAAGCGGATATGATTTTCCACTCGTGTCCCACTGGGCATGCCAATTTGTTAACAGTGAAAATCTTGGGAGCAAAGAATCTCTCTTTTATTAATGAAGTTGGGGAAGATTACAGGAAAAATAGAAAAGTGAATACAGGAATTTTAAGAAAGTAGTAAAGGAATTTAAGAACAGAAAGCAGTAAAATTGCAGAAAAAGAAAATAAGTAAATGCGGTTCTGTTGAGAGTGTTGGAGATGTCCTGCTCTCTGTTGCCACATTGCACTTATATAGGGGGTGGGGAACCTAGGGTTCCCTCAGGCCCATGAACGCTCCACCATGGTTTCCTTCTTTGGTGGTGCCTCGTCCTGATTCATTTCCTTAGATGGCGCCTCACCCTGATTTGTTTCCTTGGGTGATGTCTCGCCTGATTTGTTTCCTTATGGTGGTGCATCATGGTGATACCTTCCTTGCACGTTGCCCCTCACCACTATCTTCTTTCCTTGTAAGGTGTCCCGCTCTATGGACTTGGAGACGCGTCCTGTCTTCCAGTCCCTCCTCTTCCGGATATATCTTCACGGACTGGGCCGAGCAATTTTAGACCGTATAATGGATGGGCCTTAATATATGTTTTATTGGGTTAACATGGTATTTGGATAAGCTGCAAGAAAATGGATTATCTGATTATTGCGTTTTCAAAATACAAATAATCAGTTTAACCATTCAAAAAAGGTGCTGCAAACCTGATTATTTGTGTTTTAAAAACACAATAATCAAATAATTAATTTCATATCGCTTAACCAAACACTACAACCATGTATTTGGTTATTGTTTAAACATCATTAAAATGAATTTATGATATTTTATTTGGTCCTGCCAAAAATAAAATAATGCGCATATATAATACTAATTTCCTGCTTATATATTAAAAAAAAAAAAAAAAGAAAATTCCAATAGCTCTTTCTAATTTTCTAAACTCCACGGGGTTCTCCTCTTTTTTTTTTTTTCACAATTGAGAAAATAATTTTTGGGCAACATGAATTTCCAACTTAAAAAGTAAATCAAATAAAAAAGGAACACATTGAACAACTATACATGATAGAATAACTATGGTCCTAATTTGCCAAGAATCTCAAAAAACATGTCACTTCAGAATGTGGAGACAGTGCGGCAACAGATTCTCAGGTTGAGGCGAATGTGAATTTTTCATGGACAACAACAATGTTTTTAGAGTACTTTTTCCACTTCCACCTTCTAATTTGAAAATGAAAAATTGAATGATTGAATTAGAAGATGTACTATATTAGGACGAAATTGGGGGGGAAACAGCAATTATTGCTAGGTTAAAGGAAAAAGATGCTGGTTTTTGAAAACTAGAATCGTAGAGATGACCAACCAGAATTATGTATCCCGTTCTTGATTTTAATAGAATTCTTCTTATGCATTGTAAATAATAGGAACAAGCCCCAGCCTTATAACTAACTATTCCATTCTCTACAAAAAGAATCCAATCCTCAACACGATTAGACATTGAAACATGCCCATGTTTGGTTCGGGGATCTGAGATTCCCACTGAGAATCTTTGGGAGGGAATGAAACATGCCCATGTTTGGTTCGAGACATGTTTCATGTGGGAATGTCGCATTCCCACCGAGGTGGGAATGTTGAGTGTTTTAGGTGGGAATGTGATTCCCACCTGGAGGGCAGGTAATCTTATATTACCACCTCCACTTTACCTACTTTTATACTAATTTGAATTTTATACCCTCATTTTTATACTTATTTTATTTAATTTATAAATTTAGATATTTGTATTCTAAAAAATGATAACTATATGAAATTTAATTTTAAAAATTTTAAATTATTTTAATCATATTTTTTTAATATATATATTCTCATATTTTAATATATATTTTCATATTTTCTTAAAATTTACTTTTCTTCTATTTATATAAAACAAAAATAACAAGGATTTAGAGACATTAAATAAGTAATTATCATACAATAAATTATATATAAAGAATTTTCAATATTTTAAAAAATAAATCGGCTTAAAATTTTTATTGTGTAGCAAAATGATATATTTATAACATTCGTTCAATTGAAATTCAAGAACATTACGGTAAATTAATTAGAACTGGAAATCTGAGAATCATAATCTAACCAAACGCAATAATCTTAAAATATCAAAAAGTAAGATTCCCAACAATCTCATGTTCTCAGTAATCTTATATTCCCAACAATCACATTTCCGCTGGTACTAAGATCCCTCCAACCAAACGCACCGTGAGGGCAAGTTGAGAGTACTTACGGGCCGTTTGGTTGGGGTATCTTAGATACTCATTGGAAACTTGAGTAGAGAATGACACATTGCTATGTTTGGTTGGGGCAATCTTCTACCAAGTAATGTTAGATTCCCATCTGGAGAGATTTGATGGGAATGTGATTCCCATGTAGAGGCCATATGAAGGAGAATGCAACAATGTATAGTAAACGTCCAAAATCAGGAAGATGTCAATTGTATGTTATTTACATCAAATAAGAGTGGACTATCCTGCAGCTGTAGTTGATGGGGAGTGCTGACTACGGATTGTTCTGCTAGAAACAGTTTTAGTGTGTTTAGAGTTTGATGTTGGGTGCTAGATTGAGTCTGTATTGATTTGGGTTTTTTCATAATTAATTGAAGTCGCCTGGATTGATATCTTCCGGACATAGGTCGTGAGACTAGGGGTGAAAACGGGACGGATACGGGCGGATAGTACTCATCCCGTATCCTATCCCATATTTTTTTGTCGAATATGGAATCGGATACGAATAGGTCGAATACAAATACGAATTCGAATATTTCGGAAAACGGATACGAGACGGATTCGGATTTTAACTCGGATAATCTTATAATTACTAAAATTAAATTTTTTTATAATTTTTTAAGTGAAATCGGAATATACTACTATGTAAGCTAAACTAAATTTTTAAATTTTCCAAGATCATTAGTTATTTCGTTCAAAACATCTAAATAACATCACTACAAGATGTTACATACTACAGTTTTGATGCAAAGAACCTAATAATGTAGTTGAGTTGATTGATATGATTTGATTTAATAAATTACATATGGCTTTCAAGCTTTTGATTATATTTATACATATAGTATTACTTATTTATTTTATAGTTAATATAATATATTATATTATACATATAAAAATATATATAAATTTTCGGATATTCGGATAGAAAATACGGATAATATCCGCATTATATTCGGATTTTTCGGATACGGGCGGATATTTACAATCCTATATCCTGTCCCGTATCCGCCGGATATAAAAATTCGAATTCGAATTCGAATATAATCGAATACGGCGTCGGATCGGGCGGATATTATCCGCCCCACTTTCACCCCTACATGAGACCGAACTGGGTTAACAAATGTTGCGTTCTTTATTTTCGTTGCTTTTACGTTGTTAAATCACACTAACTACATGGGCAGAATTCAAGACAAAAAGGGGACCAACAATGTTAAAGTAAAGTAATTAGTTGATGTGATGTTTATTTGAATTGAAAAAGTGAATTTATTAGTTGGTGTTTATCGAGTAAAATTTTCTAAAAAATGACATGTTACTATTGTAGTAGGATAAACCGAAAAGTGTGACAGAATTAGTGTGATGAATGGAATATTTATCAACAATTAAATACAATAATTTAGTTAATTAATTAGAAATTAATGATATAAATTTTTTAAAAAAAAAACACCAGATTTCATCACATTAGCACCTTATCCCATTCCCAAGTTGGGTGACATTTCCACATTCATACTTTAACAATAGAAAAAAAAAAAAAAAAAAAAAAAAAAACAAAAACAAAAAAACAAAAAAGAAGAAGAAGAAGAAAAGAAGCATTGCAACTTAGCCACCCCTCATTAGGCCCTGTTCTATTCGCCTGAAATAAGGTGTTCTGATCTGAATTTTATAAGATCTGGTCTGGTCTGATCTGATTGTTTCTGGTCTGATCTGATTGGATCTGGTCTGGTCTGATCTGATCTTATTACAACTATATATATATATATATATAGAGTGTAGTCTGATCTGGTCTGATCTGATCTGAATGGGTCTGGTCTGAACTGATTTCATCTGGTCTGATCTGATCTGATCTCATTTTAATAAAAATAAGTAATAAGTACTGAAAATAAGTCCAGAAGAACAGGCTCTTAGGCGGTAGAATTCCTCTCATTCCATTACACACTTCATCTTTCATATTTTGAGGATGCCCGAATTGTTCTTTTTGACTTGTAATAAAAGTAGGCCCAAGTCTTTCTTTCAACAAATGAATCATGATTAAAAAAAAAAAAAAAAAAAAGAAACAATAGTTTAATCCCAGTCTTGTCACATGAGAAAACATAGAATATAGTAATTGAGAAACACAACACGTTCTAAATCTAAAAATACAATAAAAATACCTCGTTTTTGTAGTTTGCACGCAATTGATTAATAACAACTTTATTTGTAACATTGAGGAATATTTATCTTTTTATAGCACAACTTAGAGAATTATACGAAGCTTTTTTGAAGACGGGACACCATAAAAATTTGAATGGATTAACCAAGGTTATCAAAATATAGATCTTATTTGGATCGTTTTTTCATTTGCAAGATCGGGATCGTAGGATCATATTCAGATCCTAAGATCCTATGAAATTAGGACAAAAAATATATTTATATTGTATATTAGTAAATTACAATAACCAATATCAATAGACAATAATTTGTAGTATCGCCAAAAAAAATAGACAATAATTTGTTTAGCAAAAAAGGGATAATAATTGAGCATTTAAGACATGATGCTTGAGCTGTGTTGGATTTGTCATTAGAATTTTCCCCATTTTCGTCAGTCTCAAACGCTGTCTAATTGGATTCATCATCATCCATCTGGGCAGGGGGTTTAGGACTAAGATCTCTATCAGCAGGGGTGCTGGAAGGAGATGCTACGGCAAGGGCGATGGTAGAAAGAGAAGGGGATGTTAGGGCGACGATAGGAAGAGAAGGGGGATACGACGACGTCAAAAACAAGAAGATGAAGGAGATACAACGGCGACTGTTGGAAAATGAAGATGAAGGTGATGCGAGGAAGATAGAGATGCAAATAAAAATCCCTAGATCTGGATTTGGAAAAGAATGAAGGACTGAAAAACAAAAAAATGAGATGAAAAATAAGAGGGAGTGAGATCGGATCGTTCAAAAATTTTAAGATCTTGTATAGATCCTATAGATATTATTTAGATCTCACCCTAATTTAGATCCCATATAGATCTTGATGATTTTGGCTTTGTAGGATCGTAAGATCCTAAGATCTAGATTTAACCTTGGGATTAACTAATATATATTTTAATAGAAAAATTATCATAAAAGATTAATTTGTTACTTCGTAGGTGAATTGTTAAACGAAACCAATAAAACCGGTAAGCTTCTATATCTACTGCAAGAAAAAAACAAAAAGAAAAAAAAGAAACCAAATGACAAAATTAGTAACAAGTGCACCTAAAATCCGGAAATAAAATAACTTTCACCAATATTAGTTTTTTTTAGGAGCCACTAAAGGTATGAGAAAGGGTGGTGTGATAAGGCCAGGCCGGTGCTTAGCAGGAGCACCCAGTGCACCTGCTCAGGGCCCCGCATTTTGTGGGGCCTCATTTTTAAAAAAAATTAATTAAAGATTATGTTTTCAAATTTTTTTATTGATATTTTATATATAAGATTAGGAGTTTATATATTTGCTAATACTTTATTACTGTATTAATTAGTTTCTTTGTCATGAGGTGGGCTTATAGTATCTAATTAATTATACTATATTTAAATTGTATTACTTTAAAAATTAATTAAATTTTTGAACTCGATCATCTATATAATTCTTCCAATCTTCCCTAGTGAAAAAAAATAACTACAATAATGTATATTTTAACAAAATGCAATAGTAGTATTTTACATAATTTACTAAAATAAAATATTAAATTAATTTTATATAGTAAAAAAATATACTTCCTCCGTTTCTTTTTATTTGCCCCATTTGGGGTTTAAGCACTATTCATCAACACACTTTGATTAAATTTCATAGTTATAATAGTTAAAATATAGTCAAGTGAGATCTTGTTAGATTCGTCTCATCGTTTAATTTTTAAATATCGAACTTTTAAAATTTTTAGTTGTACCAAACTTGAGTTATTAGTTCTTTAAAACTTACATTGGATTGCGTGCTGGGTAGGTCCGTAGCAAATAAAAAGAAACGTAGGGCCGGTGGGGAATCGAACTTCCAACCTTCCGTTGAAAGTCAATGAACTTAACCATTTGGGCTAAGTCCTCATCCCCAATAATTAACTTTCACCAATATTAGTTGATTCAATGACTAATAATTAAGTTTGAATGGGTCTCTTAATTATTGCATTGTCCATCCCCTGCGGTACTCTTAAATTCCGGTGGAATTGCACATCCATATAGTACATTTTTTGATTACTAAATAAAAGTGGATTCGGGTAGAGTGTTGAATCAGACTCTATTAAATAATGAAAATACATTTTTTTTAGTAATGGTTATGTTTTTAACTATTAAATAATTGTATTTAATAATGAATATGTATCACAAAATCATCGATAATGATCATATTAATGAATATATTTATTTAGCAACCTGATCAGGTAAAAGTGGGGGCTTGGGAACAACAAATGGAGTTTGATTGAACCCATACATTATAGGCATTGTTTTAAATATCCTCGAAATTTTCGAAATTTCGACCGAAATTTCGGGTTTCGGGACATCCTGAAGTGAAATTTCACATGCAATATTTTTTGCAAAATTTCCATCGAAATTTCGCCCGAAATCGGAAATTCCCGAAATTTTTTTAAAAAATATTTTTTTCTAAATTTTAAAAATGTATTTTTTAAAAAAAATTAAAAATTAAAATTTATGTTACAACCCATATTGATGATGTCATCCAATTAACTTGTTTAATTTTAAGTATTTTATCAATCAACATGGTGCATGATATCAGTAATATTACTAGCATATGATATCATTAAATGAGTGTTGTTAGCATATTACTAATTTATATAGCAACCGAGATGAGGAATTTTGAAATATCTTTATTTTCATCATCTCAGAAACTCGAATTAGTTTTCTCAAAAAATTACAAATATCTCCGAAATTTCCCCCGAAATTTCAAATATCTTCAAAATTTTCCTAAATTTATATGTCCGATATAGATACCGAACCAATATTTAAAACCTTGATTATAGGATACATACACTACAAGAAAAAAGTGAATTACCGACCGCATTTGCCGACCGTCATCGCGCGGGTCGGATTTACCGACCGGGTTACCGACCGCAAAAGGCGGTCGGCAAAATGTAACCGTTGGGTGGGGACCCAATTCCGAAACGACCGAGTTACCGACCGCGGGTCCTGCGGTCGGTAATACCGACCGGGTTACCGACCGCACAGACGGTCGGTAACCTAGGTCGTATATTTGCGCCCCAATTCAGTGAAAACACAGTTTACGCGTCTCCATCCCCAAATTCACCCCTCCAATTTCACTCCCTCCGTTCACCCGTTCGAGCGCCGACCACCCCCTCGCCGACCGCCGCCGCCGCCGACCATCCGCCATTCGAGCGCCGTCCACCCCACGCGAGTGTCGACTCCCCCACGTACGAGAAGGAAGCGCCGGACGCGAAGGACCTCCCCGGCCGCTGCAACCGCCGCCGGACGCGTCGCCTCTCGCCGTCGCTGCCGGAGCGAAGACGCACGCAGCCCCCGCCCGCCGGAGCGCAGACGCGCTGCCACCCCCGCACAGCCCCTGCCCTCCCCATTTCTGCCCTCCGGCAGTCCCACCACCACCGGCCACCCCTTCCCATTCGAGTGCACAATCGAGGTATTCGATTCACTTCTTTTTTTGCTCTAAAATTCCATTCGAATCTTGATTAATTTTTTTCCGTTTGTGGCATTGTGTTTGTATTTTTTTTTTTTGGTGATAATGGTATTTGAACTTTGAATTGTGGATTGGGTACGTTATCGAGACAATTCGATTTATCGTAGTCTTAGAAAATGCATTTGATTACATTGATCGATTAAGCTCGTAATCGTGTTCTCTAGTTAGCAAAATCATTTAAAGGAAAAAAATTAGATTGCTAACGTTGGGGCAGCCGGCTGTTTTGGCATTTTGGGTAGGAAATATTTGGATTGTTGCAATTACGGACTGAGATATAGAATCCTCTCGTCGAGTAGATGATTATCCATATATGATATGTTGAATTTCGAGTTGATTTGAAAAAGTTATGGCATTTCCAAATGAACGTGTTGGATGGTCGTTGAATTTTTCGAATACGTTACTTGTGCGTGCCATTGTTTATTTCCTTTCGAATTGGGAATTGATGTTGTCGATTAGAATTTTGGTTTGAGTTTGTGAATGTCTGTTATTATAGTTATTTAATTTTCGATTGCTACATGTCCAAGTCCATGGGGAACTCAATAAAATGCCTCTAGTGTTATGCTGATTTCCATGACATTTCTTCTTTATCGTTTTAATATTGAATATTGTAGTATTAGACACATTTTGGGCACTACTTTAATTTGGAAATCAACATAATATCATTCTTAAATTGAAAATTCTTAATTCCTAAGATTGTTTTTCAATATCATTCTTAAATTGAAAATTCTTAATTCCTAATATCACCAATATCGTTCTTAATTCTTAAAAGCTTATAATAGTTAATTGTAAAAGATTAGCACATAAAATGACTTAATTACAATCAACAAAAATCCCAACAACAGATGTTTCATAATGTGTTTCAACATGAAATTGCCCATCAATCGTCTATACACAACCTCAATATGCTAATTTACCCGGTAGGATTTGGTGATTACATGCGATTGATTAATAATATTCAAGTGGAATTCAAAATGTCATAGGTATGGACCGAAGTTGGATGTACCGCTCCCGACGTAGTATTGGAGTACTCACAGATGAATTTAAAAATGGGGTCAAATTATTTATACAGATGTCCCATCAAAACCCAAACGTGGATAGAGCACAGGGAAGACTTAGGTGTCCGTGTAGTAGATGTAAGAATAAATGTTATCTATCTGATAATGACATCACATATCATCTATATCGTGATGGCTTTGTCCCTAACTACGAAATATGGACGTGTCATGGAGAGCCACACCAATTTAGTCGCTATAACGATACCGATAATACGGCGTCCACATCAGTGTCGGCACGTGATGATGACTACATACAAATGGTGTGCGATGGAATGGGAATTGGTGGGCCCGACACAATACCAAATGAAGATAGTGATGAACCTAGGCCACCCGAGGAGCCTAATCCACAAGAGAAGTTGTTCTTTCGAATGTTGGAGGCGGCAGACAAAGATTTGTGGCCAGGATGCAAGAAAATGACTCTTTCGTCCACTATTGCTAGGTTGTTGAATATTAAGGCCGAACACAACTTATCGGAGAGGTGCTTCGATACTTTGTGTCAACTAATTCTTGATACACTCCCCGAGGATAATGCTATGATTAAGAATTTTTACGAGGCGAAAAAACTACTTGAGGGGTTAGGGTTGCCTGTTCAAAAAATTGATTGCTGTGAAAAAGGGTGTATGTTATTCTGGCGCGCTGATTCGGCCTTAGATAAATGTAAGTTCTGTGACGAGCCTCGCTATAGAGAAACAAAAGGGTGTATACTTAGGCTACGATTTTTTGAAATATTGTTTTAGGCAATTAAAGACCTGGGGAATGGGTCTTGGGAGCCCATACTACACAAATTACAAAGGAAAATAAAAGGGAGGGATAGGGGACCGGTGGGAATCGAATCTCCAGTCCAACCTTTCGTTGGAAGTCAAGAGACTTAACCACTTGGGCTAAGTCCTCACCCCGATTTTTTGAAATTTTTTTTTTTGGCGAAACAGCTAATACATGCTAGAGAAAGATTTTTTGAAATATTAAAAACTCTTTAAGAAATTATGAATACTTTTCTGTTGAGATGCACTGTTACACAACAATGCATGTGAATGTATTTAATGTATGCATTGTTACACAACACATGCATGTGACATTGTTACACAACACATGCATGTGAATGTATTTAATGTATACTAGTGTCAAAATTATCAAGCACGTTTTGTGGGCTTGATTGGACAAAGAGTGAGGCATTCCACTCTATAAATTCAGGCAATGAAATGAACAAAATACACATTCAGCAAAAACAAGTCCTACATTCATTACACACTATTCCTCTCTCTCTTCATTACCATTTCCACTACCGACAATTACTTTCTTGTAATTGTTCTTACACAACTATATATCTATATATTAGATATCACACATACTCTCTATACACATACATAATATACTAATAGGCTTGTTATATTTTATCACAACACGTTATCAGCACGAGGAGACTCTGTCCAGATTATCATTTGAGGTATAATCTCTTATTTCTAAACTTTCAATAAGATTATGGCTAACCTTGCAAAGCAGGAATTTGCTCCCTTAACCGTTGAAGGAAGCAATTATATGTCCTGGGCCCGAGATGTGAAAATGCATCTTACTTCAATGGGCCTGGAAGATACTATTGCTGAAGGCAAAAATCCCAGCCATCAAAATCAGGCAAAAGCCATGATTTTCTTGTGCCATCATATCGAAGAGGCACTTAAAATGGAGTACGTGACTGTGGAATCCTCACTGGCATTGTGGGAAAAGCTGAAAGAAAGATATGATAATCTTAAAAAGACGGTGCTTCCAAAAGCCCTTGATGACTGGACAAACCTGAGACTTCAGGACTTCAAAACAGTCCGGGAATATAATTCCGCTGTGTTCAAAATTACGGCCCAATTGCAATTATGTGGGCAAAAGATATCTGAAGCAGAAATGCTTGAAAAAACGTATTCTACGTTTCATGCTAAAAACTCAGTATTGAGTGAGACATACCGTCAAAAAGGTTTTCAGAGATATTCCGATCTTATCACCTATTTATTATTGGCTGAACAAAACAGTCTATTGCTATTGAGAAATCATGAATCTAGGCCCGCAGGTGCAAAACCGTTCCCTGAGGTGAACGCGGCTCAATCATCGAAATATGTGCGTGATCGTGGGCACTTTAAAATTCAAAATGATGATCGTGGCCAAAATCGGTATCACAGTCGAGACAGAGGTGAATCATATCGTCAAAATAATTATCGAAATAAGCCTCGATTTGAGCAAAATCGCAGATATGATACCAGAAGGCCTTACAAACCACAACAAAGAAATTATGCAAGAAAGCATAAACAAAATGATGAGATTTGTGATCGTTGTGGAATTAAAGGCCATATGGCTCAAACATGCCACACAGCTAAACACTTAGCTGAACTGTATCAGGCCTCGAAACGAAAAGAAAGACCAGGTGTTGAAGCACACCATAATGCCCACGATGATACTTATGATGATATATTAAATGATAATATCACGCACCTGGAAGCTGATGATTTTGTTGAGCCAGATACTGTTACTAAATAATATATTATATAGCTATATATATTTTGTACTTGTCTTTTATAATTCATGTTTAATATAAATAATGATATCTTGTACTTCCCTTTTATTATCCATGTATAATATAAATATGCTTTTGCATTAATAATATTTATAATGCTGATGTTTAATAACATTCTTATATTCTTGTAAAGAAATGGATGCTGGAAATTCAAAAGTCGGAGATGATATCTGTCTCATTGACAGTGCAACAACGCATAGCATTTTGAAAAGCAAAAGCTATTTCTCCAATTTAAAATTGGAAAAGACCGCAGTGAAAACTATAAGCGGTAATGCAAAATGCATTGATGGCTCCGGTAGAGCTGTTATATTTCTCCCTGAAGGGACAAAAATGGCGATTGAAAATGCCTTGTTCTCACGCAAAGCTCGAAGAAATTTACTGAGCTTCAATGATATTCGAAAAAATGGATATACATTGAAACTTCAAAAGAGGCAGATCACGAGTATCTTTTAATAACTCGAATTGAAAATGGCAAAAAATTTGTGAATGAAAAATTGCCATGTTACTCCTCTGGCTTATACTATACAAAAATATGTGCCGCAGAAATACATAACCTAGTAGGCTTGAAAGCTACTAGTGAATTTATTACCTGGCACGATAGACTTGGGCATCCTGGCAGTGTAATGCTGAGGCGAATTATTGAAAATTCAAATGGCCACACATTGAAAAGGCAAATGATATTGAACCCAAATGAGTTCAATTGTGCAGCCTGTTCACAAGGAAAATTGATAACCAGACCATCTCCAGTAAAAGTGGGAATTGAATCCCCTACATTCCTAGAAAGAATTCAAGGCGATATATGTGGACCTATTGATCCACCGTGTGGACCTTTCAAGTACTTTATGGTACTAATTGATGCGTCATCACGCTGGTCACATGTTTGTTTATTATCAACTCGCAATTTGGCATTTGCAAGATTACTTGCACAAATTATAAAATTGCGAGCACAGTTTCCAGATCATCCGATAAAGAAAATACGCCTTGATAATGCTGGAGAATATACATCACATGCATTTGATGATTTCTGCATGTCGATTGGAATTACTGTTGAACATCCTGTGCCTTATGTGCACACGCAAAATGGTCTGGCAGAATCATTTATTAAGCGATTGCAATTAATTGCAAGACCCTTGTTAATGAAATCAAAACTCCCCGTTTCTGCTTGGGGACATGCTATATTGCATGCAGCAGCACTTGTGAAAATAAGGCCGACAAGCTATCATAGCTACTCCCCTACACAAATTGTGTTTGGAAAGGAGCCCAATATATCCCACTTACGAATTTTTGGGTGTGCGGTTTATGTACCGATTGCACCACCACAACGCACAAAAATGGGACCTCAAAGAAGGTTGGGCATATATGTCGGGTATGAATCACCCTCGATTATTAAATATCTTGAGCCAAAAACGGGTGATTTATTTACTGCAAGATTTGCAGACTGTCATTTTGATGAAACTCAATTCCCGACATTAGGGGGAGGAAATGGTCAACTGAAAAAGGAAATATCTTGGCAAAGTCCATTTGATTTCCTTGATCCTCGTACTAGGCAATGCGAACTTGAAGTTCAAAGAATTGTGCATTTACAGGGAATTGCAAATCAATTACCCGATGCTTTTAATGATGCTGCTAAAGTCACAAAATCATATATAAATGATGCAGCAAATGCACCAGCTAATATAAATGTCCCAGAAGGGCATATTCCGAGTGCAAATGAACCTACTACACGCCTAAAACGTGGCAGGCCTTTGGGTTCCAAGGATAAAAATCCAAGAAAGAGGAAAATTATCCATATGGGTGATAAATCAATCGCCGGTGATACTCCTGAAGGAGTAATTGATTCAACCCCCGGAAAGGTTGAACCTGAAAATATTCACCCCGAAGAAAATGAAGTTATTGAAACTTCTTTCAATTATATCAATACTGGGAAATGTTGGAACCGAAAAGAAACAAACATTGATAATGCTTTTGCATACAACGTTGCACTCGATGTAATGGAAAATAACGAGGATCCTGAACCAAGATCAGTTGAAGAATGTCGGAAAAGAAATGATTGGCCAAAATGGAAAGATGCGATTCAGTCTGAATTAGATTCACTGAATAAACGAAAAGTATTCGGCCCTGTTGTCCAAACACCGAAAAATGTGAAGCCTGTTGGCTACAGATGGGTGTTTGTGAGAAAAAGAAACGAAAATAATGAAATTGCCAAATATAAGGCAAGGCTTGTAGCCCAAGGTTTTTCCCAAAGACCGGGAATTGATTTTGAGGAAACATATTCACCGGTTATGGATGGAATAACATTCAGGTATCTAATGAGCCTAGCCGTACGAGAAAATCTCGAAATGAGGCTGATGGATGTTGTTACTGCATATTTATATGGCTCATTGGAAAATGATATTTATATGAAAATACCTGAAGGGTTTAAATTACCTGAGTCTTGCAACTCAAAACCCAGAGAAACTTATTCCATCAAATTACAAAAATCGTTGTATGGGCTCAAGCAATCTGGCCGAATGTGGTATAACCGTCTCAGTGAAAGTTTGATAAATGAAGGTTATACAAATGACCCTATCAGTCCTTGTGTATTTATAAAGAAAAATGGGTCATAATTTGTGATCGTCGCAGTCTATGTTGACGATTTAAATCTAATTGGAACTCCTGAAGAGTTGAAAAAGGCGGTCGAATATTTGAAAAAGGAGTTCGAAATCAAAGATTTCGGGAAAACGAAATTTTGCCTTGGCCTACAAATTGAGCATTTGGAAAAAGGCATATTTGTTCATCAATCAGCTTATACCCAAAAGGTATTAAAGCAATTTCGAATGGATTATGCTCATCCGCTAAATAATCCAATGGTCGTTCGGGCACTTGATCCTGCAAAGGATCCATTTAGGCCAAAAGAAGATAATGAAGAGCAACTTGGCCCAGAAATGCCATATTTAAGCGCAATTGGCGCTTTAATGTATCTTGCAAATAGCACGCGACCTGATATCGCGTTTGCAGTCAATTTACTTGCAAGATTTAGTTCTTGCCCTACTCAACGACATTGGAAAGGCATAAAGCACATCTTTCGCTATCTCCAGGGAACCATTGATCTTGGGTTATTTTACCCAAAGGACTCTCGACATGAGTTAATCGGCTATGCCGATGCAGGTTATCTATCAGATCCACACAAAGCCAAATCTCAGACAGGCTATGTATTTACTTGTGGCGAAACTGCTATCTCTTGGAGGTCAATGAAGCAGACTCTAACTGCTACTTCTTCTAATCATGCCGAAATATTAGCAATCCATGAGGCAAGTCGAGAATGCGTTTGGTTGAGGTCAATGACTCAACATATATTGAAGAGTTCTGGTTTAATCAATGAACCACAAATACCCCCGACAATTTTATTTGAAGATAATTCGGCTTGCATAGCCCAATTGAAAGGAGGATATATCAAAGGAGATAGAACGAAGCATATTTCACCAAAATTCTTCTACACTCATGATCTTCAAAAGAATGGTGAAATCGATGTGCAACAAATTCGATCAGAAAATAATTTAGCGGATCTATTTACCAAGGCATTGCCGACTGCAACATTCGAGAAGCTCGTGAAGAAAATTGGACTGTGGCGACTTCGAGATTTAAAATGATATCCAAATTGGGGGAGCATTGGATACAAGAATACTGTACTCTTTTTCCTTCACTAGGATTTTTTTTCCCATTGGGTTTTTTTCTAGTAAGGTTTTAACGAGGCATATTCTTTGTATTAAATACATTCAGGGGGAGTGTTGAGATGCACTGTTACACAACAATGCATGTGAATGTATTTAATGTATGCATTGTTACACAACACATGCATGTGACATTGTTACACAACACATGCATGTGAATGTATTTAATGTATACTAGTGTCAAAATTATCAAGCACGTTTTGTGGGCTTGATTGGACAAAGAGTGAGGCATTCCACTCTATAAATTCAGGCAATGAAATGAACAAAATACACATTCAGCAAAAACAAGTCCTACATTCATTACACACTATTCCTCTCTCTCTTCATTACCATTTCCACTACCGACAATTACTTTCTTGTAATTGTTCTTACACAACTATATATCTATATATTAGATATCACACATACTCTCTATACACATACATAATATACTAATAGGCTTGTTATATTTTATCACAACATTTTCCACTTTTTGATATTTGAATAAAAAGATAGCCTGTCAGTCGGCCTTTCAATTTGCATAGCCTGTCTTAATTTTGTCCCACTGCATATTGTATGTTTTAAATTGTCTGAAATTCTCATTCTGTGATTTGCTGTAATGTGTAGTGACATTTCTCAGTTGAATCAAGTATTTTAGAAATAAATTTTAGTATGATTAGTCATTTTTATTATAGATATATGTATGCGTGATTCGTGAATATATAAAAAAATAAAATTAAATACTAAATGAGTTGACTACTCAATATCAAAATAGGTGATACCTTTAATAGCCTTGGATGCTAAACAGAGAATATTTTTCTACAGAATTAAAAACTGAATGGAGCATCCTATAATTTCCTCATTGTTATAGAAATAACTATCTTTATTTATGTATGTGTACAATAAAATGGTATATGGCTTATTAGCTTGTGTTTATAGTGGAAGTATTGTAATGGAAATTGGGATTAAATGGTGAAAGAAAGGAAGTTTAAAGGTGGGATAATAAAATGGATAAAGTGTAATAATTATGGCTATGAAATGAAACAAGTATTAAGCTTGCATAAAATTTTTCTAACTTAACTTCTCAATACATTACATAGGCTATTTATAAACTTTTTTATCCTCTCACTATTTACTAACCTCATAATCAAGGCATATACATTTCAAGACTTTCACATGTCTAACCTTATGATCAAGGCATGAACATGGATGTTGAACACTAGACATTCACATGTTTTGTTTACATGCATAATACTCCCCCTTGAATGTCGTCAATACGAAGAATATGCCTCGTTAAAACCTTACTTGGAAAAAACCCAGTGGGAAAAAATCCAAGTGAAGGAAAAAGAGTACAGTATTCTTGTATCAGATGCTCCCCCTGATTTGGACATCATTTTAAATCTCGAAGCCGCCGCATTCCAATTTTCTTCACGAGTTTCTCGAATGTTGCAGTCGGCAATGCCTTGGTAAATAGATCCGCTAAATTATTTTCTGATCGAATTTGTTGCACATCGACTTCACCATTCTTTTGAAGATCATGAGTGTAGAAGAATTTTGGTGAAATATGCTTCGTTCTATCTCCTTTGATATAACCCCCTTTCAACTGGGCTACACAAGCCGAATTATCTTCAAATAAAATTGTTGGGGGCATTTGTGGTTCAATGATTAAACCACAACTCTTCAATATATGTTGAGTCATTGACCTCAACCAAACACATTCTCGACTTGCTTCATGGATTGCTAATATTTCGGCATGATTAGAAGAAGTAGCAGTTAGAGTCTGCTTCATTGACCTCCAAGAGATAGCAGTTCCACCACACGTGAAGATATAGCCTGTTTGAGATTTGGCTTTGTGTGGGTCTGATAAATAACCTGCATCGGCATAGCCAATTAACTCATGTCGAGAGTCTTTTGGGTAAAATAACCCAAGATCAATTGTTCCTTGGAGATAGCGAAAAACATGCTTTATGCCTTTCCAATGTCGTTGAGTAGGGCAAGAACTGAATCTTGCGAGTAGATTGACTGCAAACGCGATATCAGGTCGCGTGCTGTTTGCAAGATAGATTAACGCACCAATTGCGCTTAAATATGGGATTTCTGGGCCAAGTTGCTCTTCATTATCTTCTTTTGGCCTAAATGGATCCTTTGCAGGATCAAGTGTCCGAACGACCATTGGATTATTTAGCGGATGAGCATAATCCATTCGAAATTGCTTTAATACCTTTTGGGTATAAGCTGATTGATGAACAAATATGCCCATTTCCAAATGCTCAATTTGTAGGCCAAGGCAAAATTTCGTTTTCCCGAAATCTTTGATTTCAAACTCCTTTTTCAGATATTCGACCGCCTTTTTCAACTCTTCAGGAGTTCCAATTAGATTTAAATCGTCAACATAGACTGCGACGATCACAAATTCTGACCCATTTTTCTTTATAAATACACAAGGGCTGATCGGGTCATTTGTATAGCATTCCTTTATCAAACTTTCACTGAGGCGGTTGTACCACATTCGGCCAGATTGCTTGAGCCCATACAACGATTTTTGCAATTTGATGGAATAATTTTCTCTGGGTTTTGAGTTGCAAGACTCAGGTAATTTAAACCCTTCAGGTATTTTCATATAAATATCATTTTCCAATGAGCCATATAAATATGCAGTAACAACATCCATCAGCCTCATTTCGAGATTTTCTCGTACTGTTAGACTCATTAGATACCTGAATGTTATTCCATCCATAACTGGGGAATATGTTTCCTCAAAATCAATTCCCGGTCGTTGTGAAAAACCTTGGGCTACAAGCCTTGCCTTATATTTGGCAATTTCATTATTTTCATTTCTTTTTCTCACAAACACCCATCTGTAGCCAACAGGCTTCACATTTTTTGGCGTTTGGACAATAGGGCCGAATACTTTTCGTTTATTCAGTGAATCTAGTTCAGACTGAATCGCATCTTTCCATTTTGGCCAATCATTTCTTTTCCGACATTCTTCAACTGATCTTGGTTCAGGATCCTCGTTATTTTCCATTACATCAAGTGCAACGTTGTATGCAAAGGCATTATCAACGTTTGTTTCTTTTCGGTTCCAACATTTCCCAGTATTGATATAATTGAAAGAAGTTTCAATAACTTCATTTTCTTCTGGGTGAATATTTTCAGGTTCAACCTTTTCGGGGGTTGAATCAATTTCTCCTTCTGGAGTATCATCTGTGATTGATTTATCACCCATATGGATAATTTTCTTCTTTCGTGGATTTTTATCCTTGGAACCCAAAGGCCTACCACGCTTCAGGCGTGCAGTAGGTTCATTTGCACTTGGAATTTGCCATTCTGGGACATTTATATTGGCTGGTGCATTTGCTGCATCATTTATATATGATTTTGTGACTTTAGCAGCATCATTAAAAGCATCGGGTAATTGATTTGCAATTCCCTGCAAATGCACAATTCTTTGAACTTCAAGTTCGCATTGCCTTGTACGAGGATCAAGGAAATCAAATGGACTTTGCCAAGATATTTCCTTTTTCAGTTGATCATTTCTTCCCCCTAATATCGGGAATTGAGTTTCATCAAAATGACAGTCTGCAAATCTTGCAGTAAATAAATCACCCGTTTTTGGCTCAAGATATTTAATAATCGAGGGTGATTCATACCCGACATATATGCCCAACCTTCTTTGAGGTCCCATTTTTGTGCGTTGTGGTGGCGCAATCGGTACATAAACCGCACACCCAAAAATTCGCAAGTGGGATATATTGGGCTCCTTTCCAAACACAATTTGTGTAGGGGAGTAGCTATGATAGCTTGTCGGCCTTATTTTCACAAGTGCGGCTGCATGCAATATAGCATGTCTCCAAGCAGAAACAGGGAGTTTTGATTTCATTAACAAGGGTCTTGCAATTAATTGCAATCGCTTAATAAATGATTCTGCCAGACCATTTTGCGTGTGCACATGAGGCACAGGATGTTCAACAGTAATTCCAATCGACATGCAGAAATCATCAAATGCATGTGATGTATATTCTCCAGCATTATCAAGGCGTATTTTCTTTATCGGATGATCTGGAAACTGTGCTCGCAATTTTATAATTTGTGCAAGTAATCTTGCGAATGCCAAATTGCGAGTTCATAATAAACAAACGTGTGACCAGCGTGATGACGCATCAATTAATACCATAAGGTACTTGAAAGGTCCACACGGTGGATCAATAGGTCCACATATATCGCCTTGAATTCTTTCTAGGAATGTAGGGGATTCAATTCCCACTTTTACTGGAGATGGTCTGGTTATCAATTTCCCTTGTGAACAGGCTGCACAATTGAACTCATTTGGGTTCAATATCATTTGCCTTGTCAATGTATGGCCATTTGAATTTTCAATAATTCGCCTCAGCATTACACTGCCAGGATGCCCAAGTCTATCGTGCCAGGTAATAAATTCACTAGTAGCTTTCAAGCCTACTAGGTTATGTATTTCTGCGGCACATATTTTTGTATAGTATAAGCTAGAGGAGTAACATGGCAATTTTTCATTCACAAAATTTTTGCCATTTTCAATTCGAGTTATCAAAAGATACTCGTGATCTGCCTCTTTTGAAGTTTCAATGTGATATCCATTTTTTCGAATATCATTGAAGCTCAGTAAATTTCTTCGAGCTTTGCATGAGAACAAGGCATTTTCAATTGCCATTTTTGTCCTTTCAGGGAGAAATATAACAGCTCTACCGGAGCCTTCAATGCATTTTGCATTACCGCTTATAGTTTTCACTGCGGTCTTTTCCAATTTTAAATTGGAGAAATAGCTTTTGCTTTTCAAAATGCTATGCGTTGTTGCACTGTCAATGAGGCAGATATCATCTCCGACTTTTGAATTTCCAGCATCCATTTCTTTACAAGAATATAAGAATGTTATTAAACATCAGCAATATAAATATTATTAATGCAAAAGCATATTTATATTATACATGGATAATAAAAGGGAAATACAAGATATCATTATTTATATTAAACAGGAATTATAAAAGATAAGTACAAAATATATATATATATATATAGCTATATAATATATTATTTGGTAACAGTATCTGGCTCAACAAAATCATCAGCTTCCAGGTGCGTGTATTATCATTTAATATATCATCATAAGTATCATCGTGGGCATTATGGTGTGCTTCAACACCTGGTCTTTCTTTTCGTTTCGAGGCCTGATACAGTTCAGCTAAGTGTTTAGCTGTGTGGCATGTTTGAGCCACATGGCCTTTAATTCCACAACGATCACAAATTTCATCATTTTGTTTATGCTTTCTTGCATAATTTCTTTGTTGTGGTTTGTAAGGCCTTCTGGTATCATATCTGCGATTTTGCTCAAATCGAGGCTTATTTCGATAATTATTTTGACGAGATGATTCACCTCTGCCTCGATTGTGATACCGATTTTGGCCACGATCATCATTTTGATTTTTAAAGTGCCCACGATCACGCACATATTTCGATGATTGAGCCGCGTTCACCTCAGGGAACGATTTTGCACCTGCGGGCCTAGATTCATGATTTCTCAACAACAATAGGCTGTTTTGTTCAGCCAATAATAAGCAGGTGATAAGATCAGAATATCTCTGAAAACCTTTTTGACGGTATGTCTCACTCAATACTGTGTTTTTAGCATGAAACGTAGAATACGTTTTTTCAAGCATTTCTGCTTCAGATATCTTTTGCCCACATAATTGCAATTGGGCCGTAATTTTGAACACAGCGGAATTATATTCCCGGACTGTTTTGAAGTCCTGAAGTCTCAGGTTTGTCCAGTCATCAAGGGCTTTTGGAAGCACCGTCTTTTTAAGATTATCATATCTTTCTTTCAACTTTTCCCACAATGCCAGTGGGGATTCCACAGTCACGTACTCCATTTTAAGTGCCTCTTCGATATGATGGCACAAGAAAATCATGGCTTTTGCCTGATTTTGATGGCTGGGATTTTTGCCTTCAGCAATAGTATCTTCCAGACCCATTGAAGTAAGATGCATTTTTACATCTCGGGCCCAGGACATATAATTGCTTCCTTCAACGGTTAAAGGAGCAAATTCCTGCTTTGCAAGGTTAGCCATAATCTTATTGAAAGTTTAGAAATAAGAGATTATACCTCAAATGATAATCTGGACAGAGTCTCCTCGTGCTGATAACGTGTTATAGAAATAACTATCTTTATTTATGTATGTGTACAATAAAATGGTATATGGCTTATTAGCTTGTGTTTATAGTGGAAGTATTGTAATGGAAATTGGGATTAAATGGTGAAAGAAAGGAAGTTTAAAGGTGGGATAATAAAATGGATAAAGTGTAATAATTATGGCTATGAAATGAAACAAGTATTAAGCTTGCATAAAATTTTTCTAACTTAACTTCTCAATACATTACATAGGCTATTTATAAACTTTTTTATCCTCTCACTATTTACTAACCTCATAATCAAGGCATATACATTTCAAGACTTTCACATGTCTAACCTTATGATCAAGGCATGAACATGAATGTTGAACACTAGACATTCACATGTTTTGTTTACATGCATAATACTCATGAAAATTTTGAAATTATTTTTAATAGGACACTGATACAAATTGGGTTTGGGACTATTTAACTAGTACGTACGAGTATCATTTGTGTCCTGTATTATTTTATGAATTTATTCATCCTAATGGGCTATTGTTTTCATTATTATGTCGAGATCGTGAAAATGATGCCAGCACATCATGCACTCGATCGGCGCTCCTTTCACGACAAAAACGTCCTGCCTGCAAAAAAATAATTGAGTTTCTTCTTGAGATTGTTGAATAATTTAATTTAATCGGATTGATGACCATGTTTTAAATTGCTGAAATTACTAGTAGTAGTATATATTTTGGAAAGTCCCATAGCTTGCCATCCTATAATTAATTAGTGCTAATTATTTTATTTTTATTTATTTTTCCAGGTCTCTGTTCTATAAAAGGGATAGCTTTCCTTGGGCGAAATCATTGTAAACCTGAAATATATTCCAGCCATGGACATTTTGGTCCTCACCTTTTCCTTGTCTGCCCTTTTATGCACCTTTCTCTTATTCGTCTTCCGCCGCCGAACCACCGATAATCTCCCGCCGGGGAGCTTCGGTTGGCCCTTCATTGGTGAAACAATCGAGTTCCTTTGGGGGAAGCCCGACGTATTCGTCGGAAATCGGAGGAGGAAATACTCGCCGGATATCTTCAAGACCAAAATCCTCGGTGAGAAAACCGCGGTCCTTTGTGGACACAAAGGACACAAGTTCCTCTTTACCAATGAGCACAAGTACTTCACCGAATTCCGGCCTCACTCCATGCAACACCTCTTTCGTTCCTACAAGCGCGATGCCCCCAAGGAGTCGACAGAAAAGAAGGACGAGAAGGTGACAATGATCAAACAACCCGGGTTTCTAAAGCCCGAAGCCCTCATGCGGTACTTGGGGAAATGGATTCCATCATCCAGGAACAATTGGGAATCCATTTTCAAAATAAAGAGGTGGTGGGAGTTCATGGCATGGCAAAAAATGTGACTCTAAGCCTTGCCTGTCATTTGTTCTTGGGGATAAACAACCCGGAAAGGATTTCCCGGTTGGTGAAATGCTTCGACCAGGTCACTTTGGGTATGCACGCCGTCATGCTCAATATCCCCGGAACCATCTTCTACCGCGCAAATCAAGGCGCAACACACATCAAAAGAGAGCTTGTGGCCGTTATTCAGGAGAAGAAACAAGCCTTGGCGAATGGATGCCCGCCTCGGGACATTCTCTCTCACATGGTCCTCATGACCGGTCCCTCTGGGAACATCATGCCTGAAGAGGAAATTGCTTGCAGAATCATGGGTTTCCTCACCGCCGGCTACTCCACCGTCGCCACCGCCATTACATTTATGATTAAATACACTGGCTTGTATCCAGAGATCTATGAGAAAGTCCGTGCAGGTGGTTAACAAATCATTGATGCTTAATTACAATTATGTCTACCTTTTACAAACAGAGTTAGTATTTACATAATTAAGACGTGACATTTGATTGTGTGTTCATTATTACAGAACAAATGGAAATCGCGGCATCGAAGAAAGAAGGGGAATTACTGGAATGGGACGACATGAACAAAATGAAGTACTCGTGGAATGTGGTAAAAGAGGTTCTAAGACTGGTGCCGCCTCTCCAGGGTACATTCAGGGAGATGGTGGCGGATTTCAACTATGGTGGATACACGGTGCCGAAAGGGTGGAAGGTTTACTGGACGGTGTCGACTACAAACATGAACCCCGAGTATTTCAATGAGCCCGAGAAGTTTAATCCGTCGAGGTACGACAACGGGGAGGAGGCGCCGCCTCCATACGCGCACGTGCCGTTTGGGGGCGGGCCGAGGTTGTGCCCCGGAAAGGAGTATGCAAGGGTGGCAATTCTGGCATTTCTACACAATGTAGTGAAGAAGTACAGGTGAGAAGTGTTGTATCCCAACGAGAAAGTTGAAGGCGACATGATGCCCGAACCTCAAAACGGCTTGCCAATTCGTGTCCATCTTTGTTCAGATTGAGTTTTTCTTTTACTTTTAAAACATTTTGTGAAACATATATAGGAAATTAATGTGTTTTTAAAGACTTTGTAATAAAATGTGAACTTTGGTAATAAAGTTGTGAAAATTGGAATGGTGGGTAGATGACCATGTTATGTTGCGTGATTGGGCACAGTATTTTGCTTCTGACGTTGTATATATTGTGGTAATTATATTTTATGGCCTTATTGTGATTCAATATTTTGCCTGTGATTAAATTCTCTAGGGGAAAACGTCAAGAAGAATAGAAGATAAATAAAAGGGATATGCAATTAGTTCCAAAATTGTAAAATGAATAATAATATAATAGGATGAAAAGAAGTGCAGCTGGTTGCCGAAGATGGGTGAAATGCTATTTCCACATTCGAAATACTTAAATTACAATAATTTCCTCTATATGGTAAATAAGAATTTTTTTTGAGATTTTGAATTTCCCCGTTGGATTTGAATCATTTTGCTATCCCTACGAAAAAAACGATGATACATAGAATAAATTAGTAACCAGAATCTATTTGCCTTAGTAAGGTCATGCACAAGAACATTTTATTAAAGTCTTCAAGAAAAAAAAATATAAGAAAATAAGAAGTGTGAGACATATTTTAAAATAAGAAATAATTGCCAAATAAGTCTTTTTTCTTGTCATTTTTTTCGGATCCATCCTATTCGAATTTTTGACCCCTATTAGTCCGTTTTGTTTGCTAATTAAAACCAAATCCGTCCTAAACTCACTAATCCAAGTCAATTAGAGATTTAATCAGAAAATTGCCAAAAACGTCCATTTTCTTGTCGTTTTGTCCAAATCCGTCCTCTACAACCCTTGCAAATAAATTGGCTCCAACTGTTGTGATTATTGCATTAAATATAATCTTCTTTTGTGCATTATATTTTGTTCTTTTAATGTTTCTGCAGTCTTCAATGTATACCATATTCGTATGTCAAACATGAAAAAACATAATTATATGCATTACATACTCTCATTACAATATCATCAAACATTGAGTTTGAAATTAAATATTTCATCGGCGCCTTTCTTCAAAATAAAAATGGATGGCAAACCAATGACACTAGCTAAATCTTACTCATTACCACTTTTACAAATCAAAACATCCTTCTTAAAGAAAAGAACGAATCAACCATGTTGGAATCCGAATGACATATCAAGACGTTGGAAATGATACTTCATTTCAATAATACAAAAAAAGGGCAATAATCAACTCCACACAAGTAAGTTTCCAATCTCTGTCTACTTCATTTCTTTCAACACTTGAGTGCTCCACAAATTCATCCGCTCTTTGAAATGCCTCATTCACATTGACAATTTCCATACCCAATTCCTTCTTCCTTGGATGGCGACCCCACTAGTTTGTCATTGAGCCATCATTGGTTGTGTGAATGGTTACATGTTCATTTTTGTTTTTAAGAAAGATGCCGTTGGAATATGTAATTTCAAATTTGATGTCATTATAATGTGAATATGTAATGCATCTAATTAATTAGGTTTCTTGATTGTTGACATGCGAATATGATATGCGTTAAAAAAAATTTACTTGTAGTTGTGACAGTATAATGTAGACTAACAAAAAAAAGAACAAAATATAATGCACAAAAGTAGATTATATTTAAAAGCAATGGTCACAAAAGTAGATTATATTTATAGTTCTCTCCACACAAGTAAGTTTCCAATCTCTGTCTACTTCATTTCTTTCAACATTTGAGTGCTCCACAAATTCATCTGCTCTTTGAAATGCCTCATTCACATTGACAATTTCCATATCCAATTCCTTCTTTCCTTGGATGGCGATCCCACTAGTTTGTCATTGAGCCCTCATTGGTTGTGTGAATGGTTACATGTTCATTTTTGTTTTTAAGAAAGATGCCGTTGGAATATGTAATTTCAAATTTGATGTCATTATAATGCGAATATGTAATGCATCTAATTAATTAGGTCACACCCTATGTAATGCATCTAATTAATTAGGTCACACCCTATGTCATTTCAAATTTGGAATATGTAATGCATCTAATTTGATGTCATTATAAAAAAGAACAAAATATAATGCACAAAAGTAGATTATATTTAATGCAATAATCACAACAGTTGGAGCCAATAATTTGCAAGGGTTGAAGAGGACAGATTCGGACAAAACGACAAGAAAATGGACGTTTTTGACAATTCTTTTGATTAGATCTCTAATTGACTTGGATTAGTGAGTTTAGGACGGATTTAGTTTTAATTAGCAAACGAAGCGGACTAATAGGGGCAAAAAATTTGAATAGGACGGATTTGGGAAAAACGACAACAAAAAATAACTTATTTGGCAATTATTCTCTTAAAATAACATCGTGAATAGATATAAACGAAGAAAGCGCGTAAACGGAGTTCAATACGAGTGGCCAAAGTTAACGATTTCGTTAGATTACTGAATAACTATGGGGATGTTTGGGAGTCAGCGGATTCACTAGCAGATAGCAGATTCGGAGAGAGAATTGTGAGAGGATATGCTATTTCAATCTGCTATATGCTCCTAAATCTACTTACAACCAAACACACCCATATATGTCCAATATATAATGAATTTATCATTATCAACATTTTTGTGATTAATATTTACTAATAATTAGTAAATACAATTATTTAGTTAATTAACTAGTAATTAATTAATGATATGATAATTAAAAAAAAAAACACCTGATTTCATCACAATAGCACCTTATCCCATCTCTAAAGTTGGGTGGCCTATTTCCACATTCATATTTAACAATAGAAAAATGAGAGAAAAAGAAAAGCCAGTCTAAGCATTAATAGTATAACTTAGGCCACCCCTCATTAGGCGGTAGAATTCCTCTCTTTCCATTACACACTTCATCTTTCATATTTTGAAGAATGCCCGAAATTGACCTTTTTGACTTGAAGTAAAAAAATTGTGGGCCTAACTCTTTCTTTCCAATCAAGTTCCTCTACAGGCAAATGATTTGATTTGCCGCAAATCAAATCAAATATGCCTGTAAATGTACAGAATGATGACCAGTAATGGATAAATAATGTTGGTAAATGGTTATCCACATAATTGCACATGATACGGTTTAAAATTATCAAATCCAATCAGGGTATCATTCATCACTTGTATCACGTATTCCTCATTTTACCTTAAATATCACTTTTCATTACCTATCATCACAATTTTACCCTGGACATTATTTTTTAATACCTATCATCACCCACAGTTGGCAACAGCACACAAGCATACCCCTTTCCACACATATGAATCATGATTCCAAAACAAACAGTTAATAGGAAGTATATAGTTTCATCCCAGTCTTTTCACATGAGAAAACATAGAATAAAATACAAAAAACAACACGTTTTAAATCTGAATAATAATAATAATAATAATAATAATAATAATAATAATAATAATAATAATAATAATAATAATAATAATAATAATAATAATAATACCTCATATTATATGGTTTTCGTACTTGGCATGCAACTGATTAATAGTAAGTTTTATTTGTAACATATACTTCCTCCGTTTTTTTTGTTAGCTACATTTGATAAAGGGCTACTGTTCACTCATATACATTGACTTAAAGTTTTATCATGGTTATATAAGTTAAAATATAGTAAAGTGAGATCTTGTTAGATTCGTCTCGTCTTGTAGTTTTTAAATATCGAACATCTAGAATTTTTACTTGTACCGAATTTGAGTTATTAATAATTTAAAATGTGCATTGGACTGCGTGCTGGGTGGTCCGTAACAATCTTTAAAACACAGAGGAAGTATTTATTATTTATAGCACAAGTTAGAGAAACATACAAAACCTCGTTGAAAATAGGACACCTCAAACAATTTGAATGGATTCACTAAATTATAGGAGTATTAAAACAAAAAAAATTACCTTAAAAGATTAATTTGTAGTTTGTTGGTGAATTGTTAAACGAACCATAAAACCGGTAAGCCTCTAATATCTACTGAAAGAAAACAAGTAACAAAATTAGTAACAACTGCACCTAAAATCAGGAAATAAAATGACTCTAACCAATATTAGTTGACTCCATAACCAATACTAGGGGATGAGGAGTTGGTCTAATGATCAAGTTCCCTGACTCCAAACCTGTAGGTTGGAGGTACGGTTCGATTCTCCACCTGGCGCCCTATTCCTCTTATTTGTCCCTTTGTAATTTGTGTGACATGATCTCCCATCACCATTTTCCTAGTCTTATAGGATGTTAAGGAAAAAAAAAACACTAATACTATATGGCATGGGCTCCCACCACTATTTTCCTAGTGGTCTGTATAGGCTGTTTAGCAAAAAATATAAAAATACTAGAGGATGATGATTTGGTTAATTGGTAAGTCCTTTAACTTCCAACCTTTAAGTTGGTGGTTCAATTTCTCACCCGCCCTCTATTCCTCCCCTTTGTCCCTTAGAAAATTTGCTGCATTTGATGATTATTAATTATAGGAATCTAAAATCAAAGTCGCTGCTGATATCGATTCAGCATGGATCAAATTTTTGATTAAGAGGTGAAAATATCAATTAGATCACAACTAGTCAAAATATTAAACTATTTCAATTCAATTAATTTGGAATAAATTGAAATTAATGGTAAAATAGATGGTTTATTAGCCTATTATTGTGTTTTTCCCAAAATAGATAAAATATTACACTGTATTGAGTATTTCCCAAAAGCAAAAAAAAAAAAAAAAAAAATTATTCCAAGTAAAAGAAGAGTAATAATAAATGGGACCCCAAAAGCAAAAAAAAGAATATAAAAATAAAAAAAATAATAAAACAAAAAAAATCAGTGATGTATTGTATAAAAGGGATCGGACTCCTTCCCTCGACTCGGCCATTTGGGCATTATTATTGATCTCTGCATTCAGGATAAGATATTAAAAGAGAGTCCTCCCCGTTTTCTTTCGCCGTCACCGTCGCCGGCAGCCGGTTCCGGTGAATTCCGTCGGGTTACGTTGTAAGTCATTTGGCCCTTCAATTTGCATAGCCTGCTTTCGTTTCTTGTCCAACTGCATATATATATATAGTATATTGCATGTTTATGGTCTATTTATTTCCAAGGATCTCTCATTTAATTTTGTCTGAAATTCTCAATATGTGATCTGCTGTCTGGCCGCCGGTGTCGGCATTTTGGCAAATTTATTTCCAGAATAATCTTAGCAGTGTTTGTTAAAAGAATAGTATAATTACGGAAAAATAAATAAACCCAAATAGTTCCATAATTATGCTCTATTTCACAAATCATTTCATAAGAAATTTATTAACCCAATCAATTCGGTAACTATGCTAATTTTACTCAATCCATCCCACGCACCCCGACTATTAACGTTGATGTGGCAGTGGATGGTGCTACCACATCAATCCATTACCACGTCAGCGTTAACACGTCACCCTTAATATAGTTACGATGGATTGGGTTAATATATTTTTTATGGGATGATTTGTGAATCAAGCGGGACTATTTGAGTTACTACATGAATTATATTTATATTTTATTTGTGGCTATCAGTGAAGCTCAGTCGCAAGTAGGAATAATAAAGAAGAAATATTGATTTTTTAAATCTTTTTATATGCTCCAATAATTATTTTAGCCCTAATAATTTGACTCCAGCTGTGAGCTGACCAATTGTTAATTAATATTTTTGCTTTCATTTGGTGTTCAATCGCAAATCAACATAAACTAAATCACTTAAAAACTAAACAAAATCAAACCCTATTAAAATAAATTAAATTAAACCGGACATGATTGTTTTATTTTTAAATTTTTTAATTTTTACGTAGCCAGGAGGCCTTTTGTCTTTTATTTGGGTCTAATTTAATTTATTTGGTTAAACATTAATTTAATTGCTTAAATTCTTTATTTTGGAAGTATTAAAATTGTTTTTAAAATTTCATTTTTTTACGCAATTCAGTACACATTTTTAAAGAGTAATATTTCAAATTTTATAAAATAAAAAATTATAAAACTTTAATATTATAAAACTACGTGATTAGACGAATCTAACAAGATCTCACTTGATTATGTTTTATCTTATATAACTGTATTAAAATATCGAATCAAAGTTACTGAATGAATAATATTTACTATGGAAACGTTAATATCTTTTACATACAGAGGGAGTTTATGGTAGCCTGAAATTGATTACTGTTATTTTTTTTTTTCGAGGCTTCGACTCCTTAGCTTTGCCAATTTCCCAGTTGGCAATTGGCATACACACCTTTTATTCCACCCATGGACATTTTGATCCTCACCTTTTCCTTGTCCGCAATTCTATGCACCTTTCTCTTCGCCTTCCGCCGCCGCGCTACCGATAATCTCCCTCCGGGGAGCTTCGGTTGGCCCTTCATTGGTGAAACCATCGAGTTCCTTTGGGGGAAGCCCGACATATTCGTCGGAAACCGGATGAAGAAACACTCGCGGGACATCTTCAAGACCAAAATCCTCGGTGAGAAGACTGCGGTCCTTTGTGGACCCAAAGGAAACAAATTTCTCTTCTCCAATGAGCACAAATACTTCACCGAATTTCGTCCCCACTCAATGCAATACCTCTTTCGTTCCTACAAGCGCAATGCCCCCACCGTTGCCCACGAGGAGCCGATGGAGGCTGCTGCAGCACGGAATGAGGAGACGAAGAAAATGATCAACCAACCCGGGTTTCTGAAGCCCGAAGCCCTAATGCAATACATAGGGAAAATGGATTCCATCGTGCAGGAACAACTGAGAATCCATTTCCAAAGCAAAGAGATAGTGGGAGTCAATGCCATAGCAAAAAATGTGACTTTAAGCCTAGCTTGCCATTTGTTCCTAGGGATAAACAACCCGGGAAGGATTTTCCGGTTGGTGAAATGCTTCGACCAGGTTACCTTGGGTATGCACGCCATCATGATCAATATCCCCGGAACCATCTTCTACCGAGCAAATCAAGGCGCAATGCACATTAAAAGGGAGCTTGCCACCGTTATCCAGGAGAAGAAACAAGCCTTGGCTAAAGGATCCGTGCCACGGGACATCCTCGCTCACATGGTCCTCATGACCGGTCCCTCTGGCAACCTCATGTCGGAAGACGAAATTGCTTGCAAAATCATGGGTTTCCTCACTGCCGGCTACTCCACCGTCGCCACCGCTATTACATTCATGATGAAATACATTGGCTTGTATCCAGAGATCTACGAGAAAGTCCGAGCAGGTAGTTAATAATTCATTGATTCTTAATTACAATTATGCCTACCTCAGTTTGTGAAAACATGGGTAATGTTTATATAATAAAGACATGACATTTTGTGTGTGCATTGCAGAACAAATGGAGATCGCGGCATCGAAGAAAGAAGGCGAATTACTCGAATGGGATGACATGAACAAAATGAAGTACTCATGGAATGTGGTAAAAGAGGTACTAAGACTGGTGCCGCCTCTCCAGGGTACATTCAGGGAGGTGGTGGCGGATTTCAACTACGGTGGGTACACGGTGCCGAAAGGATGGAAGGTTTACTGGACGGTGTCGACTACAAACATGAACCCTATGTATTTTAAGGAGCCGGAGAAGTTTAATCCGTCTAGGTACGACAAGGGGGAGGAGGCGCCGCCTCCATACACGCACGTGCCATTCGGTGGTGGGCCGAGGTTGTGCCCGGGAAAGGAGTATGCAAGGGTGGCAATTCTGGCATTTCTTCACAATGTAGTGAAGAAATACAGGTGGGAAGTGGTGTATCCTAATGAGAAAGTTGAAGGTGACATGATGCCCGAACCTCAACAGGGCTTGCCAATTCGTCTCCATCCTTATTGAGTTTGAATTATGCTATATTACAACAATATGTTAATCTTAGGTAGTTAATGTTTAATTTCTTAGTACTATGTGATATGAGAGAATAAAATTGTTAGTTCTAAGTTTTGTGCTTAAGATTCTTGTAACATTATGGCTGAAAAATTGTTAAATCGTAGTATCGGGTTTAAGTATAAAATCTGTATATGTAGAATGATGTATAAGAAAATTTTGTGATTCTTCCTATATCTAACATCACATAAAATAAAAATCTGTAACATTATACTACATCACAAAAACCAAAATGTGGCATAGTAATATTTTAATGCGAAAATAACTGAAATTTTTATTTATCACTTATATTTAAGAAATAGTTTTATTGGGTTTAAAATTTAAAAGAATACCGGCCATCTATGACTTCCTATATAATATTTTTTTCTAATTTTATTTCATGAACCAAGAATTTTTTTATACCTTTTCTAGACTAAAAATAACATTTTCCCTAATTTAATTGGATTTTATTTGATAGGAGTATTTAGGGAAAAATCCACTTTTGGTCCCGTAGAAATTTCTCTCACCCACTTTTGGTCCAACGTTTTGAAATTTTCCACTTTTATTCCCGCTAGATTAATTTTTTTTCCACTTTTGGTTCCACTGTTAGTTTTTAACCAAAAATCAATAGTTTGACCGTTAATTGGGGTAAAAATATAATTTATAGAAAATTAAATATTTTTAATAATTGCTAATCACCACTAGATCTATTTTTAAATATAACCCACACATACCCATTGTCCAACCCAATTAAGAACCATAACCTATTACCCATTCCCAAATAAAACAAACCTATAAATTTGCCTACCAAAAACTAAAACCAATCTAGAAATCTTAAAGCAAACAAAAAGAATCCCGATAAAAATAGATATGTAGGTGAAGAACCAAACTCATGATCCACATACCCGCAAATCGAGATATAATCGGAGGAGAACCCCAAATCCCAACCTAAGAAGAATACCAAATTCCATCATCACTCCCAGAAGAATCCAAACCCCATGGCAGAAGAATCCAAACCCCATGGAAGTACTAGGATACACATAAAATGCCAAAAGTAACCATACCCAAGTATTGAATAATGAAATTCAATTGCTAGATCATACTATGTGGTAACCATCATATAAGATAATCGATTCTCAAAAGTAATTTTACATATTTACCCATACAAGGACAATTATGTACCAGAAAAAAGAACATCGCATATTTTGAATTCCTAAGAGTCCTCTCCGGGGCGAAATATTGAGAATGTTCATTAATGAACAAATCAATAAGAAATATAGGATTCATTCGGCATTGATAGCTCTAAACTCAAGTGATTCATCTATGGTCCTTGCTCAGTTAATCGCTTACTCAATTAATGGATTAGGGTTTTTAATTGGGTTAGGCAATGGGTATGGATGGATTATATTTAAAAATAGATCCAGGGGTGATTTAACAATTATTAAAAAGATTTAATTTTTTATAAATTACTTCCTCCGTTCTTTTATAAGTGACACGTTGAAGGTTTTGTCACTGTTCATTGAGTAACTTTGATTCGAGTTTTTAATACAATTATATAATATAAAATATAGTCAAGTGGACCTTGTTAGATTTGTCTAATTGCATAGATTAAGAATATCAAATTTTCACAATTTTTACTTGTACTGAGGATTAAAAACGTGTATTGGATTGCGTGAAATGTGGATTCCTGGCATTTAAAAAAGAATGGATGTAGTATATTTTTACCCCACTAACGGTCAAACTATTGATTTTTGGTAAAAAAAAAAACTAACGGTGGGACCAAAAGTGGAAAAAAAAGAATCTAATGGGACCAAAAGTGGAAAATTTCGAAATATGGGACCAAAAGTGGGTGAGAGAAATTTCTATGGGACCAAAAGTGGATTTTTCTCGGAGTTTTTATTTTAGTAGAGCTGGGGGATAAATATCACAATAGTCCGGTAACTTACTTTTAATTCTAAAATCGTCCAAAATCTATTTGGATTTCTCAATCGTGCCTATAACTACACTAACAACGACACATTTAGTCATCCAAACCACTAATGACGATTAGTGCAAAATGCAATACCCATTTGGTTACATAACTTATACATAATGCCAATTTGATCCTACATAAAATAATACCAGTTAGGTCGATATTGACATTAAAAGTATATGGATATAATTGACATTAGAGATATATTATGGAACCAAATTGGTATTACGTTTCACACTAATCGTCACTGGCATGAATATATGGTTTAAAGAGATTTAACCATTGAGGACTTGACCAATTGACCCAATTATCACTAGTGGACTAAGGACCATTGAGAAATTTCAAGAGATTATGGACAATTATGGAAGTAAAGTTAAGTTGTGGGGCTATTTTGATGTGGAAAGGATAGATGACATGAATATATGGTCTCAATCATTAATTAATACCGAAATCACCACCATCTCCAATTAATTATACTATCAATCCAATTTATATGATTGAAGCAAATTAAAATTAGATTGAAACTCCAACCTTAGGTTGAAAGACATAGACTATATTTTTTTTCTTATACTTCTATAAATTTAAAAAATTAATCAATGAATGACTATGCAAATAGCTCAGAGAACGGAGAAAACCCAATCGCTAAACGTCTTGTTCGAATCGCTATACGCCAACTGTCAGATTCCCTGTGTCCCAGCGTTCCAAATCTATGGTTATCGTGAAATTCCAATGTTGTCCATAGATCCAGTGATGGGAAGAAGGAAAGAAATTTACAGCAATAGATGGAAACGCGACAAAAAGTAAAGGATTTCCGGAAGATGGATGGAAGATTTCAAGGGATTTATCTCCTTTTACTCCTTGTTTGGCTAGCGTTGAGCCAATGACCTTTTTCTCCTTAAGGGAGGCTATCGGAAAAGGATCAAACCGATTACGGGTCCGAGATTATGATAATGCGCCCAAACTTGACTTAATACGCCCAAACTTAACTGAATTCACTGGAATTATAATGGCAAAATGGATACAATGGAAAATCTACCAGTTGTTAAGAAACAACGGCTGATTAACCGAAAAAAATGGTACCAAACTACCAGTTGTTGAGAAACAACGGTGGACTTGGAAAAAAGTAACCGCTAATCACTAAGCTAGAGTCTAAGAAAGCCGGTAAAGGAAAGCTGTAAAGAAAACAGTAAAGATACAAAGAATTGAAATTTCCATAAAGGAATTTTGGGGTGGATTGGTCTCTCTTGATTCTGAGCATTGCATCCCCTATTTATAGCCGGAGCTCTGATAACCGCTCCCCGGTTGATCCCCTCGAGCCGATTTTGCACTTCTTCATCGGCTGTCTTCAACTATCTTCGGCCGATCACTTTCGCCTTTAAAAACTTCTATTTCCCTGGGCTCTTTTCCTTTTCTCCTTCCCACTGAACCCTCGTCTGGCCCAATCATCACTAGTTTTCGGCCCTATTGTCTTTGTAGCTGTCGTCCCCACACATTCTTCCTGACCCAATTTGTCTGGCCCAATTACTTCCTCGCGACCCTCTATCCTGGTGGCCCCAACAGATGCCCTTCTTACTTGGGCGAGTTTTCAGCTTTGGAAAAAGCCCAAGTAAACCTGACTCTTCCTTTTTCTCCTTTTCGTGCACTAACTTCCCCTAGGAACCCGGCCACGATCTTTCATATTCCTCGGGTCTCGTTATTCTTCATTTCATTGTTGTCTATCTTTTCCTTGTTCTTGTGCATTTCTACGTTCTTCTTGCAATTTCCTCCTTTCTTCTTGATGGCGCAACCGACTCTTTCTCCTTCTTCTCTTAAGATTAAGAATATCGAAAAGTCTTTCGCTGAAAAAACCTCTATTCGCCTTACTGATGAAGGCCTTACCACCATCGGACCTTTGGCGACTTCCGTTGAAGCCGATACTTCTGTTTCTACTTTTTTGGTGGTCTGAAGACGATCCCCTTATTTTCATATCATTTCTCCTCCAAACTTTTTGGTACTTTCAGCACTTGGCCTATCGTGACTACCGAATATACTGATTGGTATTCATGGGTACAGTCTCATTGTGAGCCGATTTGGTCGTCCGCTGGTATTCATCATCTGATTAAATTGAGTACTCAACCATTTCCTTCTGACTATCGGCACATCCAAGCGCTCCTATGTTTCTGGAATTCTTCCGTAACTGTTTTTGTTTTCCGTGGGGCATAATGACCCCAATTATTGAAGATGTTAAACTTCTTCTAGATTTGCCCTCTCTTGGGAACCACTTTTTGGGGGTTACTAGTTCTAAGAAACCCTCAATGGGGAATACCGGCTACACATCGAAGGTTACATTCGCCCCATGGATTAAGCAATACAGTGGTAGCACATCTGAGCTCTTGAAGTTGGAACCTGTAGCTTTCATGATGTATTTCCTTAGCCAATATTTTTGGTGTGCTCCCGCCAAGAATGTTGTTCTTGAGTCTTATCCTTTGGCCAAGTCGGTCATGGAGAAGACTCGTATGCCTCTCGCCGATTATTTCCTTGTCCACTTGTATGCTGGTATTTTGTCTCAAGTCCAGGGTTGCGCCGATGGTCATACTAACAGATCTCGTGGCCCCCTTTGGTTTCTTCACCTCTGGCTTGCTTGGTATTTCAGGGACATTTCTGGTTTTGGGGCTCAATCGTCCGTCATTACCCCTCCTTCGGACAATGACCTCCTTGGAGTTCGTTTTCCCGATATGCACGTATCACAATGGATCTACTACTTCATGAACAGACACCCCCACCGACTCTTTCTCCCACTGTCTCTATACTGGCCCCTCTAACAGCTGGGTTTCGGCTATTGGCGTTCCCCCTTTCGGGACACCTCTCTCGAAGCCGTTTGCCCAGGTTTGGAATGCCTGCATCATTCCTCGTCATATTTTCAATTGCTCGGTGTCTGTCCCTTCGATCATTCCATCCTCTCCGAACTTTATAATTCCTCATCTGATCAGTCATCAATTTGGTTTTGTTTAAGACGTGGTTCTTGCTCTCCACGGGGACCCGGATAGGTATGGCAAATCCTACAAAGGAATCGGCCCAGAAGAGAGTCGTCACTTCTGCCGAACATGGGCCCTCCGGATTTGTTATTTTGAAGTCCGTTCCTTTGCTGTTCGCCCTGGTTTGTCGACCAAGCATTCTGACGATTGGTGGGGAAAAGTCTTGACTTATGCCAATTTCGGGACTGACCTGCAGACCCTTTTCATTTCCCACGGTCTTCCAGGTATTATGATGTTTTCCGTTATTGAATGGCCCCTGATTATTCCTGTTCTTCTCAGCAGGATGAGCCTTTGGCTCATTCGCCTAGTAAGTCTCTTTAATTCCTCATTTCATACCCTGTGTGTTTTTCTTAAGCTTTCCCTTCATTCCTACTTGTCTCGCAGGAACTACCTCCTTGGAAGACATCTCGTCTCTTCCATCTCGTCCACGTACTTCGTCCGCTTCTACTACTACCTCAAGACGAAAACGTGCTGCTCCGAGTTTGGGAAGATCGAATGACGATCCTGCTCCCAAGGCCCGAAGACGGTCAGCTCGTTCTCCTCTCTCTGGATTGGCTGCAACAGCTGATCAGGTATTTTACGATCCCTTTTCTTTTCGCGTCTTTAAACATTCAAGTCACCCATTATTATTCTATTGATGGTTATTTCCCTTCTCTCTCTGTTTTTTTTTTTTTTTTTTAGGTTCGTCCAACTCCAGACTCCTTAAGACCTTCTGTATCCACCGACCATTCGTCTGGCCCGGATGATATGCCCCGTCATTCTCCTACTCCTCATTCGGCCCTAGGTTCTATTGATGAGACTGCAATCGTTGCTTCTGATACACTTCTCCCTCAATCGGCCATTCCTGGGCCGTCGGTTGGCCCAGGGCCTAACTCAATCCCCGATGCTTCTGGGGCTGGCGATATTGATTTAGTCACTCCCGATCCGACTACTTCTTCGACGACTGCTTTACTTTCTTCTTCGGCTGTTGTTCTTCTTGAGCCCTCTGTCGCCCGTATCCAACAAGAATGGCTGACTCTTGGTGATGATATCCCTAATTCTCCTTTTACGGACAGGGAAATTTTGGATGATTTCTTTTCCCCGGTCTTGCCTTTTCCTCCATCGGACTTTCCTGACACTTTCGGGGCTTGTTTGGACGAATTGGATCGTCTAGTTACTCGCCATTCGGATGTGCTTTCAGTCCAGACCCAGCCTATTCTCTTGCTTCTTTTTCATATCAAACGGTCTTTCTTTGAAGAGCTCCTTTCTTCGAGATTGGAGGATGCTCTCCAGGCAATGTCCACCTGCGTCTTGCGTATGGACTCGGAGCTTCCTAGTGTTTTGGCCGCTCGCAAGAAACTTGAAGATGAGCAGGCCTCTATAGCTCTTCATCAGTTGAAGTTCGATAAGCATACCTCCGATTATCAGGAGTGTATAAATAAGTTGTTGGACAACGTCAATCTCAAGCTTAAATATTCAGAGGATCTTACTGCTACCAATCTGGAAATTCGCCGACTCCAACGCAAAGCACAAGATTTGGGAAGTGCCCTGGCTGAGGTGGATAAGGAGTTGGCCCGTCTCCAATGTCTTATCAAGCAACTCCGCAAGTCTGCTCAAGCTCCAAAAGAGAAACTCGCCAGCCTTCAGCAAGAATGGGTTACCTTTCTATGACGTCTTCCTTCAGTGACGAAGTTATCAACGTTTTTCGTGGATTGTGGTCGGACACTCAGGCTGTAGTTGACAAAATCCGGCCTATTGCGATCAAGTTTCACTCTGCATCTGATACTTCTGCAGTCCTTGGTGACCCCGTTGCTGACCATTCTCTGGGAAACGATCCCAAAAACCTCAGGTGACATTTCATCGTTAATTTGTCCCCCTAATGGGGGTAGTATGAATAGTCATGTCCTTCTTATTCTTTGCTAAATTTCTTCTTTTTCCCTTTTTTCTTTAGATATCCAATCTGGGCTCCTTCAGGACGCTTCTGAACACCTGCTCTCATCTCAACCCGATGAACCTCATGTCTCAGCTGAAGCTGAAGCTCAGGTACTTCAAGATTTTCGATCGGCCTTGGATTCTGCATCCGGCCGTAGTTCATCCGTTGATCCTCCTCATGGCTCTGAGGACGACACTGCTTTTGATATAAGTGAAGACTGAGATTTCTTTATTGTTGATGTCGTTTGAACATTTTTGTTGTGAATCCCTGAGTCCTCTTTTTCGGCTGGATTTTGATGTATCATTTTGTGTACTCTTGACTTGGCTGTCTCTTTGGCCGATTTTGGGCTCTCGATCGGCTTGCTATCTATCATTTGTCTTTTGTACATTATTGTATCTGTTTCTTGTAACCTCCAGGATCTTTCTTCGGCAGAGCAATATTCTCTGCAGCTTTATCGGTAATCATGAAACGTCTTTTCCATTATTAGCACTTATCCTTTTACGTTTCTGCCCTTGCTTTAAATGCCATTATTTTGATCCTCTATAAATATTGGTATTTTCCTTTCTTTTATCGCAACACCTTGCAATGGTTGCTATAATTTCTTCTATCTATTTCATTCCTTCTACTTCCTGGCCTACTGTTTTTCCGTTTGAGCCTTTACTCATGACACAAAAATCCTTCTTCCATGCGGTACGAGTGCTCAGCTAACCCCTTCATCGAAATACTGATGCGGAAGAGGATCTCTTAACACTTTTCCTAACATCTGTTTCGATGGTCATATTCAGACTTCGTCCTGTCTCTTAATATTGATATGACCTGTCGGACCCTTGCTTATACCGGTCCCAAGATTTTGGATGACCGACTGATAATCAGGCCTTTCTATGGGACCGTATAATCCTTTTTGCTCTGAAGGACAAACCCCACAGATTTCTTTCCTGCCGCGTATGTCTAGCGGGGTGTTCTTATTGGAGCAAAACTTATCTTTTCTTTTCTTTTTCTTTTCGATCGGGGAGCTGGCTTCACTAGCACAGCCTTCGCCGATCTTATAGGCGGGAAGGACTTGGGAATAATTCTGAATGTCTAGCATTTCAGATCCCACTGACTTCCATCCCTTCTTGGCCTTATTAGACTAGGACGTTTCCCTTGTATATTGTAATTTCGGACTATCTACGCTGCTTTCGGCTGAAGTAGCTCCTCTTTGTAATGTTCGTCTATGGAATAAAAATGTTTACTGTTTTTTGCTCGAAGTTTTAATCCCAAACTGAAGCATAATATTTCTTCATGTATCTCGCATTAACTGGATTTGACATCTGTTCTCCATTTTCGTCCACCAACATGTATGCTCCATTTGGCAATTTCGTCTGAACAATAAATGGCCCCTCCCAATTGGGGCTCCACTTTCCTAATCGGCCATCCTTCTGCTTGGGTGGCCATATAACTTTCCATACTAAATCAACAACTTCAAATCGCTTAACACGAATTCTTTTATTGTACCAAATCGGCCACGACATCTTTATTTCTTCTGTAAATTCTCAAATGCTTGCACCCGATCGGAATTAACATCTAATAATTCATCTTGCATTGCCTGATCGTACTGTTTGGCCGACATCGAGTCTGCTTGACTCGTCCTCATGGTCGGCACTGTTATTTCGGCTGGGAGTACTGCATCCATCTCATAAGTCAGCCGAAATGGTGTAAACCCAGTGGCTGAAGTTTTAGCATTTCAATAGGCCCATAACGCCTCGGACAACTTTTCATGCCACTTCCTTGGTTGATCTTCAATCATCTTCTTTATAACCTCTGCCTGCCCATTTCCCTGCGGATAATATGGTGACGAATGTACGATCTTTATTCCATATTCGTATGCAAAGCCCTTAACCTTTTCTCCCACAAATACCGTTCCTCTATCTGTTAGAATCGTCTGTGGGATTCCGAACCTGTAAATCAATTGTCTCTTAATGAATTCAATAACCTCTTCTTGGGATATACTGACCTACGCTTGTGCTTCGGCCTACTTCGTGAAATAATCTGTGGCCACCAAAACATACTCATGTCTTTTTGAAGAAGAGAGATGAATTTTTCCAATAATATCCATAGCCCATCCTCGAAATGGCCATGGCTTAATCATTACATGCAATTCTTCGGCCGGTAGCTTCTGGATCGGCCCATGCTTTTGACATTCACGGCATCCTTTTGCATATCTTTCATAATCCATTCCCATATTCGGCCAATAATATCGTAGCCGAATGATACTCCACTTCATTGATTTTCCTGCACGGTGTGCGCCGCAAATTCCTTCATGTACTTCTTCCATTACTCTTTTAGCATCTTCATCTCCTACGCATCGGAGTAATACGCCATCAATAGCTCGCTTAAAAAGTAACCCTCCTATTATGATATAATCCATTGCCTTCCGCTTTTCGGCTGGATTAGCTTCGGCTGTGTCTTCCAAAGTTCGCGTTATCTCTTTAATCCATTCGGCCTTCACGGTTTCGACCAAACATATTTCCATGTTACCTGCTATCGGCATCAGCCGATATCTTGCTGCATTCTGAGCTAACTCGTTAGCCAATTCATTCTCCTTTCTTGGGATATACTCAATGTATATCTCGTCAAATTCTTCTAATAAGCCAATTGCCTCTTCGTAGAGCCTAATCAGTTGGGAACTCTTAACAGAAAAATCCACAAGCAATTGTTGAATGACCACTTGGGAGTCTCCCTTGATTACAATGGCTCTGACCCCTTCATCTATCAGCTGTTGTAATGCCAAAATCAATGCTTTATACTCCACCTGGTTATTCGTATAGGACTTAGGCAATTGCACGTAGTATTTGTATACCGTGCCCTCCAGTGTATGCAGTGTGAACCCTGCTCCAACCCCTGAAGCAGCTTTGGAACCATTGAACATCATCGTCCACGGATGCCGGTATACTATCCCCATTTCGTCTATCCCTTTCAGCCGCAATTGTTCTTCAATATCGTCAGATACTGGAGACATTGGATGATCGGCCACAAAATCAGCTACGATTTGTCCTTTCATAGCCTTTAGTGGTTGGTATTTCAAATCATACGCATTTAACTTCATGGCCCACTTAGCCATTCTTCGGCTGCTTATTGGATCGTTCATCATGATCTTGACTATATCAACCGAAGCCACCACTATTACTTGCCTTGGCTGAATATAGTACTCCAGCTTCTGGCATGCATGATAAAGACTCAAACACAACTTATGAATCAGCGAGTACCTTAGTTCTGCATCTTTAAGAATTCCGCTCAGGTAGTAAATCGCCCGATCTCTTCCTTCTTCATCCTCTTGAGCCAATAATGCTCCTATAGACTCTTCGGTCGCAACTATGTATAACTTCAATGGTCGGCCGAGGATAGGAGGGACCAACACTGGTGGGTTGATTAAGGCTTGTTTCAATTGTTCAAAGGCTCTTTGCAGGTCGACTCCCCATTTAAATTCATCCTCTTTCTTTAACCTTAGCAGATCAATCAGTGGTTTTCCCTTCCCGGCTGCATTTGCCAAGAATCTTCTTCGAAAACCGATCTGGCCTAAGAATTTCTGTAGACTTTTTCTGTCGTGCGGAGGTCTAGCTTCCTGGATGGCCTTGGTTTTGTTTGCATCGACTTCTATGCCTTTGTTGTGTACCAAGAACCCTAAGAAATTCCCTGCTTGTACTCCAAAAGCACACTTGGCTGGATTCATCTTAACTACATGTAGCCTCATCCTTGCAAATACTCTTCTTAGATCGGTCAAATGGCTTTCCATATCTTTGGATCGGACCATAACATCGCCGATATAGACTTCTACACAGTCTCCTATTAAGTCATGAAAAACATAGTTCATGGCCCTCTGGTATGTAGCTCCTGCATTTTTCAAGCCGAATGACATTACTACCCACTCGTATATCCCAATGGCTCCAGGGCATCTGAATGCAGTCTTATGTATGTCTTCTTTGGCCATAAAGATTTGGTTGTACCCAGAATATCCATCCATAAAAGATAACATCCTCTGTTTCGCGGCCGAATCAATTAACAGATCAACAATAGGCATAATGTATTCATCCTTGGGAGTGGCTATATTAAGATTTCTGAAATTGATACAAACTCTCAATTTCCCATTTTTCTTTATTACAGGAACAATATTTGACAACCACTCTACATATTTAGCTGGCTTAACAAATCCGGCCGCTAACAATTTTTCTATTTCTTCCTTTATTTTCGGGACTATTTCGGGTGCTGCCCTCCTGGCCGGCTGTTTATGCGGCCTGAATCCTTCTTTGATTGGTAGCCTCTGTTCCAAAATTGCTCTTTGCAATCCAGGCATCTCTGTATAGTCCCATGCAAAACAATGTTTGAACTCAATTAGCACTTCTCTGAATCGGCTAGTCATATGTCGATCTAGATTTGCACTGAGTGGAATCTCCCTCGGATGCTTATCTGTGCCAACATTAACCATCTTCAGAGGATCTTGTGCTTTGAAATTCGGCGTCCGTTTTGGGATAGCGTCCATGAGTCACTCCATCTTGCCTCCTCATTTGTAGATTCGAGTTCGGCTGATTCGAACTCAATTGTCTTCTTGACGCTTTCGTCCATTATTTACTTTCTTCTATGCTGGGCCGCGAATCGGCCTGGTATCTGACTTCAAATCCCAAGTCTGTCCAATCACATTCTACCACCTCCGAGTATCGATCTCCCACTACCGCAAGGAACGGTTGTATGGGGGCTCCTCGTACAATACCGCATCGATTCGCCCGGCTGAGCTGACTGGAAATGGTGGTTGATCACCATCTACTTCTTCAACTGTGCCATCATTCTTCCAAAATCATATCTTCTGATGACGGGTTGATGGCAAAGACCTAGCTGTGTGAGTCCAACATCGGCCTAATAGGGCCGCATATGGAACCTCAGCATCCACCATAGTCGGAATCGAAATTGTTCTGACTGTAACATCAACAAGGATACATCCTTCGGCCGCAGTTTGTGCCCCCACAAAGCTTAATACCTTCATCCTTGTGGGTAACAAGTCCTCCTTCGAGCGACCTATCTTTGTTAACGTAGATAATGACATAATGTTGACGGTTACTCCACCATCAACAAACATTCTCCTCAATGGCCTTCCGTTGACCCAGCCTTTGACATACAAATGCCTCACATGCTTAGACATCTTTGCAGTCGGAGGTAAGATCGTACTTGGCCGAGCTTCTGGGACAAAAGCTCCGTACCCTTCTTCCATGGTTTTTTCAAATTCGGCCTCCGGCCGTAGTGCTTCAAATTTGGCGAAGCAAAAGTCCACTATGGGCTCTTCTTCGCCAAAATATTCTCCCTCCTTTTGACAGAAGGCCACAGCTGGTTCAGAATCGGACCAATATTCTTCACAATTTGTTAAGGCTGTTCCTACCATATTTGCACTAGACCCAAAGTCGAACTTGAATTGTCCGATTGAGAAGGTCTCGTTGTTTGGGACAATAGTCGTCTTTGGTTTCCATTCCCTAGTTCGGACTGGTCTAGGCTTCCATTCTTCTTTCGGCTTCACTTGATCATTATCGGCCTCAAACTTTTTTTCTTTTGGCCGAATTCAATTTTATTCTTTAGCCGATCTTGATCAACTTTTGGCTTACCGTTCCTTTCTCCTCTATTTTCGGCTTCCTTCAGACGAGCCGAAAACACTTTGCTCAGGATCCTTCCTTCAGACGAAGAACAATCGTCTGGGAAGTCTTCCTCCATATGCATCATCTTGTACTCTTCTTCCTCATATACTGGCTGCTTTCAGCCGCTGCATTCTTCGTTTGAAGGTACGATATGATCCTTTCCCCTTTGGGATGTTTTCGTCTCTTGTCCTCCAAGCTGAATTCCCAAATCGGCTATGGCCGAGATGCCTCTTTTCTGGGGAATTTTGGACCCACTGGCCTACCTGAGTTATTGGCCGGTGGCCCTATAAACTTCTTCATATCTAGGGATACAGCCTCTTCTGAAACTGTAATCTGGATTACAGTCTTCCCATTCCTTTTGTCGGTTGTTAGCTTCATTCCGAATCCCAACCATTAGTGATTATCTTGAGAGTTGGCTTTCCCCTTTCTTCTTTGAATTCCGGATTCTCTGGTCCTTCTGATCGCTTAATCCATTCGTTGACTTCGTAATCTCCCAACCGGTCAAAGACATCCGAAGTCTTCTCTTTCCCCTTCTGTGGAGAACCTAATCGTATCCATACTCTTGCCTTCTTCTGAACCGATGGCTGACTTCCTAGCCGATCGTGCACAGAGCTTTTAATGGACGATGGTTGGTCTCCCAGACGATCATGCACAGACTTATTTTGATCGGGTGTACCATCACCATATTAGCGACAGGAAACGGATTCTTGTCTATCGCCATCAATCTGTCCGGGAATTTCAATTTCCCGTCATCCACGTGTTTCTGAATCATCTTTCTGAAATGTCCACAGACCGCTGTAGAATGAGTGGCCGATCTGTGAAATCTACACCACTCAGCGTCCATTTGTTCTTTAGTCGGCTGTGGATGATTCCCTTTGAATTCAAGTAATCCATTCTTCTGGCAATAATAAAAAATTTCATCCATCTGAGAAAGATACGTCCCTGACTTCTCCTTTTTCCTTGCCTCTAACTAGCCGAAGAGCTGGGCAAGTCATGGGCTTTTTAATTAGAAGCTCAGCCCTTGCAACTTCGGCTAAGGCGGGAACATCATCCATGTTGTACTCTTCTCAAACTTCACACCTATCCAGAGACTCTGCAAATGAAGTAGCTGACTGGATAGGCTTTGATCTTCCACTTTGACTTCGGCTTGACTTGAAAGTCGTTTGTTCTGCCAAGTATGTCTCCATCCTAATAGCTTCGGTCGTCAATTCGGCCATGGTCTTTGGTCTTTGACCATCAATCTATCCTTGATGGAAAACTTTAGATTCTGCTTTAGGATTTGAATATATTCATGCTTTGACAGCATCGTCTTCATTTGAGCCTTGATGGCGTAAAATCTTTCCAGGAATTCATTGACCGTTTCTCCTGGCTTCTGCTTGGTAGAGGTCAAATCTACCACTGACACCTCGGGACTGGTGTTGTAGAATCGGTCATGAAATAACCGCTCCATTTCGGCCCAAGTGTTAACCGATCCTGGAGGCAGATTTATATACCATTCGAACGATGGCCCAGTCAGCGACAAGCTGAACAAAATCAACTTGCGAAAGTCATTATGTGCTATTCTGGTGCATTGAGCCGTGAATCGGCCGATATGTTCTATAGTCGATTGGCCGACTTCTCCTGAAAACGTGTTGAAATCAGGAACCTTTACTCCTCTTGGCAATGGATATTGTTCCTCAATGTAATCAGGATAAGTTTTCTAAACATCGGCCGATTCTCATGGCCGATGAGGTTCCCAAATTCTGTACGAATTATTTCAGCTATGAGCTCTCTATCAACCAGTTGTGGCTGATTCTACTGCTGTGGTAGATATTGTTGTTGCACCACTGGAGTAAGTGGTTGCACTACTGGCTTAGGCGGTGATGTTGCTGATCGTACCTTTGTTGGGGTGGGACAAAAGGCCGTGGCCCTTGCCCTCCTAGCGGCCGATAGGCCTGCTGTTGGTAATTATAAGGATTTTGCATCACATGTGGTGGATTTTATGTTTCTTGTGCATTCTGTGCTCCCATCGGATACATATTCCTTGCTAATTCGGCTCTAAACATTGCTGGCATTGCTGCCAGTATATTTCCTTCTATCTGCCGACCGAAATTGTAACTGTCGCTTCTAACATAAACTGGATATGATCGTGAAACTGCGGGGTTAGATCGTCATGCGGAAACTCCTGATTGTGGAAATTTGATGGTCCAGGGAATCTTGGGAGGAATTCACCTGGTTCTCCTGTGCGCTCTTCCTGAGTCGGTGGCAAATCAGTCCTTGCCGCCGTATTGATTGTCGGAGTTGCATGTGAGTCAACTACCATTATGTGTCCCACTGGGCGTGCCACTGTTTGGCTAGCGTTGAGCCAATGACCTTTTTCTCCTCAAGGGAGGCTATCGGAAAAGGATCAAACCGATTATGGGTCCGAGATTATGATAATCTGCCCAAACTTGACTTAATACGCCCAAACTTGACTGAATTCACTGGAATTATAATCGCAAAATGGATACAATTGAAAATCTACCAGTTAAGAAACAACGGCTGATTAACCGGAAAAAATGGTACCAAACTACCAGTTGTTGAGGAACAACGGTGGACTTGGAAAAAAGTAACCGCTAATCATAAGCTAGAGTCTAGGAAAGCCGGTAAAGGAAAGCTGTATAGAAGGGTTGGTCTCTCTTAATTCTGAAATTGAAATTTGCATAAAAGAATTTTGGGGTGGATTGGTCTCTCTTAATTCTGAGCATGGCATCCCCTATTTATAGTCGGGGCTCTGATAACCGCTCCCCGGCTGATCCCCTCGAGCCGATTTTGCACTTCTTCATCGGCTGTCTTCAACTATCTTGGCCGATCACTTTCGCCCTTAAAAACTTCTATTTCCCGGGGCTCTTCTCCTTTTCTCCTTCCCACTGAACCCTCGTCTGGCCCAATCATCACTAGTTTTCGGCCCTATTGTCTTTGTAGCCGCCGTCCTCACACATTCTTCCTAGCCCAATTTGTCTGGCCCAATTACTTACTCGCGGCCCACTATCCTGGTGGCCTCAACACTCCTACACCAGCCAAAGAAAACAGAGCAAAAGGAAGAGAGAGCATCAAAACATCCAACAATTGTTTGAGAGGGTGCCCAAAACCCCTGGTCAAAATTGACTCGAAGAAGTGTAAGAAATCAAGAAATTTCCACTAAAAACTAAAGTATCAATTATCAAAGACTTTAATAGAGTTCCTCCAAGAAAGCTCCAAGAAGTGGCCGAAGTCTTACCAAGAATCCAACAGTCTCCTCCGATGGGAGACACAGAAATGACCGATCATGGCGGGATCCCTCCAGACTTAGCAGATGATCGAGCCTCCAAAAGACCCCGCCCACTTTACAGTGAAGCTGCTAGACGTGGCGCGGGATTCATTCACGTCCCTACCGAAGACCTCACCGGTGATATCACCGGAGATGATGAAGATATTATTGAGACTTGGGTGAACGGTGTGCCTCGTTTCCAACTCTCCCCTGCGTTTAAAGAGTCACTTCTTCGTCCATGGAAATTTGCGGTGGTTCTCAAGGTGGTTGGCCGCAACGTGTCCTATCGGGTAATCAAGAATCGCTTGGATAGTATATGGCCGGCTTCGGCACCTCTCCCTTTGATTGATGTGAATAACGGCTATTTCATCATACAATTCAAGAATGAAGAGGATGCATTACATGCACTCACTGGCGGTCCATGGATGGTCGCCGGCCAATATCTCCATGTACAGCCTTGGAGTGAGCATTTCAACCCCTCTACCAATGAGATCAAAACGATGGTTGTGTGGATCCGCTTTCCTGGAATACCAATGCACTTATACAACAGACAGTATCTACTAAGGGCAGCCTCTTCCGTGGGACAAGTCCTGAGCTTAGACTTTAATACGGATCTTTCTGCTAGAGGCCGTTTCGCACGTATCGCTGTCAAGATTGAACTCGATAAGCCACTCCGACCTCAGGTTATTCTGGAGGATGATTTCATTAATGTGGAGTATGAAAATATTAAGCTCATTTGTTTCAACTGTGGCAAATATGGCCATGGCACCAATTCGTGTCCCACCCTAAAAACTAATGCTCCAGAACCTAATCCAGAAATCCCTGCCCCGATCAAGGAAGATGACCAGGAAGATAGACGCGGTTTTGGTCCATGGATGCTTGCTCCATCGCGTCGCAGACCTCGGCCAAACACGGGAACAAATGCGGCTTCCTTAAATCAGAATCAGAACCGGTTCAATATCTTGATGGAAGATCAAGAAACTACTGCCGTTCCACCAGCCAGAACTGAAACCATAGGCGGTCAGCCCCCACCTGCTAGCCATGCTCGGCCATCCCAGTCGAAGTCTACTTCGGTGCCGGTTAATTATCTCCGTGTTCCCAATGAAAACCATCCCCAACCACGCGTTTTTACACCCCAGTCACGTAATTCCATTCCTACCATCTCCAATCGCAACAGGAGTCCCCGCAGCCCCTCACCAGATAGCCCTAATGCCTCTGAGCACTCTCCGTCCTGGATTCGCCAAGCATCTGGAGCCTGGGCACAAAAGCTCCCATCTTCACTCCCCCAGGGACACCATACAGTCGTGAGAGTAGTAGATCCTTCTACCCATGCCAGTAAACGAACCAAGGGAACAGGTGGCACTCGGGGTAGACCTCCGGATCACAATCTTTGTCCCTCTGACCGTTCGCCAAAGGATTCAAGGGATCGTGCGATTAGCTTGCCTCCATGAGAACCCACCTCCAACAAACTCATCTAGGAAGAACAGAGCGCGTTGGGCGAGGACCCCAGTTGATGGTGAAAGTTTTCGCAGCGAGAAATTGCTCGGAATATCTGCTCGGCCGGGAGTAAATCAGGAACGGCAAGGGTGAGTTTCTGCTATTGACTTTGGCATTGTATTGGCGTTGGATTACAGCCTCCCCTGGGTAGCACTCTGAATTCTGTATCTGTAGGGTTCTTCTCGTTTTTGTGTAGGACTGTTTTCAGGATCTCCTTGTTGGCCTGGTTGGCTTTGTTGGCCTTGGGCCTTAGGTTTGGTGAGTGTGGGTCTGTTCGGGCCCATATTTTTTGGGCTGCTTTGACCCTTTAGATTTCTTACTTGTGTGGTTGTTCTCCTTGCTTGCTTGTATATTCTGAGTTTTTTTGATATAAAACCGGCTTCGGCCCTCCTTTTCCCCGAAAAAATCAAGAAATTTCCATGTATGGGTCATGGTCAACACCAAATGTAATTGAATTCTTTCATCTCCAACCCAATTGTGTGAAATTGCTTGTCCTGGATGGAAGGGAAAAAGTGTGGTTTTGTGCTTATACGTTGGTGTCTATATTTCTTTGTCTTTAGATACTTGGAAGAATGTTTTTTTTAACTGAAATTAATCTTCTACTCTTCTTTTTACCATGAGCCGACCTAAAGAGACATTTTAGATTCCTGTCTTTATTATGTTCATAATTATTTTGGTCATTTTTTGACTCTCCTCACCTTATTATTCTTGATTGTTTGGCTTTTTGTTTCTGAAGTTCCTTTATTGGGTCTTATGTTAGTTTATAGGACATCATCCTATTAGTAATTATCTGTTACATGATGAGGACTACAAATCCACACAAATATTGGAATTATATAAACAATGGCTTCCAAGTGAACAATGTGTGCCTACCATTAGCTTATTGTGTTGACTGATAATCATATAAAGTTTTAAGTAATGCTTGGATCCATTTGGGAAAAGTGATAGTTTCTGTTTTGTAAATGGGGTCTGCTACAATTTTTACTTAGTAGTAAATGTTTGGTTCGAGTAGTTAGTGGTATCATCACAGGTTAAGTTCAAGTAGTTAGTAGTATTAGCACATGTTAAATTAAGGCGCTTGCATGAGGAAGGTAGTGCAGAAGACTGCATACAAAGCTCTGCAATTAAAATATGTATTTAGTCCAAATACTGTTTCAAGTCATTATGTTCATATCAAACATGTGTTAATTAATTGGCTTAGCTGCTTTGATTTTTCTCAAATCTTATTGATGGCCTTTTTCTGTAATTATAATGCATGGTTTTACAAAGTTGTTGCTTGACCAAAAACAATGATTCATTGCTATATAAATTAGTAATGTGTCATAGATTGAACCATAGTTATCAAAATCGCGATCCGGATCGCCATAGGATCGAAAATATGGTAGGATCGGGTCGGGATCGGAGTAGGATCGCTGAGCGATTCGATCCTACTCCTTTGGTTTTTTTTTTTTTTTTTTCGGGAGCAAAATTACTTATTGTCTCTAGCTTTTTGTCGTTTTGGTTATGATGATATTATTTTTGTTAATTTTGTTTAATGTATATTTGTATACATTGAACTAAAATTGTTGAGTTCTATATCAGTGTTTAACTTCTATTTTTTTTTTGGTGAACAATGCCTCACCCGGCTGCTAAAAGAAAAAGAAAAACGAGAAAAAAAATAAGGATAAAAAGGAAAATAGGAAATGAAGAAATAAAATCACAGCCATCTAGCGCGCCTTCACAGGGCGCATGACACCTTCCCAACAGCAATCATCATGAACCAATTGCAGGACCTGATCCGGTGGAAATGCCCAAGTTGAATGGAACTCGTCTTCTTGGCAAGCCAATTTAGCCAATGCATCCGCAACCCTGTTCCCCTCTCTAAAGACATGGCGGAACGTGTAGACAGTTACTCTTCTCTCCCCCAAGTCGGCTGCCAACCGAAGGCCTTGAAGCATACCATAAATCTCCACCTCCAGAATACCCTTTGCTCCAAGTTGCCCTCCCACTGCCGCCCGCCATTCGCCTCCTTCGACCGAATGACTGCCGCATAACCACTCCTCCCATGCCCTCCCGCCACACTGCCATCAGCGTGGATCACACTTCCCTCCTCAACTCCGACACTCCACTGACACTGATTGCCGCAGCCACCCCCGCGCTGCTAACCTGCTGAGCCCGAAAAATGGCCTCATTAAGAGCTCCTACACGTCGGGGAATCGTCCTGGCCGACGTCTCCACTCCTCGAAATATCCTCTGGTTCCTTTCCATGCAGACACTCCACATACCCGCCACAAACATGTTTCCCCTCACTTTAAACATATACTGTAACCAATGTCTAACTGCATTCGGCTCAGGTGTCGGCACATGAGCCACCTCTGGCACCCCTAACGACCTCCACAATTCTTTAACCCACCAACACATAAAGAATAAATGCTTCCAATCTTCCTCTTCGGTGCCACATATGGAACAGGGAGGCGAAGTAGCCACCCTTATATGAAATCGGACCTCGTTCGTAGCCAGTGAATCGTGTGCAATAAGCCATAATACATGACCAATTTTTTCCGGAATGCCCGAACTCCATAACCAGTCCCATCCAGTGCCTTCCCCCTTTTCCTCTCTCAGATACTCATAGCCTGACTTGACGCTATAAAGACCCGAAGTCTTCAATCGCCAGGATAGCACGTCCGCTGCTCCCTCCACCAGTAAGGGGCAAGTAGAGCGCCCAATATCCGCTTTAATGTCCTTAGGGATCCAAGTGTACAACTTTCCCAACACCCACTTCCCCTCATCGATAACGTCCTTAATAGTCACCCCCACATCATTGTAGTGCACGAAAGGCATTAACGGCCCCAAACACTTCCCCTTCCACTAAGGAGAGTACCAAAACGAACAATGACCACTTCCCAACCGAACTCCGAAGCCCTCCCTAAATGTCTCCACCAATTTCACTAACGTCCTCCAAGTTCGTGTGGCGTTAGCATGAGGTCTCGGAAACTCCTCTACCCCTCGACCATATTTATCCTTTAACCACCTAACCCACAACTTATCTTATTCATCATGAAATCGCCTAATTGTTTCCCCAATAATGCCAAATTCATTGTCCGAGCTGATCTCAACCCCAAGCCACCTTCCTTCTTTCGCCTAGTTAGTTTATTCCAGGCGACTAAATGCAATCCCTTCCCCGCGGCACCCTTCCAAATCCATCGCCTGACCCTCTGATCAATTTTATTACACACTGTGATCGGCACTTGATGAACTTGCATGGCATAGGTAGGCAAGGCCGCAAGTACCGATCAAGCTAAGGTGACTCTGCCCGCCCTATTTAACAGAGACGTCGCCCACCCAGCCATCTTTGCATCCAGCTTATGCAATAGATCATCAAAATGAGCTATCTTCATCCGCCCCATGCACCACCGAGAATCCCAAATATTTTCCCATCGAATTAGCCACCTTAATCCCCAGATACCGCTCCGTCCATCCTACTTCCTTAGCCGTAGCACTCGCTGCAACCACTGCCAAAGACTTATCAGGATTCATGATCAAGCCCGACGCCTCCCCAAATCTCCTCATGACTTCCCCCATGCACACCACGCTCTCTTCCATCAATTCCGAACACAGAATGAGGTCATCTGCAAACATAACATGAGACACCTCCACCCCATCCTGGCCGCTACGAGCGGGTTTCCACCTACCTGCCACCACCTCATCTAAGATATATCTCAAAAACATCTCCATTACTATAACAAATAAGTACGGTGACAAGGGATCACCCTGCCGTAATCCCCTCCCTGATTGGATCTTCTCCAAGGGTGATCCATTCCATAGAATGGAGAATGAGGATGTTCGCACACACACCATGATAAGCTCCGTGAGCTCAATAGGTAGGTCCATCTCCCTCAGGCAATCTTCTAGGAAGTCCCAACGCACGGATCATAGGCCTTGGCCAAATCAATTTTCAATAGAACTCTCTTGCTGGTTGTGCATCTTCTAGCCAATTCATATACCATCTCTTGGACCAAGATCCCATTATCCCTTGTCCCCCGACCCGGGAGAAAAACAGACTGATAAGGACCAATATATTCACATAACACCGGTCGGATCCTGTTCGTAATAACCTTAGTAATGAACTTAAACACAACATTACATAATGTGAGTGGCCGATATTAAGTAATCATCTGGGGAACCTCCACCTTCGGTAACAGGACTAAAAATGCATGGGCAATACCTGTCGATAATGTCCTCGTCCAAAACGCCTCTTCCACCATCCTATGAACTTGACCCCCAAGATCCTTCCAATAATGTCGATAGAATTCTGGTGGAAATCCATCCGGCCTCGGGGGCGCAAAAGGACGCATTTGTTTCTTCACAAGGTCGACTTCCTCTCGCTGGACCTGCCGCCCCAACATCTCCTTCCACCTAGATTCCACAGCCACCAGCTCAGGTAACCTCACCCCGTGAACAACCTGCCTTTCCATAAACATGTTGGAGAAATATCTCTGTGCATGCTCTTGTAGACGGCCTTGATCCGTTAGCCACTCTCCATTGTCTCCCTGTAGCCCATAAATTTTGTTCCGTTTTCTATGCACCTTGGTACGTGCATGAAAATATGATGTATTACGATCCCCTAATGTTACCCATTTATCACGAGCCTTTCGGTACCATAATCTTTCTTCTTGGATCAGGACCCTTTCCAATTCTTCTTTCAATTCTTTTTCCAATCTCACCAACCAAGCCGAGTCCCACACCTCCAACCTCCTTTCAACGCCCCGAATTCGCCTTTCCAACCCCTTTTTTCGATCCAAGATATACCCAAAAATCTCCACGTTAAAGCGCATGGATTCCCGACTGATCTCCTCCAAGGTAGAAGTAATCGGACCATCATGGCGTCCCTCGCAGCATTGCCGCACTACCATGGCATACCCTCCATGGCTCGCCCATGCTGCCTCCCACCTAAAAGTTCTCGGCCTCCGAACATCTAGCGGATCGCTACATATCAACATAATCGGATAATGGTCCGATCCCAATCTAGCCAGGTGCTGGATACGAGCTTCACCAAATAATTCTTGCCAGGCAAGGTTTGCTACTCCCCTATCCAAGCATTTCTGAATTCGGCTGTCCTCCCCCACTCTCCTAGCCCATGTGAATCTCGTGCCCATAGTTGGTATAGCCAGCAGCTGACAATCATTCAGAAGTTCATGGAACTCCGCAGCTCTATTCGCGAGAAGCACACCTCCACTAACCTCGTCCTCTACCATGATTTCGTTCCAATCACCCATGACCATCCATGCCCTCCGTATCAATCCTGCAAGCTGCTGAACATTGAGTCAATCTGTTTTACGCCTATAGTAATTAGGGTTTCCATAAATGAAAGTGAAAGTAGCTGTCCATGCTATCGATCGACTTTTTAGCTCCAAACTCACCATACAGGATCGTACATCAATAATGGTGCATGAGAAGTTGCAACGACGAGCCTTGAGCATCCAAACTCCCCCCGCTCTTCCAACTGTTTCTTGAATGTACAGTGCCTCGTATCCCAACCTCCAAAAAAGCATCATCACTCTATCAAACTTGCCATGCGATTCCAGTATGCACAATATGTACGGGTTATTCGATCTTAAACAATTCGTCAACCAGCACTGAGACTCCCTCCCCATCAAACCTTGAACATTCCACGACATGACCTTGAAATTACTAAACTCCATCAGACAAGATATAAAGAATAATCCATACTCATTACTGCACCTCATCTAATGCATCGGCCTAACTCTCTGCTCGAGAATCCGTATCACTTTTGCTATCTGAAGGACCCGACATATCCCTCCATCCAATCGCCAAGACCTGTCCGGCCTCTCCTCCTTCTCTATACCCCTTTCCCAACGTGTCATCATCAACCCTAGTCCTCTTGGTACCTTTGGCTGGGGGCAAAATACTAAGAAAGCCCGGTCCCTTCTCCTCCCCTTTCTCTGGGACTTTAATTTCTGGGCCCTTTCCCACTCTAGCTTTCTCCCGTGGTACCCCTGCATGCCTCTCATCCATCCTTTTAGTTTGATCCTGACTGACATTCACCTCATGCTGCATCTCATCCCTACCCTTCATCTTATCCTGCCTTCCATTCGTCTCAAGCGGCCTGGTCATCCTTGTCTGTGGTGGCTCCTCCCATCTTTCTCGTGTGGTTGCTGGAGGTCGGCGTTGGCGATGCTCAACCGTAATCCAATCCCTATAAAGCTCTCCCACCCTAGAGTCCTCTTTAGGCATGCCCTCCACATTCGCTTCTCCTTCACAGACCTTGCTACACTCCGCCTGTCCCGTCCTCACATCACCTTCCTTCGCCTTACCCTTTTTAACCCTTTCCCGCTCCTCCCTATCCTGCACATTCTCCCCCTCCTTCGGAACGCTCCTCTCCTTCCTTGTACAAGCCCTAGCAAAATGGCCTTATCTCCCACAAGAGTTGCATATTAAATGCAATCCCTCATATGCAACATGGATCCAACGTCCATTGACCAAGAATTTTCCTATCACAGGCTCGTTCAGATCCAACTCAACACAGACCCGAGCAAAGCGCCCATGCTCGTGTTCCATCGTACACTTATCAAATTTGATAACCTCACCTATATCCGACGCAAAGGCATGCAAAAAATCCTCCTTAAAATGTTGCACCGATATACCTATCATCCGAGCCCACACAATCGTCTTTTGCACAACTTCCATCGCCGGATCAAATTCCTTACGCCACTTCATGATCGGCAGATAATGGTCAAACAACATCCAAGGGCCCCCATTGATGACGCGCTCCCTGGCTTCCAAAGAATTGAACTTTACTACATAATAGTTATGCCCTACGTCAATTAACTCGAATGCCCCGACACACTTCCATAATTTGCCTAGCTATCCTTGAGAACCTGGTAATTCACCCGCAGTCCCATTCTCTTGACGACTAGCGCCTCCTTCCACTCCTAACTAACTTCCTCCTCAAGTTCCTCCGCCACCACGAAACTGGGTATGTGTTTATCGCCCCCCACATACGATTTTTGTATCAATTTCTCCGCAAGAAGGTCTCGCTTCATCCTCACATCTTCCGTCTTGTGTCTGTTACTATTCAATGCATCCTTGAACGAAGAAAAAGTCGATCTTGCATGACCATCCGCCGCATCCGCCGTCGAAGTTTTGTCTCTCTCGGGAGAAACCCTAGCCATTCTTTGGTATTCCCAAATTTTCCAACTGAATGTCTATAAATTAAAACAATGACAATTGATTTTAACAAATTAATCTTCTAATTAATCTTAGTCCTCATCATACTTTCCCTCATACTCCTCCATATTTACTATTAGAAAATAGTACTATATCACTTACTTAAAATAAGTATATACGAGGAAAAATATCCACTGTTAAAAATTGAAATATATTTTTAAAGAAGTTTAGTTCTATCATCATAATTGTATAATAACCAACACAATATTTAAGCGTCAAATTTCAAATTCAAAATCAAATTTTAAAAAAGAAAAATTTAATTCAAACTCGACTTGAGCTTGCTCTTAAAAAAAACTAAAAATAAATAATAGTACTCGAAGTATAGGTACTCGAATTGGAGTTCGATCATACTGGAGGTGAGGTGGAGCTGGAACTCCACGTCTGTGTCAATTAATTAAGTCAAGCTCAACTAACACCCGATAACACCCCATTCCTGTCTGAATCCTTTTACTTCCCAGTTAAGCATCAGCCCAAGAAGAAGACTCTTCATTTCAATGTTCAATAATATTCTGCCCACATTATTATTTTCAATCCTTTTAGGGTTTCCCAGTCTTAATAAATCTTCAACTCTCGATCGGTAGAGATCGAGTTCCTCTTCATTTCAAAAATTCTTTGTTACTGGAAGTTTCCGATCAACCGTCGCCTCCCTCTAATCAGCGGCATGGCGTCTCCGTCTTCGACTGCAACGACAAACATCATGCTGGCGATTTTCGAGAAGAAGACCAACTCGCTTGACCTCTACCGTCCGTTACGGAACTACATCGTGAACAATTACTCGGAGCAAGAGGCACAGAATTCGGACGATGATCTTCAGACTCTGAAGCAGCTCCGCTCTGATGTCGAGCGGGGCGGTGGCTCCGCTTCGCTGCCCGCTCGGCGTGATCTCCTGCAGAATTATTTCAAGGCCCTCTGTGCGGTGGAATCGACGTTCCCGATTTCTCCGGGTGAGGGTCACGTCAATACAGTGTTGTTCACTTGGTTTGACGCGTTTAAGAATAGGCAAAAGGCATCCCAGCAAAATATACATCTTGGTAGGTATTCAATGATCGAGTTATTGTTTGTAGAAATCTTGATTTCACGATTACATTTGCCATGGAAAGATTTGAAGCTCTAATAGGGGTCTGGTCTTCCTCAAATATATATATGCAGTTTTTGAGAAAAAAGAGATGTTTTGTGGGCCTGTTTTTTCTACTTAGCTTGAAATAATCGACAAAAGTTCTTGAGGGAGTTTATTAGTTTAATTGATTGGTGATTAGATTGATTATATTATGGCCGTTTAATTGCCTTGTATTAGCTTCTTCTTTTTTCCTTTGAAATTTCGACTGTGTCATTTCTGAAATGATCTTTCGTGAATAATTAATTTAATTTAATTGTGTAGAAAAAGCTGCTGTGTTGTTCTGTTTGGGAGCAGTGCACAGTCAGATGGGCTTAAGTTTCGATCGATCTGCAGTGGAGGGAAGGAAACAGGCTTCACATTCATTTATGGCTGCTGCTGGGGCATTTGCATTTTTGCGAGATAGTGAGTCAATGAAGGCATCGGTGGGAAGATCAGCAGCCACGCTGGATTTATCTATAGAGTGTGTAGGGATGTTGGAGAGGCTGATGCTTGCTCAGGCTCAAGAATGTGTATATGAAAATACTATAGCTAAGGGTAGCAGTCACGGAGTCTGTACCAAGATATCTAGACAGGTGATTCATTCTACAAACTGATACTAAGTAATTTCATGTTGTCTTTTTCATTGTGTAGCTAGCTACCTACCTAGAATTTTTTTTTTTTTTTTTTGATTCTTTGGTTTCAATATCATGCTTAATTAGCATTATTTGGACAATGGACATAGATAGCTTAGTAGACATTATCCTTTTTGTTTTCCTTTGGTTTTCTAGATTTTGCAAATGTACATGCTTTCATGATAAATGGAATGTTAAATGTAAGTCTTTAGAGACTAGTATTAAGGACCTTGTGATGACCGAGGAAAAAATGCCAAAATTGTGCCATAACTTTGCACATTTTCCAATTTGGTGCCATAACTTTACTAATGTTGTCCAAAATTGTCCCATTTGGCCTTAATCAACTACATTTGCTGACGCGGCACCATATTAGTGTAAATAATTAATTTAATTATGTCATGTAGGTGTCATATAGGCATTGACTGGGTTTAACCTACCATGTGGATACTTTCTAAGCCATTTGTTGCGTACTTGCAGAGTGAGAAGGAAACCACTAAATTAAAAATAAGGTTAGAAAATATTCACACGTATAGGTCAAATCAGTTAATGACTGTGTGGCACATATATATGGCACAATTAAATTAATCTCATGTCGCGTCAGTAAATGTGGATAATTAAGTCTCTATGGGAGCATTTTGGAGACCATTAGCAGTTATGGTACCAAATAAGAAAACTCTAAACTTATGCCACCAAATTGGAAAATTGAAAATGTAACGGCACCATATTGTAATTTTTTCCTGATGAGGGAAGACTAGGGAATGAATTGTAGGTTTGAGTGAGCGCTTCTAGCATGTGGAATTATGGATGGAAAAAATGTGATATGTTTGTCATTCCTTGTCTGGAATGAATAATTTTCCAAATAAAAAGGAAGTGTATGGTACTGGCTCAGATCAAGAGAATCAGAGCCTGGGAACACCTCTTTGGGTTCTAGAAACAAATGTCTCTGTGAGTATTAGTATTTGTCATATTGATTATCTGAATAATGTGGTTCTGAAGTATTTACTTATTCGACACCATTTGTCCTGTGGATACACTGTAGTTTACTTATGATGGACAACGATGGATGCTTCTGAAGGCACAGTTTCTGTTCGGTTCTTTCTGTTTTTATGCCTTATAATGTTTGCAATTTAATACTCCCTCTGTTCTTTTAGAAGAAAATAATAGTTTATCAATAAATGTTGGTAATGCTGTTTTATAAGTTTATAATCTTTTCCACCTTTGTATAATTTATTGTTGTATTACTCCACTTTTTCTAGTACTAACTAATAAGTGATATTTAATAGGGCCATTTATTAATTTTATAAGGTGTCTTAATTTGTATGAAAATCTATGAAGTAATGAATATTTGTGGCAGGGAGTAATTCTTTATTTCAAAATGTGGGAGGTCTGGCAAACTCTACAAATGCATGATACATGTCTGCCTATTGTTGACCATCATATCCTGTGAAAAAACTTAATTCTCATCAAAGAGGACATGCACATTTCCAAGACAATTTTTACTTTAGTACTTATAATATCTGATAATATTTTCAAACTCCATGATTATAGGTTGGCCATTTCTATGAGGAAGCTTTGGCTGCATTGACTGTGGCTTCTTTAAACCAGCACTTTGAAAAGGGTTGGATTGCTCATGTTCAGCTGAAGGCAGCTTTGTTTCATGCGGAAGCTTGCTATAGATATAGTTTACAATTGCATGATAAGGAAGAGATTGCGGAGGAAATTGCACGTCTGAAGAGTGGGATTAAAGCTTTGTCGAGTGCAAAGAAGTCCGCGCCCAGAGGTGCCACTCAGCAACTCTTGGATGCGATCAAGAGATTAGAAACTAAGTCCAATCGTAACCTGGAGAGGGCAATGAAGGAGAATGACAGAGTGTACCTAATGCAGGTTCCCCCAGCTAGTTCTTTATCACCGCTTCCTTCAGTTTCCCTGGTTAAGCCTACGCCAATGAACGAAGCATTGGATGGTAGCCGGCAGAAAATGTTTGCAGGTCTTGTTGGTCCAGATAGTAGTGCAACATAACTGTCTAGGCAAGGAAGTGAATAACTGGAGAGAAAATGCATGGATGTACCTGATTCAATTCTTGCTTTAATTTGGAAGGGAACTTTTTACACTTCCAACAGCATTATATTGAAAGAAGACGTGGAGGCTGTACAGATTTAGAGGGTGAGCTTCAGCAGCTGAAGGACTTACTTAAGGAGGGTAAGGTAAACCATGAGATGATGATGCTGGTGCAGATAGAGCTAGGAGCAGTTGCAGAAGGAGGCAACATAGGATAAACAGTTCCGAAACCAATTTGGAAGTCGGTGGACAACCAGGCCACAATCCTGCAGTACCTTAACAAAGAACCCGCACGCAGGACAGGTTGAATCGGTTTTTGGAGAGAATGATGAGAGATTTATAGGGTGTGGAGGCTGGCAGCGAGGCGACGAGAAAGGGGTGCAAGAAGGACGGATGATGAAGAACCTTGGCTTGGCCACTGGTTGTTTATTGACAAAGGAATAAAGCGTAGGCTTGATGTAGCAAGTCCTCCTAAAATAATTACTATACTATTTCCATATTCTCTCTGTATTTTTATTGGGCATTAATTAGTAGGCCTTGTTCTTTCTTTCTTTCTACTAGTAGTATTTATATATGATGAATATTATGTCATGTAATTCATGCATGAAATTAATCAATTGATTGAGGAAAGGCTGACCCTCGGCCATTGCCGTTTGGGAGTGAGTATTTTATTCGTCAGATGGTTTGTTCTAACAGAGATCTCTGAGTGAAAATTCATCTCCGATCCCTTGTCAATCCTAATTGACTGTCGTCCACTCCTGTAAGACTTGTTTTCATTTTTAAAACTATTTGGCTTCTCACTTTTTATTTGCCCGTAGTGAATTAGCAACGGTCAAGGTGAAATCATCACATTACAGTTTTGAACTTACTCTTTATATGTATGAATTGTGATTTAGAGGAATGACCTGTCAAACTCACACAGAAATTCATATATCGAGTTTTTAAATAAGATAAAAGCTGCAAGTAGGCTCAGAAGGCAGCCAAGGGAGTGAACTCACTCTGGCTGATGTAAATACATGAAGTAGCACATTCATAGGGATGTAAACGGGTAGGGTAGGTGCCATGGATCGGTTGTTTGCTAAGTTTGGTCCTCGGATGAAGAACAAGGAGAAGATGAACAAGAACAACAAAAATAAGGCAAAAACAAAAAGGATAAGGAATTTATGGAAGAAGGGGACTTAGTAAGGTCAAGGGAAGATGGATCTACCCAAGATAAATGACCTTCATGAGTGCATATTCCATTTGAGCCATTGAAGCAAATTCCAAACTTCAATGGTGTGAGTAAACCGAAGGGTAAACTCACAAATTGTTGAGAACACAATGAGTGCTCTCAAAAGGGTGACTTTTATTAATGCAAATAGATTTTGTCAAAATATCAAAGTGTTTACAAAGAGTGAGGGAACCCATATATAGGGGAACCTAAAAGACTAAATTAAACAACCCTAACAGTGTTTAAAACAAATTGGATACAAGGAAACATAAATCTGGAGCAGTCACGTCGCTAGCCGAAGCACGTCGTGAATCATGGTCTGGCGACGGGGAGGTCTTGCGACAGGGTAGCTGAAGAAAATGAAGGGAAACCATCGTGAAGCTTCTGCATGGCCACGTCGCTAAGCATAGCACGTCGTGAGACCAGGTCTTGCGACGGAGGGTCTTATGACGGGGAGGCTGGCTTGCGACGTAAGGTCTTCTTTTGTTCTTTCCTTTACGTCATAAGAGGGGGTCTTTCGACGGGGCTTTAGCTTGTGACGGGAACCTTGTCTTGCGACGTGAGTGTGAAGAATTCCATCCAACTTTCATTCGGCTGGGGTCCACTGCCTCTGACACTGTTCCGGTGTTGACTGGCTGTTGACCGGCGACGACGACTTTTCCAGCGAAGTTCCGGTCAGATTCCGGCCCTCGTCGGAGCTCCGGCGAATCACCGACGACGGCGGCGGCGGCTGTGAGGCCCTCCTTTTTTCTGACCTCCTTATGCTGTTTTGATCTAAAATACATATTTTCAATCATACATGTCACCAGTTTAGTGAGATAATTAATAAACATTAATTTTTAAATATATAAATAACAATTTCATGGGATCTTAGGATCCCGATTCGATCCTACGATTCCAATCTTGCAAAGACAAAAACGATCGTATATAGGATCCCGATCTTGATCATCTTGGATTGAACCACAGAATGTGGAAACTGTCTTATGGTTGCATTGAATTATATGGATTAAATAAGTCTAGCGATTTGAAGATATAATCAAAGAGAAAGAGTCTAACCAGAACAGAAAGTGACTAAGAGACAAGGTTATTGAGGATTGATGAGTGGAAGAAATGGGATAAGCAATTGTTGATTACAGGACTTGTGCAAGCTGGTTAGATTTTATTAAATAGGTTGTTTTGTTGGAGTTGTTGCTTGCATTGTTTTGGATTTGATCTTTGGTTGGATAATCACATTATCAAAGTGAGATTTATGTTGCTTCAAACTTAAAATTAGTCTTTTTATATGCTTAATCTTTGGCTGTAGAATAAAATATATGCATTCTCTGTTTAAGCATAGTAAGGTGTATTTGTTGACTCATGGTTATGACAGAAGTTCAAAACCGATGATCGAACCTACTCGATGGAACCACCTCTGCTGCAGTGTGCTCAAAGTATTGACAGTTGTTAGTTTGAGCCACTATTCGAATTAGCTGATATTTTGGGTCCATGGTTTTTGTTTTGTCTTTTCCTCTTTGCCTTTATTTTGAGATATATGGACATTTTTACCTCATATTAGGTGCTTGTTGATTTGCTTTTGAAATTTAGAGTCAGTGTGGTCTTGAGATCGACACTTTAAAGGTCAAGAGTGTTCAAGCCAAAATTTTTTCTAGGTCGATTAAGTAAATAACTATCAAGAACGAAGAAATCTTTTACTTTTGGGTAATGCCCCTTTTTCTTAGAAAGGAGAATAGGAACGAAATAAAATCGAACTAGTTATGAAAAAAAAAAAAGATCCTCTTTTGCAATTCTATCTTGCTTCAAGTTTCTATTTGTTTCTGGACAAATATTGTCATGTGATGGTTTTGCCATCCCGCCAAGTACTAGACCTGTTTTCATTTATGGACAAATATTGTCTTGTGATGGTTTTGCAATCTGTCAATCATCTCCATGTATAAGATATTTAAATGGTTGAAGAGTTGTATCTGATGGATACAAATGTCTCAGTTTTGGCTTCAATGATTGGCTCTGAATGATTGGCGCCTATAAGTTTAGCAAGGATATATGAGATGATGTTATTGATATTATATTTGAGTATATGAGAAATTGGTTTCCTCTCTTGGGTGTGGTGTTCATATATATATATATATATATTGGATATAGTGAAGAAGCTTGTTCTACACTAGCTGGTGGAATGAAGGAAAAGCAGCAAAATCAGCCAAGTACTCCTTGTTATAAGCTATTGTCCGGGGGAAGATGTGGTTGGTGATGAGTTCAGACAGTGAAGAGGGATAAATGATTTCTCTCGGCTTGAAAGTTTAGCGTCGACATGTTGATTGCTTTAGTTTGATAGTTTAGCGAATCCTATGCATTTGTGGTTGTATTTTGTTGTGCAGTCCATTGTGTTGATTTGATAGTTTAGCGAATCCTATGTATTTTCGGGTGCAGTGTTGTGTTGTTGCGGTTGGACTTCTTTGATGTATCATGTAGTATATGGCAATATAATTGCTATTTTTGTGACAAATGAAACGCTCCATTTTCCAAAGCTGTTATCATCCTTTCATCATTGTCAGACTTCTAATATGAAGTATATTAGATTGAATGTTATCCTGAGAATTCTGTTGTATTGGACTGTGAAAATATTCAAAGGGAGAATGTGCCACTATGATAGTATTAGAAGATTTTATGTTTACTTTGTTCTAGGTTGCTTCTGATGGGAACTAGAAAGTTGAAGAAGACTAGTATTATTTTATCTAGGGTCTTTAATTTGTCGATAAGGCATCTGGATGAAATTGTCGTTTATGTTCAAAGGGCTTGTCCATGCCTCATTATTGTCCTATTTCACATTTTCATAATTTGATTGTTTTTAGTTTTTTTATAATAAAATATGATTATTAATTTCACAAATTATTTTATTTTAATAATGATTCATAGTAAGATATTCTAAAAGAACAATAATACTCATATTATAATTTGTAATAAAAAGTTATTTACGTAATTTTATTTCGCAACTGCTAAACTCTAAAATTAAATACCAAACACTAAGGTGACGTTTGGTTCGGGGTATCCAAAAATCCCAGTGCGAAACTTGGATAGGGAATGTAATGTGCACCTGTTTGGTTCGCGGTATCTTTCACTTGAGAATGTCACATTCTCATCGAGGTGGGAATATTACATGTTTTTGGTGGGAATGTGATTCCCACCTGGAGGGCATGCATGTAATCTTAGACTATCACATCCGTTTTGCCTACTTTTATACTAATTTGACTTTTTTACCATCACTTTTTATAATTATTTTATTTTATTAAATTAAATATTTGTATTCTAAAAAATGATAATATATATTTTGATTTTTAAAAATCAATTGAAAAATTTTAAATTATTTAAACGTATTTTTAATATATATTCTCATATTTTCTTAAAATTCATTTATCTTCTATATACAAAATAAAAATAATAAGTATTTAGAGACATTAAATACCAATTATCATATAATAAATTATATATAAAGAATTTTTTTGTATTTAAAAATATAAACGACTGAAATATTTTCTATTGTGTAGCAACCTGGCATATTTAAATATTCATTCAATTGAAATTCAATGACATTATAGTAAATTAATTAGATCTAGAATTCTGAGATTTCCAATCTAACCAAACTCAATAATCTTAAAATATCAAAAAATAAGATTCCTAGCAATCTCATAGTCCCAGTAATTTTGCATTCCCAACAATCACATTTCCAATGGTAATCTAAAATCCCTCCAACCAAATGCACCGTAAATTAGAGAACTAAACTCAATTTCCAAACTCCAAACTCTAAATCCCAAACTCAAAACTCAAAACCCAAAACTCTAAAATTTTACCACACTTGAGAAAATTACTATATATATAGAATATAGAAATATAAAATGAGAAGAAAAAAAAAACTCTAATAGTTTTGTATATCATTAATTCCAAATTTATTCAAAATGTTTTTGAATAACAGAATTAGTTATGTATATCTACTAACTACGACCAAAATGCGTGAAGTCTCCTAACTTTTGATATTATGGTCGAGGGTTTGATTTCCCAGCCAACATTCCATTCATCATCTTTATTTCTTTATAATTTTATGTGACTTAAGTTTTCACACTTCTTTGCCGGTATTCAATTGTTAATGTTTAACAAAATAAAATTACGACCCAAATACTCCTCCATTATTGTTGTTATATAGGAATACTCAACATGGGTCAAAGTTACGTTATGTAATAGTACATGTCAGCAAAATTTGTTCAAGAGGTGAAAAGATGAATTATTGAAATTTCTTTTGGATGAAACTGAAATTAAGGGTAACATAGGAATATTAGTCTATTAGTGTGTTTTTCCCAAATAGATAAAAAGTGCAGCATTTCCCTAAAAGTAAAAGTAGAGATGTCCAAATAACCGCTGACCGCAGGTTCGATCCGCGGTTTGGCTGTTGGAACCGGAACCGGCCGGCGGAATCGCAACCGTAACCAAATGGCCGGTCCGGTTACGGTTGAGCTTTTTCCTGCTTTTTTTTAAAAAAAAAAAACCTTAATTTTTTAAAAAAATTCGGTTGAATTCAAATTTCGAAGTTATATTTTTAAAATTTATAACTTTTTAGTTAAATATTTTTTTAAGTTCAACTTATTTCTAACCCTAAACCCTAAACTCTAAACCCAAACTTCTTTAAGTTTAAATTTTTTAAATTTTAAAATTTTATTTTTAAAATTTATATATATTTTTTAAGTTAAATTTTTAAAAGTTTATAATTTATTTAAGTTTATCTTATTCAAACCCTAAACCCTAACTTCTTATAATGTTTATATTTTTTTAAGTTATATTTTTTAGAGTTCACATTTCCTTTTCAAATTTTAAAGATTTTCAAAGTTCATTTTTTTTAAACTTCAAATTCCCAATACCTTATATATAATTAGTTTATCTTCTAATTTATCAACTTTTTAAAAACAAAATATATTTTCTTTCTGAAAAAAAGAGAACGGCTGGTTGAACCGTTAGAGAAAACAATAAATCATATATATATATCTAATATATATATCTAATATATATATATATATATGCAACGCGGTGACTACTGTTACCAGGAATAGTAAATGTCGACATGAGCTTCCATTTTTGCCCTTCTGAGAGTAAATGTCCCTTTCTTGGAAATCCCGTGCCTCCCCTTCTGACTACTGTTACCCTAAACCCCTCCCCAGAAACAGTAAATGTCCACCTCCATTCCCTTCTTGGCAACAGGTTTATTTTCCCATCTCTTTCTCTTTCTTCTTCCTCTCCCTCTCGCCGATCTCTCTCTCTCTCTCTCGGATCTCTTTTATTTATTCTTTTGTTGTTTTAGTCTCTGATTTTGCCTTGTTGAGGATGAATGATGGCGAGAGGGGTGGAGATTTGGTGGTGAAGATGGTGGCTGTTGGCGGTGGTGGTGGAAAAGGGATGATGACAGTGGTGGTTTGGGGATCCGACTGTGGCGGGATGGTGGGGCACCGGTGGTGGCGCAAGGTCTGTCGATAGCAAGATGGTGGACGGAGATTCGGTGGTGGTGTATCTAGCAGGCGGCGGCTGTGGTGGTGGTGGCCGGGTTGAAGGGTGGAGAAGAGGCTGTGGTGGAGAGAGATTTAACCGGAAGATAGTGGCGGCGGTGGACTATGGTCGGAAATCGGCGGCGTCGGTGGTGCGCCGGCGATCGCGGCGCCGGAGTTGGGCGGCGGCACGGCAGAGGAGTGCTAGGGTTACGGTTAGGTTAGTTTGGGTTGGGCTTTGGTTTTGGTTGGGCTCAATCAATCTCCATTTCTTTTTTGCTTATTGGACAATACTATTATTTGGCACATGTTATCCCAAATTGTGAATATAATCAACTAACCAATTTAAATTCTGGATTTAATAATATTATAACACTTAAAATTTTAACTTAGTGGATTTAATGGACTTAATTAATCTAACTCTTTGGACCCCTTGAACAATTTAATTAATCTAATTCATCTATTATTCTATTCCCATTATCTTCACTTTGATATATATATATATATATATATCAAATTTCATAATTAAATTTATCTCAATTTGCTTTCATTTTAATTTTGAGTGTCTTGCTACAATTTTCTATAATATTTTTTCTCACCGGATGCGCACAGCGTGGCACGCGCCACCGGGAGGAGTACTAGTATATATATATATACACATACTCCCATTCTGTTCTTCTCCCTCACTTGTTCTTCCTCAACACTTAGAGAAAATTTCAAAACCTACAAAGCCCCCAAACCAGCTTCGTCTTTTTAATCTCCAAATCTAAAGGAAATGCCTGTAAAAAAATTTCAAAACTTGTTCAAATGGCTTCTTCGTCCAATCCGAACACTGGGTAAGTCGATCTTGTTTTTCATTTTTGTTCATTTTTATTGAATCGTGAATTTGGAAGTTGCCACTGTGTAAGTGCGAAATGGTGATGATGGCCAGAGTTTTTCCGTAGAGGACATGCGAGTGTTTGAGAAGGTCAGAGGAACCCTTTGGACTGATTTTTTCAAAGTTGGGAATGGCGTATATTAGGGGAGGCAGAGTTAGGGTTTCGCACTTGACTGTTGTCCGCCATGTGAGACCCTTTAAAGGTTTAGGGTTCATTTGGTCTTAAGTATAATAAATACTTTGGGTTCAATAACCCTCTATTTTGAATCCAAAAATTGAAAAACCAAAATTGTTATGGGTGGCGATGAACACCGATTTTGGACTTAGGGACTAGTTGTTGTTTAAGTGTTACTGTGTTTGTAAAAACAGGGTAAAGTCTTCACATAAAGACAAAGTCGTGAAAAATATTTTAGAAAAGGAAAAACATCATCGCCAGTGCATTTTTATCTCAATGAAAGCAAGAAAAGAAAAAACTTGGTAGAGAATAAAACGAATGACCTCAATGAATTCGTTCCCAATGGAACAGAAAATGAGATTAAAAGTTGTTCTTTTTGGCATGCTGCCAATCACCATCTTTTTGAACAAAAAATCCAAATGGGCCACTTATTATTTGTTTATTGAAAAGAGTACAAGTGTTGATATAAAAAATGTCAAACATTCCAAGGCCAATAAGAGTGTCATTCAGCCTTACCCGTTAGGTTAACCGGACGGTTTTAGTTCGATTAAAATCGGATCGTAAAACTGTCCGATTAACCGAACCGGTCGGTTAGGCCGATTGCCAGTTCCCCTAAACCCCTAAAAGGGGAACCGGCGGTTCGAAGTGGAACTGTCGGTCCAGTTCAACCAGCCATCTCTACCCCAAACCAACTTCGTTTTTTTAATCTCCAAATCTAAAGGAAACGCTTGCAAAAATTTTCAAAACTTGTTCTATAACAATGGGTAAGTCTTGTTTCTCATTCTACTAGAAAAGTACAGGCTTTTCCAAAGATACGTCTGTATAGAGACATCCTAGCTATGGGAGTCTTATATGCATTTTGGTATGACATAGAGCTTCATCAAGCTTTTTAGGCCAATCCCATCGGGTCACCCCACAGTGGCTTCGAGAATGTGTTTGATTTCGTGGTTTGACACCTCGACCTAACTACTGGTTTGAGGATGATAAGGCATGCCTATCTTATGGAGGATTCCCGTTTGCTCCATGAGCTTTTCAAAAAATTTGTTTATAAAATGGGATCTTCTGTCAGATATAATTATTCAGATATAATTATCCTAGGTACAATGAATCAACCGAACATGTTATTTTTGAGAAATTTTATGAATCGCCTACCATTATTAGTTGCCAATGCAATAGCCTTTACCCATTTATATATATAATCAACACCTTTTTATACTGGGCATGTTTGGGAGTCAGCAGATAGAAGATATCATATAACATATTTGACCAGCTGATTTGAGCAGAAGATATGAAGTCTCCTAACTTTTGATGATATTATGTTCGAGGGTTTGATTTCCCAGCCAATACTCCATTCATCATCTTTATTTCTTTATAATTTGTGACTTAAATTTTCACACTTCTTTGCCGGTATTCAATTGTTAATGTTTAACAAAATAAAATTACGACCCAAATAGTCCTCCATTATTGTTGTTATATAGGAATACTCAACATGGGTCAAAGGAACGTTACGTAATAGTACACGTCAACAAAATTTGATTAAGAGGTGAAAAGATGAATTATTGAAATTTCTTTTGGATGAAACTGAAATTAAGGGTAACATAGGCGTGTTCTTCCCAAATAGATAAAAAGTGCAGTATTTCGCAAAAAGTAAAAGTAGAGATGTCCCCGCAGGTTCGATCAGCAGTTTGGCTGTTGGAAGCGAAACCGGCCGGCGGAACCGCAGCCGTAACCGGATAGAGCTTTTTCCTGCTTTTTTTTTAAAAAAAAATCTTAATTTTTTTTAAAAAATATCGATTGAATTCAAATTTTGAAGTTATTGTAATACCCGAGAATTTTCCAACATAAAATAAAACAATAATTAAATAAATAAACAATAAATACAATAAATAAAATAAATAAATAAATAAAGATAAGGAAATGAGAAATGAGATTTAACTTAAAAAGGAATTAAATGAATTTAGTTACATAAAAAGAATTATTAAAGGTAAGTAAATTGTACACCGAAACCCGACACTAATGAACTCGAGGATACGAGTCCAAACATCCAATTAGACCCGAGTAAAAATTTAGAGAGAAAGTATGAACCCGAAGATACCCCGGAAATCGGAATTCGGGAGCATAGAGGGATAGAAATCCGAAAGAGAGGAGGAAAGGCACGACGGATCGCACGACCCGCCCGGACCGAAGTCCAGGCGAAGTCGGCGCGGTGGCCACGCGGTCCATAGGCATTGGGCGCGCCACGACCGCGCCACGCGACAGATTCGCCCGTTGCGCGAATCTCTCGCCCGAACGCGGATTTTTCGACTTTCGGTTGAACGTCTCTCGACCTAAGACCCTTAGGGTCAGATCTTGGACGCCCTAGGTCTTAGTTATCTATAAATAAGACCTCCTAGGAGCTCCGAATACTTTTACAAAACCCTACAACTTTCTACACATTCGAAACCCTAAATCCGGAGTCGTCGGAGGCACGAAACCAAGGCGAACACTGTTGGACGAAAATTCTAAGATCTCCATAGTCGTGGTAAGTCTCGATCCAATCCTTGTTCTATATACGATTCCAAAATGAATCCTAATCTTCTTCTTTTCTCTTCTACACCTCGTATTGGATCTAGATCGTAGAACCCGACGAACGGAGAGGAAGAAACGGTGGACTGGAAGCCACGCCTTCGAAATAGACGATCCCGGACATTCACAACTCTGTAAGTTAACTCTTACATGGTTTTGGGATGAATTAAAACATTCAAAACTAAATGATTAACAAGAAATCGAAAATCTGTCAATTTATACTTTCAACCGACGCAACAGATTTGATGAATTTTTCCGAACCTTAAAACGACTTCAAACGGAAAAACGTAAAGCACGACAAACGTTCCTAAGGCTTAGGTCTATTTACTATAAATTTTTGAGAATTTTTAGAGACGATTTGATATGTGAAAACCCACCGAAACTGAACTGCTTGAATCTAGATTTTGAAATTCTTGACAGAACTTAGGAATGATCTTGTTCACGTTTTTGACATAGGATCTAGACTATTTTAGATCTTTGGCCAAACATGAAAGTCGTACATAATGGTCTTAAGATGATCTCTGTAAAATTTCATCAAATTTGGAGTTGAATTGCTATGGTAGAATTCGAAATCTTTAAACTGTGGTACATTAAATTCGGACAGAATTATTCTTCTACAAAAATTGGTGATTTTGACCTGTTTAAGTATCTCGGATTGAAAAAGTTAAAACACGAAAGTTGTAGATCTCGACGTTTCTGAGTCAGTCGTGAAATTTTGGAATTTTTGGAATTAAATCTGATTTTCAACGAATTTTAGAGTGAACTGTGGTTTACCGGAAACAAAATCTTAAAATCTTGTTGAAACATGGAATTAACCTTTAGGGTTGAAATGAGTTGAGATATTATTTTTAAATGAATACAATTAAAGTCAGATTTTTAAAAATTAAATCCCCTTACAAACTTGATAAATTAAAATTAGGGGTGAGTGCTCTGCAGGGTGCCCCCTAACTGCTTCACTTCGGGCCTTAATGGACGATGGTGACCCCGCGCGCTAAACTTGAGATATGATATTGCCAAAACGGCGAAATATAGAGCCTACACTCTCGTGAATATCCATATGGGTTTCCCGAGGCTCCGGAGTGGTACTGGGTATGGCTGATAAGGTTGCGGCCGCCGGGCTACCGGCTAAACTTGTTGACATCGCGATGCTATCGTGAAACTTTGAAATACCAAATCGGGGATGTAATGGGGATATTAAATTAAATTAAATCAAATTAAATTATGTTTGTTGTCCAATTAAATTATTTAAATGCTTTATTTATTATGGCTATTATTCTAAGTCATGCGAAATGTGTTGTTAAATAGAGCCCTGAAATAAATTATGCTATCGGTTAGATTAAATTAAATATTATGTTATTATCATGCTTTTATTACATTATTAAAATTAATGGCTTTTAAACCCTACGATCATGCATGTGTTAACTTACTCAGCAAGTTTGCTGACCAAAACCGTTTTTATTCCTTTTCTTACAGAATATGTGGAATGAGCATGTGTGAGCACGGTTCATGCATGGGATTTTGGGAAACATTATTTTGCTTTTAAATTCATACTTTAGACTATATTATGAACGAGACTGTTTAACCCGTGTTTTGGCCATGTCGGCCCTATTTATATTTTCCGCTGCGATACTATACTAAAACTATTATTTCCGCTGCGCTATGTTAATATTATTTTCGAATTATATTGTATGAGCTATTTTGAATTATTTAAATGTTTTAAATACTGCAATACCTAGCCTTGCATCTCTTTAGTAAGCTCGGAGAAACCGTGTCTTACTAGGGGGATGTGGCGGTGACATCCCGACCTGGGTGACCAAAAACCGGGGTGTTACAAGTTGGTATCAGAGCCCGACTATTTTTAAAACTACTATTTTTAAACCATTACTATTTTTAAACTACTATTTGTATTTTGACTATTATTTTAAAGTTTAAAGTATTATTTCCATGGAAAAATTTTATTTTAAACCCCATGGAAAAATATATATGTATGGTGCATTAAATTATTATTTTTGGAGGGGGGGGGGGGGGGGGGAGGGAAATCATCATTTGCATTGGCATATTGCATCTCTCCTATGAACTTAGGATCTTGGCGAATTGAACCTAGAATCTTGGTGAATTGAACTTAGAATCTTGGCCAAACTTGAACTTAGAATCTTGGTGAATTGAACCTAGAATCTTGGCGAATTGAACTTAGAATCTTGGCGAATATTGACTTAGATCTCTTGCTTGCACTAGATGGCTAGTCAGGACATGATGCAGTTGATGGTCAGGATGATGAGCGTTCATCTCGATTCCCACCAAACCCTAGAGCAAATGAAGTACCGTATGGCTCAATTGGAGGCCAATTTACATCACATGGACAACTTGAGAGAGGCGGATCATCACCGCATAAACCAACTCGAACGCCAAGACCAAACCCTCACTACACAAAACTTAATACTAAAGGAATACATCAATGCCCACGGGCAAGACTTAAACACTATCTTTGACGAGCTACTGCCGCCGAGTTCGGAGGAGGAAGATCCGGAGGAAGATCCTGCTATCCCGCCGGAGGACGTCATGAGACACTAGAGATTCTATTGTTAGATACTATTTTGCTAGAAAAATATTTCTACCTTTGTACTAAAATTTCTTTTGAGGAAATAAAATGCTCGATTTATTTGTAAAAAAAAAATCGAAATAAGAACAAAATAAAATAAGACCCCGAAGCATACGACGCTTCTTAGTTTGAACAAAGCACCACGTGCTAAATTGCAACACACATATACATTTATAGAAATTGCTTAGACTATATGCTAAATTCACCAGTCCTAATCTATCCCATTTGTACCAGAATGGCACCCAGAGGAAGAGGAAGAGGAAGAACTCAACCCGCTCCCCAAACCACCACTGAAACACCTACTGAAACACAACCAAACGTCACTGAACCGATTCAACCTGAGATGGAACAACCCCAAGGTGTGCAGGACGCCCCCGCACCGAACAATGTGGGCGATCGTCTTAGGACGATAGAGGAAGTGTTGATTGCGCTCGGAAACGCGCAAGTCAACCAGGGTCAAGCTGCGGCGGTACCTCCGCCCCAAGCTCGCCCTAACTACCTGGCGATGGTGAATCCTTACCAGCCGCCCCACTATGCTGGTGAGGAGGATCCAGCTAAACTGGAAGAGTGGATCCGGACCTTCGACAAGCTGCTGGGAGCAGTTAAATGTCCGGAAGGAGAAAGAGTGCATGTCGCCTCATACTACTTGGGAGGCGAGGCTGACGACTGGTGGCAGGCGACGCAGGCCAAACTGACTGAAGATGACGAGCCTCACTCGTGGATGGAGATGATGGAACTACTCAGGGATCGATTCTATCCCTTGAGTACTAAAGCTGCCATGTACGAAGAGTTCCTGTCGCTGAAGCAAGGGGGCCAAACGGTGCAGGAATACTACACACGCTTCAAGGAGCTGGTGAGGTTCGCACCAAGGCTAGTGCCTACTGATGCAGAAAAGGCACAGAAGTTCGAGATGGGACTGAACCTGTCTGTGCGCGAGGTGATCGCGGGGGTACACTACCCCGATTTGCAAGCTGTGTATGACCGCGCTGTGGCGGTAGCACGTGTGCAGCAGCTGAAAAGAAGGGTGAGTGGGGAGTCCAGCAGGGGTCCCCAAGACAAGAAAAGCCGAGACTCAAGAAACGAGAACAACACTGGAAGGAGTGATCAGCGCAGAGGGTCGAATAGGCCCCAACAAAACAACACTGGGAGGAGGTTCAACCAAGAAGATCCGGTACCACCTTGCCCGAGATGTGGACGACCCCATCTGGCAAGGGGATGCCCGCAACAAGGCGCCTGTTACCGATGTGGTCGAATGGGTCACGTTCGACGGGATTGCCGGACTAGGCTCGAGAACATAACGAGAAGGGACGATTTGGTCGCGGGGCAAGAAAAACCTCAAAATCAAAACGGGCGAAACGGGAATAACCAAGGGTACAGACCCCCTCAAAATAGGCCGCAAAACCAGAACCAGAACCAACGACCTCCGCCCCCTCAGAATCAAAACCAGCAACAAAATCAGCAGCCGAATGCGAATCAGCAGGGCAATCAGGGACGCCTTATGGGGAGGCTGAACGTGGTGAACCAAGCGGACGTGTCTGCGCAAGGAGAAGTGATGGCAGGTACATTTTACGTGTTGAATACACCCCTTACAATTCTATTTGATTCTGGAGCTAGTTGCTCAATTATAGCATCAAGAATAGTGTCTGAGTTAGATCTACCTAAGTGCGAGAGAATTAGCTTAGGAATTCAATTGCCTTCTGGAGAAGTAGTGTCTTGTTCTAAACGATATAACAGAATTCCTATAGTGATAAAGTACGTAGAATTCTTCGCGAACTTGGTAGAATTTAACTTAAGAGACTTTGACATCATACTGGGGATGGATTGGTTATCCCAGTATAAGCGGTGATCGAATGCCAAAAGCAAAAGATCACCTTGTCAAAAAATAGGGGAAAGAGAGTTATTTTTTACTCTCAGCCCCCTAAGAAAAGTAACAAAATCGTTAGTGCACTCAAATTAAGTAACTTGATGCGTAAGGGGTATGAACTATACGCGTGCTGATAATGGCCAAAATTGACCATTATTTTCAATCTATTTCCGTGTCTAATACGGACATTTGATCGCATTCCGGTCTTATTTAAATAAGAAAGCAGTTGAATTTGACAGATATATGCAAGTTTGTATAAATAATAAGCTGGTATTGAAAAATACAAAAATATTATTATTTTTATTAAGTTTATGTTAAAAAATCCAAAAATATGATAAAAATATTAAAAATCCAATTTTTGATGCAATTTGAGAATTATGATAGTTTGGTGTTGTCTGTTCGGTGGAATACGGGTCCATTAGACGGAACAATCGAACTCAATTTGAAGAATAATATCTATGTATATATTTTATTTATTTACAGTTTTATTTACTTATATAATTATATATACATATATATATATAAAAAAAAAAAAGAAGAAGAAGAAGAGAATGAATTAATCAAATTGGTGTTGCAGTGGGCCCCACAAGTGTGTCATCTTCCCCAATTTGAGAATTTTGAAACTGGAAGCAGCAAGGCAGCCGCCCCTTCTCCAACTTCCGGCGAGCAACTCCTCAACTCCGACTGCACCATTCAATAGCCCTTGCCGGACCATCATCTGCGTACCACCGCCGGCCACCAATTCCGATCAGCACCGCCGGCAGCCTCGTCATCAACATCATCCCGCCACCAAGGCATTCCGATCAACCACCACCACTCCATCCAAGCTCGCGGTCTCCATACTTCGGCGAGCATCCCCGCGGCCATCCTCATCTATTCCGACCTCCGTTTCCGGCGAACACACAAGCAGCGGCTTCAACTCCAAAGCTCCGGCCAAAAATTCATTTTCCGGTCATCCCCTCCAAAGCTCCGGCGACAACATCCGGCAGCCCCAGTCGTCCTCCTCAAGCTCCACCGCCCTCCGACGCCCTCAACAGCCCCTACCTCCTGTCTCCGGCGAGCCCCGAAAGCCGTAACCTTTCCGAAGAAGAAAACCCCGAAATTACTCCGGCCAACTTCACTGTCCAACGTCTTCATTCCCACAGCAAGCAGTACGACGCCATCCTCCAACACTGCTACGGCGCTAGCCTGCCTGTAGCGTCGTCCCGAGTGTAGCGCCATAGCATCGTCTCGAGCGTAGCGCCGTCGGACTCTCTAGCGTCGTCCCTCCGGAAGTGTAGCGTCGTCGTCCCTTCAAAGAAATTTGGATAGCGCCGTACATTTCCTTTCCGCACATATGAATTCAAATTGGCCAAATTTCCCCATGTGATGAAATATTTGGGCAATCCGGGGACCGTAGCTCCCATAGTGTTAAATTTCTTGTCTTTTCTCCTCTGGCCTCCGGCTCCCGTCCCTTGTTGCGGAAATATCGAGTAAGCCCAAGGCCCATGTGACTAGGGTTTTACTTACCCCTATAAATAGCTGTTATATTGGCTTGAACAGTAGCCGAATACACTCAAAAAATTTTATTCTGTCTTGGAGGCAACAGTGGATGTAGTTCTAGTTTAGAGTAGGTAGATTATTTTATTTTCTTGCAATGTAGTCTTTATTTTAGTTCTAGCTTTTATTTCTTGTTCTGAGTTTTGTAAATGGGTTTGTAGATTAGTTAGCTACTTTTTTTATATATTTTTTTTCAGCTTTCTTAGTTAATGTTTTGGGTTAAAACACTCAATTAATGAGTGTTCTTGAACCATGTTTTAGTTTGTTGGAATTAATCAAGGAATTTGTTCCACAAAGCTGTTATGGAGTTTATTCCATAGTTTTTTGGTTTATTTTTCTGTTTTGTTTTTATTTTGGTTACTTGACCATTTTTCTTTTTTTATTTTAGTTGGGTTTTGATGCTTTCTTAGTTTCAATAAATTGCACAAATATGTAGTGTTCATCCCTTTTTAGATTTATTAGTGTAGTTTAGATTTTATTTTTGCTTAGTGTTGGTTTTTATCACTTTTTATTTTTATTTTATTTTATTTTATTTTATTTTTAGTTTAATTTAATAGATCTAAAATATGGATGATACTTATATGTTTGTGCAAACTCAAAAACTTGAAAATAGGGTTTTGCAATCGCATAGATTGCATTACCCGACCAACAATTTTAGGGTTTGCAATCGCATAGATTGCATCACCCGAACAACAACATTCTGTGCTAGCTACGACGCTAACCGCCCTACGGCGCTATCCTTGGATAGCGTCGTAGGTGAGGTTTAGCGCCGTAATTATCCAGACTTAAACAAAAATTTGTCTTACGGCGCTAGATCAACGACGCTATCCTCGGATAGCGTCGTAATTTTTGTTCAGCGTCGTACGACCCCAAAATACTTCATTTTTCATAAAAACCCACCTACGACGCTATACATACGACGCTATCCTAAGATAGCGTCGTCATTTAGTATATAGCGCCGTAGCATCTCTCATTTTTCCAAAAACTTCTTTCTTCCCCAATTTCTCAAACCACGTACGACGCTACACTTACGGCGCTATCTTAGCATAGCGCCGTACTTGATGTATAGCGTCGTACACACCCTTTAACCCCAAAATTTCACATCTCTTTTACCAATCCACTACGGCGCTATACCTACGACGCTATCCTAGGATAGCGTCGTAAAATCCGCCTAGCGCCGTAGTTGGCATTTTTGCCAAATTTTCCATTTCTCCATTTTCCTCATTTAATTAATTGAATCTTTATATTAATATTTTGAGGTTGAAATCCAATGATCTCAACCCATGATTAATTTGATATAAAGAACTTTGTTCAATATTCCATTAAAAGATTTTTCTACAAAATTAAACTCTAATGATCTAAGCATATAATCCGGACTGTAATTAATTAATTAATTATGGAATGAGTGATTATTTAGACATAAAGAGTAATTATGGATTTAATTCCATACCCTTGCATGAGAAACCAATATCTCTCATACAAGATCACCCAAAAATATTTTCTTTAATTTATTTTATCTTTATCCGTGTTGTGTGAAACAGCTAGTAAGAGATATAACAGACTAATGTTGGCGGGTATTCCCACACGGATAAACTAGCTCGTGGTCTGTATATTAATTATTAGTTGTTATTTTGCATGGTCCGGATAGTGGCCGGTGGAAGCCTTGGCGGTTCGTCCATCCGGGATTATAATAGCTGCTCAGCTGACTCCTATCCGGATACAGTTTTATTTTTCTTATCTTAATTTTAAACCTGAATTCAAGTTTTAGTATTATTAAATGATGTCGACCAACATTATTTGAGAATTATTACAGCAAGAAAATATGTGGGTTTTTCTTCCATTCACAGACAAAAGGGAGCTGAATGACGGTGGTCACCGTCATTTGGAATTCCTTTCTGTCTAAAAATCATCTCACCTTAATGATTAGGGAACTGGACCACAGATTACTGCAGTCCAATTAACCCTAATTATTTTGTCATCTCTTTGGCCAAAATTCTTCTCATCTCCGGCTATTTCATCTCTGTGTCTCACTTCTGTCTAAACCCGCCTTATATTTTGGGTTATTTAATTTTACACTTCTCTATAAATTTATGCATGATATTATTATGTAGATATTGTGGTCAATGTTATTTTGGGATCCTTCCCTTGGACATAGAAGTCTTGATTTAAATCAGATGCCTCACAATAAATTTCCAACAAAAATTCTTTTATAAAATCCGGATCTGAGTAAGGGATAAATTCCACTGTTATGACTAATTCATATTCGACTGGGGATTGATTTTGGGAAATTAGAAGCAGAGTCAGCGATTAGGTCTCACCTAGACTGAAAGGGTCTGTGTTCTTATTGAGAGTCTAGTACCTGTTTAGGGAATGATTTTCACATCGATTATTTTCCGAAATTGCTGTGTATTGGGAATCTAGTCTTAATTAACACACCGAGATGGGATCCACTTGGATTCAAATACAGTGTGTTAGATAATTCTAAAGGAACGATACATAGGCCTTGGTTATTTTCTAAGATAGGGTTGAGTATTCTTTCAACTGCTATCCTCTTCTGCCAGAGCCTATTTTTGAGTCATGAGTGAGTGCATCCGGAACGAACTAATTTATTAGTTCATTTCATTAGTTTGTATCTCATAACCACCCGACGGGAAGTGAACACTGCGAGCGGTTCACCGAGAATAGGGAATTCTTGATCCACATCCGGTCATTCCGACTGGGGGCTTTCTTTTACTACCAGGGTCAGACTTTCAAAAACCTCCGAGTGATAGGATTTTAAATGCTTTCTTTACCGCTTTCTTTTGATTGCTTTCTTTAGAGGTCACTCGGTTGTATTGAGAGTTGCGTAACTGCTACTAGGACTGAGAGTTAAGGGATAGTTCAGGGCTTAATTAGAATCTTTGGGCGTGACATGGGGGAATGATGGGAGTACTTGACACTTCAACTAATGATTTGTCAGGTGTTGCTTGTCCACTACAGATAAATAATATACCTTAGCAATGCATTGCAAGGGTAGTTATGCGTCTGTGGTATCTTAGAATTTATTTTCTTAAGAGCATGTAAACTCTTACTGTAAGTACCTGTCTGTTAAAGGGAACATGGTATAGAGAGCATGAGAATTAGCTAACCGAAAGGATTATCCCAAGCTAAGATCTGTGTAATCAAAATGGAAGTTTAATTGTGTTTCATCTGAATCTTGTCCAATCTTTGTTATTTTCTTCATGTCCCTTCTGTCTCAATTTAAATATGCTTTCTTAGAATAATCTTAACCGCTTTCTTAGAATAATTTTATTGCTTTCTTAGATTAAATTTAATTCGCTTTCTAGAATAATTTTATCTGCTTTAATTGTAATTGCTTTCATAGCTTAGTTTAAAATTCTGTCAAGTAGTTGATAATCAAACACAAACTTGAGTCGAGTAACCGAGTGGAAAATCTTAGTAAATGACGTGGGCCCTGCTTCCATCGCACATCCTCCAGTGAACGATCCGGTACTTACTATAAATTACTGCAATTTTTGACACCGTGCGCTTTCGGGGGCACAGTTTCTTAACACGAGTAATAAAAACGTGACAACCTATAAATATATCCCTAATCCCAACTCTGCCTTCATAAATTGGTTTCATTAAATAAAATGGAAAACCAGGATTATGATGTTTCAGAAAATATTCATATGATGTGGACTTGTCAAAAGTTTCATGGCAAGGATCTTCATGACGTGAAACTATGATAAATTTTCATGATGCCTATGGCCGGGGACCTTCAGTGTGACAGACTGAAGGTCAAGATTAAACTATCTATCCCGGCTGCACCGTGAAAGTTGTCAAAAGTTTCATGCCAGGGAGGATCATAGCGCCGTTTGAAATCAGAGTACCCCACATGAGTAATAAAAAGTAAAATATATCCTTAAACCCCTTTCCCATGAATCATAACTCTTTTCATTTAATAAATTCAAACCTGGGATATTTTAGAAATACTCGTGTGACGAAATTGTCAAAAGTTTCATGGCGCCGTTGCCGGGGAGGATGCAGCGTCGTTTATTAAGAGAATTACACTCGTGATTACTCATAGTTAGTTTAGTGTTAGTTTAGTGTACTTATTTCAGAACAGAGAAGTACTCTAAAATCAATTAAACATTTAGAGTACTAAGACTCTAAATGTGAGGATGTTGATTTGAGGGGAAAACCTAATAATTTGGGTATTTTGCCTTGCAGGAATCATGGAGCCACCAAAACTGGTTTAAGGAGTTAAATGTGGAAGTGTAGCATTGGGGCTACACTAATTTGCAATTGTAAATTGCAAAACACGTGAGACTCACGTGTTTGTCATCTCCACCACCTCCGGACCACGAAGCTCCACCGCTGCCCCATCGTCCATCCATCTCATTACCACCACTGCTCTGAGGAAACCCTCATCACTGGTGAAACAACAAATGGAGCAGCAGACCTTCGGACTACAGGTTCCCGGTTGGATTAGTTCTGTAATTGACCGAAGATTATATCCGGAATTCAAAGAAATTTAAAATCCGGAATAATTTTCACAAGCACAGAATTAACCCAGCCTAAATTTTCGCAAGTCAAAATCATATATATATATATATATACATCTTGTGCATATTAAATTAAATAATTTGGGTATTAATCAATCAACTCACATTTAGAGTACCAAGACTCTAAATGTGAGGATGTTGATATTTTTGAGAAAACCCGATAACTTCTTCTGTGTTTGCTCTGCAGGAATTTGTGGAATCACCAAAAAGAAAATTAAAGCTCCAAAACAGGTTCCCGGTTGGGTCGATTCTGTGATTAATTGAAAGTATTCTTGGAATTTAAAGCAATTTAAAATCCGGAATAAGCAGCGGCTTCAACTCCAAAGCTCCGGCCAAAAATTCATTTTCCGGTCATCCCCTCCAAAGCTCCGGCGACAACATCCGGCAGCCCCAGTCGTCCTCCTCAAGCTCCACCGCCCTCCGACGCCCTCAACAGCCCCTACCTCTTGTCTCCGGCGAGCCCCGAAAGCCGTAACCTTTCCGAAGAAGAAAACCCCGAAATTACTCCGGCCAACTTCACTGTCCAACGTCTTCATTCCCACAGCAAGCAGTACGACGCCATCCTCCAACACTGCTACGGCGCTAGCCTGCCTGTAGCGTCGTCCCGAGTGTAGCGCCATAGCATCGTCTCGAGCGTAGCGCCGTCGGACTCTCTAGCGTCGTCCCTCCGGAAGTGTAGCGTCGTCGTCCCTTCAAAGAAATTTGGATAGCGCCGTCCATTTCCCTTCCGCACATATGAATTCAAATTGGCCAAATTTCCCCATGTGATGAAATATTTGGGCAATCCGGGGACCGTAGCTCCCATAGTGTTAAATTTCTTGTCTTTTCTCCTCTGGCCTCCGGCTCCCGTCCCTTGTTGCGGAAATATCGAGTAAGCCCAAGACCCATGTGACTAGGGTTTTACTTACCCCTATAAATAGCTGTTATATTGGCTTGAACAGTAGCCGAATACACTCAAAAAATTTTATTCTGTCTTGGAGGCAACAGTGGATGTAGTTCTAGTTTAGAGTAGGTAGATTATTTTATTTTCTTGCAATGTAGTCTTTATTTTAGTTCTAGCTTTTATTTCTTGTTCTGAGTTTTGTAAATGGGTTTGTAGATTAGTTAGCTACTTTTTTTATATATTTTTTTTTCAGCTTTCTTAGTTAATGTTTTGGGTTAAAACACTCAATTAATGAGTGTTCTTGAACCATGTTTTAGTTTGTTGGAATTAATCAAGGAATTTGTTCCACAAAGCTGTTATGGAGTTTATTCCATAGTTTTTTGGTTTATTTTTCTGTTTTGTTTTTATTTTGGTTACTTGACCATTTTTCTTTTTTTATTTTAGTTGGGTTTTGATGCTTTCTTAGTTTCAATAAATTGCACAAATATGTAGTGTTCATCCCTTTTTAGATTTATTAGTGTAGTTTAGATTTTATTTTTGCTTAGTGTTGGTTTTTATCACTTTTTATTTTTATTTTATTTTATTTTATTTTATTTTTAGTTTAGTTTAATAGATCTAAAATGTGGATGATACTTATATGTTTGTGCAAACTCAAAAACTTGAAAATAGGGTTTTGCAATCGCATAGATTGCATTACCCGACCAACAATTTTAGGGTTTGCAATCGCATAGATTGCATCACCCGAACAACAACATTCTGGGCTAGCTACGACGCTAACCGCCCTACGGCGCTATCCTTGGATAGCGTCGTAGGTGAGGTTTAGCGCCGTAATTATCCAGACTTAAACAAAAATTTGCCTTACGGCGCTAGATCAACGACGCTATCAGAGGATAGCGTCGTAATTTTTGTTCAGCGTCGTACGACCCCAAAATACTTCATTTTTCATAAAAACCCACCTACGACGCTATACATACGACGCTATCCTAAGATAGCGTCGTCATTTAGTATATAGCGCCGTAGCATCTCTCATTTTTCCAAAAACTTCTTTCTTCCCCAATTTCTCAAACCACGTACGACGCTACACTTACGGCGCTATCTTAGCATAGCGCCGTACTTGATGTATAGCGTCGTACACACCCTTTAACCCCAAAATTTCACATCTCTTTTACCAATCCACTACGGCGCTATACCTACGACGCTATCCTAGGATAGCGTCGTAAAATCCGCCTAGCGCCGTAGTTGGCATTTTTGCCAAATTTTCCATTTCTCCATTTTCCTCATTTAATTAATTGAACCTTTATATTAATATTTTGAGGTTGAAATCCAATGATCTCAACCCATGATTAATTTGATATAAAGAACTTTGTTCAATATTCCATTAAAAGATTTTTCTACAAAATTAAACTCTAATGATCTAAGCATATAATCCGGACTGTAATTAATTAATTAATTATGGAATGAGTGATTATTTAGACATAAAGAGTAATTATGGATTTAATTCCATACCCTTGCATGAGAAACCAATGTCTCTCATACAAGATCACCCAAAAATATTTTCTTTAATTTATTTTGTCTTTATCCGTGTTGTGTGAAACAGCTAGTAAGAGATATAACAGACTAATGTTGGCGGGTATTCCCACACGGATAAACTAGCTCGTGGTCTGTATATTAATTATTAGTTGTTATTTTGCATGGTCCGGATAGTGGCCGGTGGAAGCCTTGGCGGTTCGTCCATCCGGGATTATAATAGCTGCTCAGCTGACTCCTATCCGGATACAGTTTTATTTTTCTTATCTTAATTTTAAACCTGAATTCAAGTTGTAGTATTATTAAATGATGTCGACCAACATTATTTGAGAATTATTACAGTAAGAAAATATGTGGGTTTTTCTTCCATTCACAGACAAAAGGGAGCTGAATGACGGTGGTCACCGTCATTTGGAATTCCTTTCTGTCTAAAAATCATCTCACCTTAATGATTAGGGAACTGGACCACAGATTACTGCAGTCCAATTAACCCTAATTATTTTGTCATCTCTTTGGCCAAAATTCTTCTCATCTCCGGCTATTTCATCTCTGTGTCTCACTTCTGTCTAAACCCGCCTTATATTTTGGGTTATTTAATTTTACACTTCTCTATAAATTTATGCATGATATTATTATGTAGATATTGTGGTCAATGTTATTTTGAGATCCTTCCCTTGGACATAGAAGTCTTGATTTAAATCAGATGCCTCACAATAAATTTCCAACAAAAATTCTTTTATAAAATCCGGATCTGAGTAAGGGATAAATTCCACTGTTATGACTAATTCATATTCGACTGGGGATTGATTTTGGAAAATTAGAAGCAGAGTCAGCGATTAGGTCTCACCTAGACTGAAAGGGTCTGTGTTCTTATTGAGAGTCTAGTACCTGTTTAGGGAATGATTTTCACATCGATTATTTTCCGAAATTGCTGTGTATTGGGAATCTAGTCTTAATTAACACACCGAGATGGGATCCACTTGGATTCAAATACAGTGTGTTAGATAATTCTAGAGGAACGATACATAGGCCTTGGTTATTTTCTAAGATAGGGTTGAGTATTCTTTCAACTGCTATCCTCTTCTGCCAGAGCCTATTTTTGAGTCATGAGTGAGTGCATCCGGAACGAACTAATTTATTAGTTCATTTCATTAGTTTGTATCTCATAACCACCCGACGGGAAGTGAACACTGCGAGCGGTTCACCGAGAATAGGGAATTCTTGATCCACATCCGGTCATTCCGACTGGGGGCTTTCTTTTACTACCAGGGTCAGACTTTCAAAAACCTCCGAGTGATAGGATTTTAAATGCTTTCTTTACCGCTTTCTTTTGATTGCTTTCTTTAGAGGTCACTCGGTTGTATTGAGAGTTGCGTAACTGCTACTAGGACTGAGAGTTAAGGGATAGTTCAGGGCTTAATTAGAATCTTTGGGCGTGACATGGGGGAATGATGGGAGTACTTGACACTTCAACTAATGATTTGTCAGGTGTTGCTTGTCCACTACAGATAAATAATATACCTTAGCAATGCATTGCAAGGGTAGTTATGCGTCTGTGGTATCTTAGAATTTATTTTCTTAAGAGCATGTAAACTCTTACTGTAAGTACCTGTCTGTTAAAGGGAACATGGTATAGAGAGCATGAGAATTAGCTAACCGAAAGGATTATCCCAAGCTAAGATCTGTGTAATCAAAATGGAAGTTTAATTGTGTTTCATCTGAATCTTGTCCAATCTTTGTTATTTTCTTCATGTCCCTTCTGTCTCAATTTAAATATGCTTTCTTAGAATAATCTTAACCGCTTTCTTAGAATAATTTTATTGCTTTCTTAGATTAAATTTAATTCGCTTTCTAGAATAATTTTATCTGCTTTAATTGTAATTGCTTTCATAGCTTAGTTTAAAATTCTGCCAAGTAGTTGATAATCAAACACAAACTTGAGTCGAGTAACCGAGTGGAAAATCTTAGTAAATGACGTGGGCCCTGCTTCCATCGCACATCCTCCAGTGAACGATCCGGTACTTACTATAAATTACTGCAATTTTTGACACCGTGCGCTTTCGGGGGCACAGTTTCTTAACACGAGTAATAAAAACGTGACAACCTATAAATATATCCCTAATCCCAACTCCGCCTTCATAAATTGGTTTCATTAAATAAAATGGAAAACCAGGATTATGATGTTTCAGAAAATATTCATATGATGTGGACTTGTCAAAAGTTTCATGGCAGGGATCTTCATGACGTGAAACTATGATAAATTTTCATGATGCCTATGGACGGGGACCTTCAGTGTGACAGACTGAAGGTCAAGATTAAACTATCTATCCCGGCTGCACCGTGAAAGTTGTCAAAAGTTTTATGCCAGGGAGGATCACAGCGCCGTTTGAAATCAGAGTACCCCACATGAGTAATAAAAAGTAAAATATATCCTTAAACCCCTTTCCCATGAATCATAACTCTTTTCATTTAATAAATTCAAACCTGGGATAATTTAGAAATACTCGTGTGACGAAATTGTCAAAAGTTTCACGTGCTATGTGCACAACCTTGAGGCGGAAGAAAACAAGGTTGATAGCATACCAGTGGTAAGAGAATACCCGGACGTGTTCCCTGAGGACGTTCCGGGCATGCCACCTGAGAGAGATCTTGAATTCACTATAGATCTCATTCCGGGGACAGAGCCTGTCTCAAAAGCTCCGTACCGGATGGCACCACTGGAAATGAAGGAGTTAAAGGAACAACTCGAGGAACTGTTAGGAAAAGGTTACATAAGACCGAGTACGTCCCCTTGGGGAGCACCGGTTTTATTTGTCAAGAAGAAAGACGGAGGACTACGTCTTTGCATAGATTATCGAGGATTAAACCAAGTGACCATCAAGAATAAATACCCCCTACCGGGAATAGAGGATCTGTTTGATCAACTGAAGGGAGCTTCAGTATTCTCGAAGATCGATTTGCGATCTGGGTATCATCAATTGAGGATCGCCGAGAAGGACATCCCGAAGACGGCATTTCGAACGCGATATGGCCATTACGAGTTCACAGTGTTATCGTTCGGGTTAACAAATGCTCCGGCCATGTTCATGAATCTCATGAACAACGTGTTCCGAGAATTGTCAGATCAGTGCGTCGTAGTGTTCATCGACGACATCCTGATCTACTCAAAGAGCGAGGAAGAGCATGCAAAACACTTACATCAAGTGTTAGAAATCTTGCGAAGAAATCAGCTATACGGCAAGCTGTCGAAATGCGATTTCTGGTTGAGAGAAGTGGCATTTCTCGGACACATAGTATCCGCTGATGGAGTATCAGTGGATCCGACAAAGGTTTCTGCCGTGACGGAGTGGGCAACTCCGAAGAGTCCAACGGAAATAAGGAGTTTCCTTGGATTAGCCGGGTACTATAGACGATTTGTGAAGGACTTTTCAAGGATTGCACGTCCTTTGACCCAGCTACTGAAGAAAGGAGCAAAATACGTGTGGATAGAGGCTTGTGAGACTGCGTTTCAAGAGCTGAAGAAACGACTCACAACCACACCCGTATTAACACTACCATCAGAGAATGGTGACTTCGAAGTTTACAGCGATGCTTCGAAGGAAGGTTTAGGTTGTCTCTTGATGCAAGACTCGAGAGTCGTAGCCTATGCATCACGCCAACTAAAACCTCACGAGGAAAATTATCCGACACATGACCTGGAGTTGGCAGCGGTCATTTTCGCTCTAAAGATATGGAGACATTATCTTTATGGGCGGAAGTGTCGAATGTTCACCGACCACAAGAGCTTGAAATATATATTCACTCAGAAGGAGTTGAATTTGAGACAGCGAAGGTGGTTGGAACTTATTAAAGACTACGATTTAGAGATAGCATACCACGAGGGGAAGGCAAATGTGGTAGCCGATGCCCTAAGTCGGAAAACCCAACACGTGACAAACTCGTTGGTAATTCCGCCGGCATTGTACATGGAGTTGGCAAGATTGGAGTTAGAACTTGTGCATCCTGGCACAGTGAGAGAAACGGTCAATGCCATGATCGTAGAAACTCCAATATTGGACGAGATTCGACTCGCTCAACCGGGCGACCCGAAACTCAAGAAGATAAAAGGATATATTGCCGAAGGAAAGGCAATAGGATTTGCTGTCCACGAGGATGGAAGCTTCCATTTTAAAGGGAGATGGTGTGTGCCCCTTAAATGTGCCGAGTTGAAGCAAAGGTTGATGGAGGAAAGGCACAACACGCCATATTCCGTACATCCCGGAGGTGACAAGCTATACAAAGATCTGAAGAAGATCTATTGGTGGCCGGGAATGAAGAAGGAAGTGGCAAACTTCGTGGCGAGATGTCTCACCTGCCAAAAGGTTAAGGCAGTGCGACACAAACCCTTAAGATTGATGCAACCACTAGAGATTCCAAGTTGGAAGTGGGATAGCATCTCAATGGACTTTGTCTCGGGATTACCCTGATCACCTAAAGGCATGAACAAGATTTGGGTGATTGTGGATAGGCTAACGAAGACAGCCATATTTATCCCAATGAAAGACACGTGGACTATGGACCAATTGGCCCGAGCCTACATTGATAATGTGGTACGACGACATGGAGTACCACATGATATCATTTCCGATAGAGACAGTAGATTTGTCTCTCATTTCTGGACGGAGTTACAAAAAGCTCTCGGTACTCAAATTGAAATGAGCACCGCATTCCACCCGATGACGGATGGACAAACCGAGAGGACAATCCAAACACTAGAAGACATGCTAAGAGCATGTGTGTTGGAATTCAAAGGGAATTGGGAATCTCATTTACCCTTAATTGAGTTTTCCTATAATAATAGCTACCATGCTAGCATCGGCATGGCACCTTTCAAGGCGTTGTATGGACGAATGTGCCGAAGCCCGTTGAGCTGGGAAGAAAACGATAAGTCCGTGGTAGTGGGACCACAACTTATCGAGGACATGGCTCAACAAATCAAAGTGATTCAAGGAAAAATGAAAGCCGCACAAGACCGCCAAAAGAGTTATGCCGACGTGAGACGACGAGACCTAGAATTTCAAGTGGGAGATAGAGTCATGCTAAAGATATCACCCATGAAGGGGGTGATGCGCTTTGGCAAACGAGGGAAGTTAAGTCCTCGATATATAGGACCTTACGAAATTCTAGAACGAGTCGGAACTCTAGCCTACCGATTGGCTTTACCGCCACACTTAGATAGAGTTCATAATGTCTTCCATGTTTCGCAACTAAAGAAGTATGTGCCGGACCCGGCACATGTACTTCAACCGGAGATAATTGAGCTCGATGAAGACTTGACTTATGAAGAAGTCCCAGTGCGTATTCTTGACACTAAGGAGCGAGTAACGAGGAACAAAACCGTCAAAATGATCAAGGTTCTTTGGTCAAACCTCGAAAGTGAGACGGCAACTTGGGAAGTAGAATCCGACATGAGAGAACGCTACCCGACATTGTTCCAAACCGATACCGACACAGTTATGGGGACATAACTGCAATCTTAAGGGGGAGAGGATGTCATACCACCTATTTTTCGTATATTTTTGTAAACTTTTGAACTACGTTATGGCTCGATCCCTTTACCGGGTACGTAGGCAGCTTAGAAGTTTTAATTCTAAGTTCAGTCACAACATAAGAAAACAAACACAAAACCTTAGCACGAGAAAGGCCGTAACACAACTTCGAGGACGAAGTTGATTCTTAAGGAGGGTAGACTGTAATACCCGAGAATTTTCCAACATAAAATAAAACAATAATTAAATAAATAAACAATAAATACAATAAATAAAATAAATAAATAAATAAAGATAAGGAAATGAGAAATGAGATTTAACTTAAAAAAGAATTAAAGGAATTTAGTTACATAAAAAGAATTATTAAAGGTAAGTAAATTGTACACCGAAACCCGACACTAATGAACTCGAGGATACGAGTCCAAACATCCAATTAGACCCGAGTAAAAATTTAGAGAGAAAGTATGAACCCCAAGATACCCCGGAAATCGGAATTCGGGAGCATAGAGGGATAGAAATCCGAAAGAGAGGAGGAAAGGCACGACGGATCGCACGACCCGCCCGGACCGAAGTCCAGGCGAAGTCGGCGCGGTGGCCGCGCGGTCCATAGGCATTGGGCGCGCCACGACCGTGCCACGCGACAGATTCGCCCGTTGCGCGAATCTCTCGCCCGAACGCGGATTTTTCGACTTTCGGTTGAACGTCTCTCGACCCAAGACCCTTAGGGTCAGATCTTGGACGCCCTAGGTCTTAGTTATCTATAAATAAGACCTCCTAGGAGCTCCGAATACTTTTAAAAAACCCTACAACTTTCTACACATTCGAAACCCTAAATCCGGAGTCGTCAGAGGCACGAAACCAAGGCGAACACTGTTGGACGAAAATTCTAAGATCTCCATAGTCGTGGTAAGTCTCGATCCAATCCTTGTTCTATATACGATTCGAAAACGAATCCTAATCTTCTTCTTTTCTCTTCTACACCTCGTATTGGATCTAGATCGTAGAACCCGACGAACGGAGAGGAAGAAACGGTGGACTGGAAGCCACGCCTTCGAAATAGACGATCCCGGACGTTCACAACTCTGTAAGTTAACTCTTACATGGTTTTGGGATGAATTAAAACATTCAAAACTAAAAGATTAACAAGAAATCGAAAATCTGTCAATTTATACTTTCCACCGACGCAACAGATTTGATGAATTTTTCCGAACCTTAAAACGACTTCAAACGGAAAAACGTAAAGCATGAAAAACGTTCCTAAGACTTAGATCTATTTACTGTAAAGTTTTGAGAATTTTTAGAGATGATTTGATATGTGAAAACCCACCGAAACCGAACTGCTTGAATCTAGATCTTGAAATTCTTGACAGAACTTAGGAATGATCTTGTTCACGTTTTTGACATAGGATCTAGACTGTTTTAGATCTTTAGCCGAACATGAAAGTCGTAGATAATGGTCTTAAGATGATCTCTGTAAAATTTCATCAAATTTGGAGTTGAATTGCTATGGTAGAATTCGAAATCTTTAAACTGTGGTACATTAAATTCGGACAGAATTATTCTTCTACGAAAATTGGTGATTTTGACCTGTTTAGGTATCTCGGATTGAAAAAGTTAAAACACGAAAGTTGTAGATCTCGACGTTTCTGAGTCAGTCGTGAAATTTTGGAATTTTTGGAATTAAATCTGATTTTCGACGAATTTTAGAGTGAACTGTGGTTTACCGGAAACAAAATCTTGAAATCTTGTTGAAACATGGAATTAACCTTTAGGGTTGAAATGAGTTGAGATATTATTTTTAAATGAATACAATTAAAGTCAGATTTTTAAAAATTAAATCCCCTTACAAACTTGATAAATTAAAATTAGGGGTGAGTGCTCTGCAGGGTGCCCCCTAACTGCTTCACTTCGGGCCTTAATGGACGATGGTGACCCCGCGCGCTAAACTTGAGATATGATATTGCCAAAACGGCGAAATATAGAGCCTACACTCTCGTGAATATCCATATGCGTTTCCCGAGGCTCCGGAGTGGTACTGGGTATGACTGATACGGTTGCGGCCGCCGGGCTACCGGCTAAACTTGTTGACATCGCGATACTATCGTGAAACTTTGAAATACCAAATCGGGGATGTAATGGGGATATTAAATTAAATTAAATCAAATTAAATTATGTTTGTTGTCCAATTAAATTATTTAAATGCTTTATTTAAATTATGGCTATTATTCTAAGTCATGCGAAATGTGTTGTTAAATAGAGCCCTGAAATAAATTATGCTATCGGTTAGATTAAATTAAATATTATGTTATTATCATGCTTTTATTACATTATTAAAATTAATGGCTTTTAAACCCTACGATCATGCATGTGTTAACTTACTCAGCAAGTTTGCTGACCAAAACCGTTTTTATTCCTTTTCTTACAGAATATGTGGAATGAGCATGTGTGAGCACGGTTCATGCATGGGATTTTGGGAAACATTATTTTGCTTTTAAATTCATACTTTAGACTATATTATGAACGGGCCTGTTTAACCCGTGTTTTGGCCATGTCGGCCCTATTTATATTTTCCGCTGCGATACTATACTAAAACTATTATTTCTGCTGCGCTATGTTAATATTATTTTCGAATTATATTGTATGGGCTATTTTGAATGATTTAAATGTTTTAAATACTGCAATACCTAGCCTTGCATCTCTTTAGTAAGCTCGGAGAAACCGTGTCTTACTAGGGGGATGTGGCGGTGACATCCCGACCTGGGTGACCAAAAACCGGGGTGTTACAGTTATATTTTTAAAATTTATAATTTTTAAGTTCAACTTATTTCTAACCCCAAACCCTAAACTCTAAACCCAAACTTCTTAAAGTTTAAGTTTTTTAAATTTTTAAATTTTATTTTTAAAATTTATAATTTTTAAGTTAAATTTTTAAAAGTTTATAATTTATTTAAGTTTCTCTTATTCAAACCCTAAACCCTAACTTCTTAATGTTTATATTTTTTTTAAGTTACATTTTTATAGTTCACATTTCTTTTTCAAATTTTAAAGATTTTCAAAGTTCATTTAATTTTTTTTAACTTCAAATTCCCAATACCTTATAGATAACTAGTTTATCTTCTAATTTATAAACTTTTTAAAAATAAAATATGTTTTCTTTTTGAAAAAAAGAGGACGGCCGGTTGAACCGTTAGAGAAAACAATAAATCATACATACACATATATATATATATATATTCTAGAATTCGTCTGGCCGCGCGCTACGCTGCGCGGGGCGACGACTTGATTTTATGATTGATTTGGAATGCTAAATTGAAAATAATTTGTAGTGGAAGTGTGTAATATAGGTTGAAATAAAGTTTGTATAAAAGTACATTTGCAAAGACCAATAAACTGCATGAAGATCACTTTTGCCAACCGCAATTTGTTCCTTTTGCACTTGGTGTTGTTGTCAATACTCTTTCGAGAATTGTTACTTGTCCATGGCCACTTCTATCATTTGATCTTTGAAACAGGGAAGAAGAGTTTTCCTCTATTCTCCTTTCTCCTTGTAGGTGAGGTGCACTCACTACATCCAAGAATTGCTTCATCTCATACTATGCAGATATGATGACGCTCAATTCAATTTGATTGTTTTTCATGAGCAGGCTAAAATACAAAGAAATCAATGAGATTGATCGTTCCTCAATTAACAAATAAAATATGTTGGAATCATAGTGTGTGCTCACCTCAACACATCTTCTGAGGGCCAAATCCAGACCCCATCAACGAATCAAGTCATTCTACAAAGACACAGGAGCCATGATTTCTACAAACCTGTGTTTAAAGTTTCTACAAACCAAGAGTGATGCAGAATACATCTCATTACTTGTAATATTCACTATCAGTTCTTCTGGTAGGCTCAAGTCCAGGTTGCGAAACCTCTAGACCATACTTCACTAGTTTAATATATCTGAATTTGAAAAGGCAGAGAAGAAATTGAGGTTAAGAAACTTGGGTGAATTTCCTCCATAAAAGCATTGGTGTATTAGGCTTACTCTTGTGCATTAAAATTGTCAAGCCCAAGGTCTTCATCCCAAATAAATACGTAGTCATATGGAGCATAATGTCTGGATGCAGGAACCTTTTAGCAAACCACTTATAGAAAAAGTATTAATATTTATACGTCAGACGATATCGAAACACATCACAAAAGAAATTGGCAAGAATCTAACCATTTTATCTTTTTCCTAGAACTGTCATGAAACTTGTTTGAACCACTGAAATCCATTCCATTGCAGTCAGCTTCCTGTTAACAGTCTGCAGTCGAGATAATTCTTTCATGTGTTTTTAATGACATCTACACCAATAAACAACAAAGTGGCATTTCAGAAAAAAAAAATATAAGAACTCCAAGCACGAAGAAATTCTAAAGCAACACTGAGTTAGACAACCCCATCTTAGGGAAAGAATTTGCATTTCTCACGGATCATTCCACCATGAGATAAAAAAAGTTACAATGTGTAAAAAACTCAAGAAGGGCATGAATCACCTTTGCAAGCTTGTTACGGCGCCCTGTTATGGCGCGGCGCCAATGAACCGCCATACTGCCATGGCGTTATGGCGCTGGCGCCCGCCATGGCAACAATATGGCGGTAAATAGGTAAAAAAAAATATAAAATTATATATATAATTACGCAATTCTATATTTAAACTACATGCCATATAGTTCAAAATTCTAAACCCAAAAAACAATTAAATGTCAAATAATGCACGCATAGTTCCAAAAAACAAAAGCAAAAGTAGCATCAAAAACAAAATAAAGGTCAGTCATCAAATAAATCAAGGCCCCAGGGGTATTCTCCAAGTTATTGTCATCCATTGTTGTATTCTCTCTTTCTTCATCTTCATCATCTACATCTTCATCATCATTTGGAAATGGTTCCAAATCCTCGTCCTCCTCATCCTCATCCACCAACATTGACTCCGAATGACTACTGCCACGACCCCTCCTAGAATAGCTTTTGAAAGAACTTGAATTTCTTCTAGTTCTCCCCTCAAGATTTTGTGATGCTCCAATTGCTTCATCAACTTGTTCCCATAAGAGATCGTCCCCATCATGTACTCCACTGCTTGAATTATAAACCCATTCATTGTCCCATTGAAATTCTTCTAGGACCAATGGGTTAAAATTCTTGCCTTCCTCCCGCCTTTTCTGGAATCTAGTTGTGATCTTTCGGTTGTATTGAACGTAAACCAAGTCATTCAATCTTTCATGCTCCAACCGGTTTCTTCTTTTGTGGATCTAAGAAAAAAAAATATTTTAAATTTAGAAATATAAAGTTTATCTAATATATAATAAAACCTATTTAGTATTTAGTTACTTACAAATTCAAATGTACTCCAATTACGCTCACAACCAGAAGATGAGCAACACAGGCCTAGAATACGTAAGGCAAATGATAGGAGCTCGGGATGAAGAACACCATAAGCAGTCCACCAATCAACTACAATAAAAATAATGAACCAAAATTTAGTTAGAAATATTTAATAATAATAATAATAATAATAATAATAATAATAATAATAGAAAGTAGTAACTAATAGCACTTACGAGGGCTCTTTGTTTTACGTGCATTGATGACCATTTGCTTTCCAAAACTTCCCCGCACATTATCATAATCATCAACTTGATCACTTATTTTGGATAGCAAAACATAGTCTGGAATCATTTTCTCAAGTATTGATGTAATGCATAACGTATAGTTCCTTCAGAAATACATACTACTTCAAAGTATCCCACAATTTTTTTAGTATTAAGAAACAGCTAAACTTTGGAATTTCCCATAAACAAATAAGGCTAAGCATAACAAAGCCAAAAGCTTTGAGTCAAAACAGAAATTCAGGATTCAAACATAACAGCTTACTTATGTCCACCTCAACTCTTCCAGACAACATTATGCCATAGTAATATTGAACCCGAATTATAAGGAAACAAAGGAAGTGACAAACAACTTAATTCACATTACATTTACAGTTATAATTTACAAAAGGTATAATAACTCATAATATTTAGAAGGGCATATACAGAAAGATCCCCACAAATCAACTTAATTCACATTCATATTATCGGGTATTAGGAGTCCTCAAAATTTTATTTTCTTTATTGTCAAGGAACTTGATATCAACAGATCTAGTTGATGTATGAACATCAAATACATCTTATTATTGAACATCCTTTAAGATTTAAGCATAAAATAAACCAAAAGATTAAAAGCATGAAATGTGGAAAACTGTCGATGAGTTAATGAACATATATTTCAAGGTCTTTAAACCCAAAAAAATTTCATTCATTTGGCTCATGTACCAGGACAGCCCCTGCAATAAAACAGAATACATTCACTATTTCAATATTTAACAAAAGGATAACTACATCCAACATGCAAAGAATGGATAAGAAATAACGAAGTGTAACTGGCCAGTCATTAAGGTAGGCGAACACGGAAAAAGGCCTCCCTGACCTCCCCATCAACAAAATCAAGAGGATTGCCACATATGATTTGTCATTTCCTTCATCTTCTTGCACAGCCATACTGGATATCACTAAATTAAAGCAAAAAAAAAAAAAAAAAAATTAGACACTTCTAATAATAATTAAAAAAAAACAAAAAAACTATATAACTACTATGTGGAAACCCCTCAACATTGAGCAATCTTGCTTACCCGTAACAAAGACTCACCCAAATTGAGACATCAAGTTCCAAAACATTTTTTAAGCTTAATGTCACTCAACCATCGGATGAAACCAGAAGCAAAAAAATATTGCATCTACATGAAAATTGTTTGGTCTCATTACAACATACGAATGTAAGAGAACCACCACAAAAATTGAAGAGATTAATGTTATTTAATCCAGTAATATACAGAAACTACAAGCAGTGCAATCATAAAAGAGCTAACCATAAAACGGTGCAAACGGTGCAATCATAAAAGGAACCCAACAGGGGTATAAAGACACAAAGGGCTAACCCTCTAGCCGAAGCCAGCAAAACGTAAATGACAATATATGTTAATAGTAATTGAAATGCTTATTGGTTTTCAATCAACATGGCGCTCACAACGAATAGATTTTAATTCCAAACAAGCAGGTAAATCTATAAAATGATGGAAAACTTTGAAAATGCCAACACACTGAAACGAACATGTGAGAAGGATGCAACAGCGGCGAGGATTGCTTTTCTCGAACAGGAAGGAGGTCGCTGTCTCGCGGATGGTGGCTAGTAGAAGGGAGTGGAAGAGAGCAGTAGCCGGAAGAACGCCGCTGAAGAGAGCAGCGGCGCGACATAAATTAGTAGATATCAAAGAAAACTTCACAATTAATAAAACCGACCAAATCCCTAACCACAAAGCCTTACCTTTGTTTGGAAGACCGTAGAAATCGCACAACACCGTAAAATGAAGAGGAAGTGGACAAAATCCATACGAGGTGGGCCACATCAATTTCGCACACCATCTAATTCATATACATGTGCCTTCAAAAGTTAAATCCAACCCAAGAAAGAATACAGAAACTTCAATTAGGAGGATTCTTACCAGATGTTAACAGCGTACATTGGAATTAGGATTGTCGTTCCCCATTGCAATATTGAACTGTTGGGATTAGAGAATGCAATAAGAGCAATAATATATTATTATGGGTTGAAATGTTGGGTAGCTCAGCATGGAAATCAACAAAAAATGAAGGTATTAGAGAGATGCAGCCATACAAAATTAGATAGAATAAATAATGAATGGTGTAAAAATGGAGACATCACGAAGCGATGGTGAAATTAGGAAAACACATATGAAAATGATTGAGTATGCACATCAAAAGACATCTAGATCCCTAGTTCAAAGGAAAAATAGGTGGCAGTGTGGCACTATGTTCATATTGAAGGGGAAGGAGGTATCTATAAAGAATTCAGAGTAAACTATAAAAAATACATTTACACTCTAAGTAAAAAGCAAATGACTATCGATAAGCAAAATTTCAGCTAATGATAAAATATTACCTCATTCTCAACGGATGATATCATAAATAGACACACTATGACAAGGACGCCATATGAAGTGAAGTATGATAAAATCAAAGGTAAACGACAGGTAAGCAAGCCGAGCAGTATCATCATATAGACAATTCTCTTCAAGGAACGATAAAGTAAATGATAAACAAAGAAAATATAATCGACATTCTTTTTACCTCTATAGCTTTTCTATGGCAACTCGAATCACATTATCAAAATTTCCCCTAAACAATCCCTTCCATCTTTCATTATTCATGATATTCTGGAACACCTCTGTTGAGGAATTCCCACTGCTACCCACCATCAAATGTGTCCTAACTGTCTCCAATGGAGCTAACGCAGTCCTTGATATTGCCCCATCAATTCCACCACTAAATAACCTCCTCGAAGAAGGATTCGATACCTTAATCTCAATCTGAGGCCCACCTTTTTCATTCTTGTTTATCGCCCCCTTCTCCTCATCGGGCAATGAGACGCACTTCTCAGACAAATCTGCGCTCAGTAATTTGAAATTTATGGTGGTTGCTGAAGAGAGAACGATGGTGGTTGTTGAAGGTGGAAGAGAGGCGGAGGGTGCAGCAGCGGTGGTTGTGGAAGAGGCGACGGTGGCAGGTGGAGGAAGGAGACAACAGCGGCGCTTGGGCAGAGAAGAAGCGGGAGCCAGTGAAAGCGAGGCAGAGGTGCGTGAGTCGAGCGGTGCCAGAAGAGCAGCGAAGATTCTGTGATGAAGACGCATCGCCCTGGTGGTGGAAGAGAGAACGCCGATGGGAGATAGAGAGCGAGACACAGGGAGAGGAAAAAAGTTGGGGAAATAAAAAATTCCCCAACTTGATTTTGAAGCAAGTTTCAGGGAATGGGCGAGATAAGCCCTAACTTCATACGCGACCAAACACCTCCAGCGCCACTCTTCTACCCACATTACATCTGTCAAAGATCGGCATCTCAAAGTTTTTGTCGCCAAAATTGGTTGCGGATCCACTTCCGTTGGCGATTTCCGTCCCAAACGTGCTTTATCCTTGGGAACGCCGCAGGCGGTGCTGCAAGGGAAAGAGGCCGGGCGAAGTGAGGATAGGGCAGCGCCGCTACCACGACCGAGGACCCAGAACGATGACTGGAAATCGCGGATGAATAATAAATGAAATCAATCGGGCTTCCGTTCGACGAGAACGATGCGCAAAATAGGGACAGAATGGAACGCAGCTTGTGTGCCGAAATACAAACCTCACGAGCACTGGACCTTGCATCTCCAACTCTGAATTTCGCTTCGTGTGCCAACGAAACGGGTCAGATGCTCCGGTTACAGTACTATGGTGAGGATGCGATCTTCGTTACGATTACGGGATGGCCGGAGAGCTTGGCTTCGCACAGTTACGGCTAGGACTAGAGAAGGCAGACACAGAACAAAATGAGGATAAAGTGACCGAAGAAACAAGAAAGGGAACCAAAGTCGTCGTTTTGGAATTACTGTAGACAAGGGAACAAATGTGCACAACTGTCGCAAAACCCGCTTCACATTTTATTAAGATATATATACTCCCAGTCTGCTCTTCTCCCTCACTTGTTCTTCCTCAACACTTGGATAAAATTTCAAAACCTACAAAGCCCCCAAACCAGCTTCGTCTTTTTAATCTCCAAATCTAAAGGAAATGCCTGTAAAAAAAATTCAAACCTTGTTCTAATGGCTTCTTTGTCCAATCCGAACACTGGGTAAGTCGATCTTGTTTTTCATTTTTGTTCATTTTTATTAAATCGTGAATTTGGCAGTTCCCATTGTGTAAGTGCGAAATGGTGATGATGGCCCGAGTTTTTCCGTAGAGGACATGCAAGTGTTTGAGAAGGTCAGAGGAACCCTTTGGACTGTTTTTTTTCGAAGTTGTGAATGGCGTATATTAGGGAAGGCAGAGTTAGGGTTTTGCACTTGACTGTTGTCCGTCATGGGAGACCCTTTGAAATTTTAGGGTTTATTTGGTCTTAAGTATAATAAATACTTTGGGTTCAATAACCCTCTATTTTGAATCCAAAATTGAAAAAACAAAAATGTTATGGGTGGCGATGAACACCGATTTTGGACTTAGGGAATGGTTGTGGTTTAAGTGTTACTATGTTTGTAAAAACAGGGTAAAGTTTTCACATAAAGACAAAGTCGTAAAAAAAACATTTTAGTAAACGAAAACCATCATTGCCAGTGCATTTTTTTCTCAATGAAACCAAGAAAAGAAAAAAGTTGGTAGAGAATAAAAGGAATGACCTCAATGAATTCGTTCCCAATGGAACAGAAAATGTGATTAAAAGTTGTTCTTTTTGGCATGATGCCGATCACCATCTTTTTGAACAAAAAATCCAAATGAGGCACTTATTATTTATTTATTGAAAAGAGTACAAGTGTTAATATAAAAAATGTCAAATATTCCAAGGCCAATAACAGTGTCATTCGACCTTACCCGTTAGGTTAACCGGTCGGTTTCAGTTCGATTAAAATCAGACCGTAAAACCGCCTGATTAACCGAATCGGACGGTTAGGCCGGTTGCCCGTTCCGGTTCCCCTAAACCCCTAAAAGGGGAACCGGCGGTTCAAAGTGGAACTGCCGGTCCAGTTCAACCAGCCATCTCTACCCCAAACCAACTTCATCTTTTTAATATCCAAATCTAAAGGAAACGATTGCAAAAAATTTCAAAACTTGTTCTATAACACTGGGTAAGTCTTGTTTCTCATTCTACAAGAAAATTATAGGCTTTTCCGAAGATACGTCTGTATGGAGATATTCGTAGCTATGGGAGTCATATATGCAGTGTGGTATGCCCATAGAGCTTCATCAAGCTTTTTAGGCCAATCCCTTCGGGTCACCCCCATAGTGGCTTCGAGAATGTGTTTGATTTCATGGTTTGACACCTCAACCTGACCACTGGTTTGAGGATGTTAAGGTGTGCCTATCTTAAAAGATGTGTTTATAAAATGGGATCCTCTGTCAGATATAATTATCCTAGGTACACCGAATCAACTGAACATGTTATTTTTGAGAAATTTTATGAATCGGCTACTATTATTAGTTTCCAGTGCAATAGCCTCTACCGATTTTGATACATAATCAACACTTTTTCATACTAGGCATGTTTGGGAGTCAGCAGATAGTAGATATCAGATAACATATTTGACCAGCCGATTTGATCAGAAGATATGAAGAGTATATTTGACCAACAAATAGTAATATCAGATTTCATTTGAAGTGTTTGGTAGATTAGCATATAGCAATCAGCAGATAGAATATTTAGTATGTAAAATGACGTATGAGGACATAAATTATTTTAAATTAAAAAATATTGTACTCTTATAAATACTCAGTTTTGTATTATAATTATAAAAAATACAACATTCTCATTATTTTAAAAGTATGAATTATTTATATTATTGATAGAAGTATTTTGCCATGAGTATTATTTTGTTGTCCATAGGTATAATAATTACAAGAAACGCCCCTTAATTTCACTTATTTTTTTTTTTAATTTCACCCTTTATATTTATTATTTTATAGTATTATTTTTCCCAATACCAATTTTCCTTCATCTTCATCAACAATTTCAAAAAGCATCTAAAATACATTAAATACGAAGTAGAAACATAAATTTTGCAAATAATAATATAATAATGTGACAGGTCCCGGTAGTTAGAATGAGTTGCATTGTTGTTGCGTTATCCAGACAACCATCCAACATTCAAACATTCATCAGAAAGCAGAAATACAAATGCAGAAAGTAAAACAGAACAAGGCATTTGTTGACCCGATTCGATCGCACCGATCTACATCCGGGGAATACCAATCCAGTATACTCACTATCTCCCAAAGGCACACAATAACCTATTGTTTACAGCCCCAACCACCTTACTAGAAAAGGACTCAGCTCAACCCAAGAATCCAATGTCTTACTGAATGAATGCTAGACCATCTTGTTCTAACACACACTAGACACCCAATCCTATTGCTCAGTGAAGCATACTGTCTACCCTTGGAGATGCGATTACAAATTGAAACTCAAACATCAAAAACCCAAAATAAGCTCACACCCATTTTCTCTCAAGATTAATCTAATCCAAGACTGAAAATGAATGATATATAACTCAAACTAAACCACTCAAAATGCTAAAGATTTTATCCAATTCAAGCAGCCATTTTGATGGTTGAATAACTTCGCAGCAGCTCTCCATGAATTCCGCAGACCTCTTGCAGCTCTCAAGATTTTGTAATCTCGCAGTTACGAATGACAACTACAATCCAGGAATATTGGAGAATAACCCTGAAAAGCTGGGGCCACAAATCCCAAGGCCCATTTGACTGCAAAAAAAGCCTGAATGAGGACAATCCAGCTCACTGTACCTTTTGTCCTTTTCTGCTGCTATCTTGAAGGTTGTTCTCCAGTTGTTCGCACATCCTACAAACAACGAGCATCTGCACAATAACCCCAAATACAAAACAATCTCCCCCTTTGTGGGATGATTGTTCAAAATCATAGCATGGGATGGCAGAACAACAATTACAACAATATGGAATATCAAATATATGGAATGAGATCGTGCAAATGAAATCCAACAACCCCAAAACATAGTTCAAAAAATCCCCAAAATAACAAGTTCAAAAGCATGCAAAGCCAAGCAACAAATGTTGCCCAACATCACACACACAGCAGTACGAAAATATCCAGCAAACCAGCAACACCAAAAGTACCAAGTTTAACAGTTTAAAAGTGTTAACAGAAATGACCAGCAGTTAAAGGAATTTTCCAACATCCCATATACTTCCCGTTTTTGAATAAGCACCCCTCAAAGTTTCTCATCGAATTCAGTGGCTCCCAAATCAACCTAAGGCTCAAGTTCAGGTGCATCAAAGGTCCTTGGAAGAAGTAAACTGTCCTGATGCAACTTCCACTTTTAAAGAAGCATCTCCTTGCTCATCTCGGTCGTTTTGGAGGTAGCTTCATTGAACACTTGCCTCAGATGAGCCACCAGTGCCTCTCCAGCCTTAGGCGGACCATGTTTGAAATCATCATGCATGTTAGTGAGGTTGGAAGCGGGGATGTGGTCCTTGGCTTTCAAAGAATGCTCCCCCTCAGCTGGTGCAAAACCATGTCTGTCTAGGAACAAATAGATCAAAACAGGAAATGGTAAGTTAGTGATTTTCTCAGGTTTAGCACTTCAACCATATTTCTCGTAACAAGCCAACCATAGTTAAGATCTTCAGGGCACTTAACGATTGAATAGAGTAGTTGTCCCATGAGAGTGCTCAACTGAGAAGCATTGGCTGTTAGCAGGATGTTTGAGACAGGTTGTTAAGATCGGGATTCTATATGGGATTGTTTTTCTCTTTGCAAGATCGGGATCGTATGATCAAATCGGGATCCTAAGATCTTATGAAATTGCAATAACGGATAAACTTAATTATGAATACTAACAAGTAAAAGCATTATTTCATGTGTTTATGAATCTTAAAAGTTAATTAGTACAATATAGTACAAAAATATCACAATTAAGCATAAAATATTTTCACATACATACATATTATGTTTTTTTACACATCATACATAAGGAGTACAAGTTCTTAAGTTTAAAATTAAAAAAATAGGTTACTTTGATCCCAAATCATAAAATACTATAAAAAATTTATGTGTAACACCCCGGTTTTTGGTCACCCAGGTCGGGATGTCACCGCCACACCTCCCTAGTAAGACACGGTTTCTCCGGCTTACTAAAGAGATGCAAGGCTAGGTATTTCAGTATTTAAAAGCATTGAAAACATTTGCAAACAGCCCATACAATATAATCTCGAAAATAATAATATCATAGCGCAACGGAAATAGTATTTAAGTATAATATTGCAGCGGAAATGTAAATACGACCAACATGGTCAAAACACGGGTTAAACAGGCCCGTTTATTCTAATGTCTAATGCAAGAATTTAAATAATAAAGTTTACAAAAATATAGTTCCCCCATGCATGAATGTGCTCATGATCATTCCACATACTCTGTAAGGAAAAAGGAAAATAAAATGGTTTGGTCGGCACAACTTGCTGAGTAAGTTAACACATGCATGATCGTAGGGTTTAAAAGCCAATAATTTAATATTTACATAAAAGCATGATAATATCCATAACTAGTTTAGATAAAGCCATAATTAATTTAAATAAAGCATTTAATAATTTAAAGAACAACAATTAAAATATTTAACTATCCCCATTACTCCCAAGATTTAGTATTTCAAGTATTTCACGATTGCATCGCAATCTCGTCAAGTTTAGCCGGAAACCGGCGGCCGCAGTCGTATCTGCCATACCCAGTATCACTCCGGAGCCTCGGGAAACCCATAAGGATATACACGAGAGTGTAGGCCATATATCTCATGCCGTTTTGGCAACATATCTCAAATATTTCGCGCGGGGTCACCATCGTCCATATAGGCACGAAGTGAATCGTTAGGAGGGCACCCTGCAGAGCACTCACCCCCTAATTTTAAAGATCAAGTTTGTAAAGAGGATTTCCTAATTTTCCAGATTTCGTATGTTTATTCCAAAGAGTCTTCTACTCGTTTAAACCTTAAAGGCTAGTTTCACCGTTTCAACAATATTTCAAGATTTGACTCGGTCAACCACAGTTTACTCTAAAATTCATTAAAAATCGAGTTTAATTCCAAAAATTCTGAAATTTTAACACTGACTCTGAAACATCGAGATAAACAACTTTCATGTTTTAACTTTTTCAATCCGAGATACCGAAACAGGTCAAATACATCAATTTTCATCATAACATTAAACTGTCCGAATTTCGTGTACAACAGTTCAAGATTATCAAGATCTAACATAGCAAATCAACTCCAAATTTAATGAAATTTTACAGAGACCTTCTTAAGATATTTATCTACAACTTTCATGTTCGGGCAAAGATCTAAATCGGCCTAGAACTAATGTCAAGAATGTGATCAAGATCAGACCTAAGTTCTGTCAAGAATTTCAAGATCCAAGTTTCAGCAGTTCGGTTTCGGTTGGTTTTCACATAACAAATCGTCCCTAAAAATCCTGAAAATTTTACAGTATATAGATCTATGCCTTAGGAACGTTTTTTGTGTTTTACGTTTTTCCGTTTGAAGTCGTTTTAAGGTTCGGAAAAATTCGACAAAACTATTGCGCCAGTAAAAATCATACGTTGACAGATTTTCGAAATCTTGTTTAAACTTTTAGGTTTGAATGTTTTAGTTACTCCCAAAACCATGTAAGTATTAACTTACAGATTTGTAGATATCCGGGATCGTCTATTTCGAAGTCGTGGCTTCCAGTCCTCCGTCTATCCTCTCCGTTCGTCGGGTTCTACGTTCTAGATCCGATTCGGGGTGTAGAAAGAAAAATAAGAGGGTTAGGATTCGTTTTCGAATCAAAACGTAAGAGACGAATGGATCAGAACTTACCACGACGTTTAGGAGACTCTGATTTCGTCCAAATCAGTCCTTCGCTTGGTTCTGTGCCTCCGACGACTCCGAAATTAGGGTTTTCAGACGTATCGGGAGTTGTAGGGTTTTGGAAAAGTGTTCGGAGCTTTCAAGAGGGCTTATTTATAGTTAAACAAGACCTAGGGGCGTCCAAGGTCTGCCTCTAAGAGTCTTGAGCCGAAAGGTGTTCAACCGAAGTCGGAAAATCCGGATTCGGGCGAGAAAATCTCGCACGGGCGAATCTGTCAAACGGCGCGGTCGTGGCGCGCTCGTTCCCCTTTGACCGCGCGGCCACCGCGCGGCACTCGCCCGGACTTCGGTCCGGGCGAGTCGTGCGATCTGTCGTGCCTTTCCTCCTCTCTTTCGGACTTCTATCCCTCTATGCTTCCGGATTCCGATTTCCGGGGTATCTCCGGGTTTCTACTTTCTCTCTAAATTTTTACTCGGGTCTAATTGGATGTTTGGACTCGAATCCTTGAGTTCATTGGTGTCGGGTTTCGGTGTGCAATTCACTTATCTTTAATCAATTCTTTTATTTAACTAATTCCTTTAATTCCTTTTTAAGTTAAATCTCATTTCTCATTTCCTTATCTTTATTTATTTATTTTATTTATTGTTTATTTATTTAATTATTTGTTTTATGTTGCAAAATTCTCGGGTATTACAGTCTACCCTCCTTAAGAATAAACTTCGTCCTCGAAGTTGTGTCTCGGCTTTTCTCGTGCTAAGGTCTTTGTTTGTTTTATTATTTTGTGACTGAACTTAGAATTAAAACTTCTAAGCTGCCTACGTACCTCTGTGAAGGGATCAAGCCATAACGTAGTTCAAAAGTTTACAAAAAAAATGCACGAAAAATAGGTGGTATGACATCCTCTCCCCCTTAAGATTGCAGTTATGTCCCCATAACTGTGTCGGTATCGGTTTGGAACAATGTCGGGTAGCGTTCTCTCATGTCGGATTCTACCTCCCAAGTTGCCGTCTCACTTTCGTGGTTCGACCAAAGAACCTTGATCATTTTGACGGTTTTGTTCCCCGTTACTTGTTCCTTAGTGTCGAGAATACGCACTGGGACTTCTTCATAAGTCAAATCCTCATCGGTTTTCTTCCCAGCTCAACGGGCTTCGGCACTTTCGTCCATACAACGCCTCGAAAGGTGCCATGCCAATGCTAGAATGGTAGCTATTATTATAAGAGAATTCGATTAGGGGTAAATGGGATTCCCAATTTCCCTTAAATTCCAACACGCATGCTCGCAGCATGTCTTCTAGTGTTTGGATTGTTCTCTCGGTTTGACCATCCGTCATTGGGTGGAATGCGGTGCTCATTTTGATTTGAGTACCGAGAGCTTTTTGTAGCTCCGTCCAAAAGTGAGAGACAAATCTACTGTCTCTGTCGGAAATGATGTCATGTGGTACTCCATGTCGTCGTACCACATTATCAACGTAGGCTCGGGCCAATTTGTCCATAGTCCACGTGTCCTTCATCGGGATAAATATGACTGTCTTCGTTAGCCCATCCACAATCACCCAAATCTTATTCATGCCTTTAGGTGATCGGGGTAATCCCGAGACAAAGTCCATCGAGATGATATCCCACTTCCAACTTGGAATCTCAAGTGGTTGCATCAATCCTAGGGGTTTATGTCGCACTGCCTTAACCTTTTGGCAGGTGAGACATTTCGCCACGAAGTCTGCCACTTCCTTCTTCATTCCCGGCCACCAATAGATCTTTAGATCTTTGTAAAGTTTGTCGCCTCCGGGATGTACTGAATATGGCGTGTTGTGCCCTTCCTCCATCAACCTTCGCTTCAACTCGGCACATTTAAGGGGCACGCACCATCTCCCTTTGAAACGAATGCTTCCATCCTCGTGGACAGCAAATCCTATTGCCTTTCCTTCAGCAATATACCCCTTTATCTTCTCGAGTTTCGCATCGCCCGGTTGGGCGAGCTTAATCTCGTCCAATATTGGAGTTTCTACGACCATGGTGTTGATCGTTTCACTCACTGTGCCAGGATGCACAGTTCCACGTCCAATCTCGCTAAATCCATGTACAATGCCGGCGGAATTACCAACGAGTTTGTCACGTGTTGGGTTTTCCGACTTAGGGCATCGGCTACCACATTCGCCTTCCCCTCGTGGTAGGCTATCTCCAAATCGTAGTCCTTAATAAGTTCCAACCACCTTCGTTGTCTCAAATTCAACTCCTTCTGAGTGAATATATACTTTAAGCTCTTGTGGTCGGTGAACATTCGACACTTCCGCCCATAAAGATAATGTCTCCATATCTTTAGAGCGAAAATGACCGCTGCCAACTCCAGGTCATGTGTCGGATAATTCTCCTCGTGAGGTTTTAGTTGGCGTGATGCATAATCTACGACTCTCGAGTCTTGCATCAAGACACAACCTAAACCTTCCTTCGAAGCATCGCTGTAAACTTCGAAGTCACCATTCTCTGACGGTAGTGTCAATACGGGTGTGGTTGTGAGTCGTTTCTTCAGCTCTTGAAACGCTGTCTCACAAGCCTCTGTCCACACGTATTTTACTCCCTTCTTCAGTAGCTGGGTCAAAGGTCGTGCGATTTTTGAAAAATCCTTCACGAACCGTCTATAGTACCCGACTAATTCAAGGAAACTCCTTACCTCGGTTTGGCTCTTGGGAGTTGCCCATTCAGTTACGGCAGAGACTTTTGCCGGATCCACTGAAACTCCATCAGCGGATACTATATGACCAAGAAATGCTACCTCCTTCAACCAAAAATCGCATTTGGACAGTTTGCCGTATAGCTGATTCTTTCGCAAGGTCCCTAACACTTGGTGCAAGTGCTGGACATGCTCCACCTCGTTTTTCGTGTAGATCAGGATGTCATCAATGAACACCACTACGCACTGATCTAACAGCTCTCGAAATATATTGTTCATGAGGTTCATGAACATTGCTGGAGCATTTGTTAACCCAAAGGATAACACTGTGAACTCGTAGTGACCATATCGAGTTCGAAACGCCGTCTTCGGAATGTCTTTCTCGGCAATTCTCAACTGGTGATACCCAGATCGTAAGTCGATCTTCGAGAATACTGAAGCTCCCTTCAGTTGATCAAATAGATCCTCAATTCTCGGCAAAGGGTATTTATTCTTGATGGTCACTTGGTTTAATCCTCGATAATCTATGCAAAGACGTAATCATCCGTCTTTCTTCTTAACGAATAAAACCGGTGCTCCCCAGGGGGAAGTACTCGGCCTTATGTATCCTTTTCCTAACAGATCCTCGAGTTGGTCTTTTAACTCCTTCATTTCCAGTGGTGCCATCCGGTACGGAGCTTTTGAGACAGGCTCTGTGCCCGGAATGAGATCTATAGTGAACTCAAGATCTCTCTCAGGTGGCATTCCCGGGATGTCTTCAGGAAACACATCCGGGTATTCTCTTACCACTGGTATGCTATCAACCTTGTTCTCTTCCGCCTCAAGGTTGTGCACGTAGCACGCATATAGCTCATACCCCTTTCGCATCAAGTTACTTAGTTTAAGTGCACTAACGATTTTGTTACTCTTCTTAGGGGGATGAGAGTAAAAGGTAACTCTCATTTCCCCTACTTTTTGACAAGTTGATCTTTTGTTTTTGACATTCGATCACCGCCTTATACTGGGATAACCAATCCATCCCCAGTATGATGTCAAAGTCTCTTAAGTTAAATTCTACTAAGTTCGCGAAGAATTCTACGTTCTTTATCACTATAGGAATTCCGTTATATCGTTTAGAGCAAGATACTACTTCTCCAGAAGGCAATTGAATTCCTAAGCTAATTCTCTCGCACTTAGGTAGATCTAACTCAGGCACTATCCTTGATGCTATGATCGAACAACTAGCTCCAGAATCAAATAGAACTCTAAGGGGTGTATTCAAAACATGAAATGTACCTGCCATCACTTCTCCTTGCGCAGGCACGTCCGCTTGGTTAACCACGTTGAGTCTCCCCACAGGGCGTCCTTGATTGCCCTGCTGATTCGCATTCTGCTGTTGATTTTGCTGTTGGTTTTGATTCTGCGGTGGCGGAGGTCGTTGGTTCTGGTTCTGATTCGGCGGCCTAAATTGGTTTTGAGGGGGTCTATACCCCTGGTTATTTCCGTTCCGCCCATTTTGGTTCTGAGGCTGTTCCTACCCCGTGACCAAGTCTTCCCTTTTCGTTATGTTTTCAAGCCTAGTTCGGCACTCCCGACGCATGTGACCCATTCGACCACATCGGAAGCAGGCGCCCTGTTGAGGGCATCCCCTCGTCAGATGGGGTCGTCCACACCTTGGGTAGGGTGGTACGGGTTCTTCTTGGTTAAACCTTCTCCCATTGTTGGTTTGTTGAGGCCTATTCGACCCTCTCCGCTGTTCGTTCCTTCCGGTGTTCTCGCTTCTCGAGTCCCGGTTTCTCTTGTCTTGGGGACCCCTGCTGGACTCCCCACTCACCCTTCTCTTCAGTTGTTGCACACGAGCCACTGCCACAGCGCGGTCATACACAACTTGCAAATCGGGGTAGTGTACCCCCGCGATCACCTCGCGAACAGACAGGTTCAGTCCCATCTCGAACTTCTGTTCTTTCTCTGCATCCGTGGGTACGAGTCTTGGTGCAAACCTCACTAGCTCCTTGAATCGTGTGTAGTACTCTTGTACGGTTTGGCCTCCTTGCTTCAGTGACATGAATTCTTCGTACATGGCAGCTTTAGTACTCAAGGGATAGAATCGATCCCTGAGTAGTTCCATCATCTCCGTCCAAGAGTAAGGCTCGTCATCTTCAGTCAGCTTGGCTTGAGTTGCCTGCCACCAGTCGTCCGCTTCGCCTCCCAAGTAGTACGAAGCGACGTGCACTCTTTCTCCTTCCGGACATTTGACTGCTCCCAGCAGTTTGTCGAAGGTTCGGATCCATTCTTCTAGTTTGGCTGGATCCTCCTCACCAGCATAGTGGGGTGGCTGGTAGGGATTCACCATTGCCAGATAGTTAGGGTGAGCTTGGGGCGGAGGTACCGCCGCAGCTTGGCCCTGGTTGACTTGCGCGTTCCCTAGCGCAATCAAGACCTCCTCTATCGTCCGAAGACGATCGCCCACATTGTTCGGTGCGGGGGCGTCCTGCGCACCTTGGGGTTGTTCCTCTACAGGTGGGGCCGGTTCCGTGACATTTGGAGGTGTTTCAGTAGGTGTTTCAGTGGTGGTTTGGGGAGCGGGTTGAGTTCTTCCTCTTCCTCTTCCTCTTCCTCTGGGTGCCATTCTGGTACAGATAGGGTGGATTAGGACTTGTGAATTTAACATATAGTCTAAGCAATTTCCATAAATGTATATGTGTTTTGTAATTTAGCACGTGGTGCTCGATCGAACTAAGAAGCGCCGTACGCTTCTGGGTTTTATTTTAATTTGTTTTATTTTATTTCGATATTTTTTTTCTATTTATTATAAATAAATCGGGCATTTTATTTCCTCAAAAGAAATTTTAGTACAACAGTAGAAATATTTTCCTAGTAAAATAGTATCTACTATAAGTAGAATTCCTAGCGTCTCAAGACATTCTCCGGTGGGGTAGCGGGATCCTCTTCCGGGTCTTCCTCCTCCGAACTTGGCGGCAGTAGATCGTCAAAGATGGTGTTCAGGTCTTGTCCATGAGCATCGATGTGTTCCTTCAGTATTAGGTTTTGTGTAGTGATGGTTTGGACTTGGCGCTCGAGTTGGTTTATGCGGTGGTGATCCGCCTCTCTCAAGTTGCCCATGCGGTGCAAATTGGCCTCCAATTGAGCCATACGATATTTCATTTGTTCTATGGCTTGTTGGGAATCAAGATGAACGTTCATCATCTTGATCATCAACTGCATCATATCTTGACTAGCCATCTAGCGCAGACAAAAGATCTAAGTTAATATTCGCCAAGATTCTAGTTTAAACTTCGCCAAGATTCTAAGTTGAAATTCGTCAAGATTCTAAGTTGAAATTCGCCAAGATTCTAAGTTAAAATTCGCCAAGATTCTAAGTTTAAAATTCGACAAGATTCTAAGTTCTCTACATAAAAGAAATGCAATATGCAAATACAAATGATGATCCCCCCAAAAATAATTTAATGCACTATATATTTTTTTTCCCATGGGTTTTAAAATAAAAATATCTCCATGGAAATAATACTTTAAAATTTAAAATAATAGTCAAAATATTGATAATAGTTTAAAAATAATAATGGTTTAAAAATAATAGTTTAAAAATAGCCGGGTTCTGATACCAACTTGTAACACCCCGTTTTTTGGTCACCCAAGTCGGGATGTCACCGCCACACCTCCCTAGTAAGACACGGTTTCTCCGGCTTACTAAAGAGATGCAAGGCTAGGTATTTCAGTATTTAAAAGCATTGAAAACATTTGCAAACAGCCCATACAATATAATCTCAAAAATAATAATATCATAGCGTAGCGGAAATAGTATTTAAGTATAATATTGCAGGGGAAATGTAAATACGACCAACATGGTCAAAACACGGGTTAAACAGGCCCGTTTATTCTAATGTCTAATGCAAGAATTTAAATAATAAAGTTTGCAAAAATATAGTTCCCCCATGCATGAATGTGCTCATGATCATTCCACATACTCTGTAAGGAAAAAGGAAAATAAAATGATTTGGTCAGCACAACTTGCTGAGTAAGTTAACACATGCATGATCGTAGGGTTTAAAAGCCATTAATTTAATATTTACATAAAAGCATGATAATATCCATAACTAGTTTAGATAAACCCATAATTAATTTAAATAAAGCATTTAATAATTTAAAGAACAACAATTAAAATATTTAACTATGCCCATTACTCCCAAAATTTAGTATTTCAAGTATTTCACGATTGCATCGCAATCTCGTCAAGTTTAGCCGGAAACCGGCGGCCGCAGTCGTATCTGCCATACCCAGTACCACTCCGTAGCCTCGGGAAACCCATAAGGATATTCACGAGAGTGTAGGCCATATATCTCATGCCGTTTTGGCAACATATCTCAAATATTTCGCGCGGGGTCACCATCGTCCATATAGGCACGAAGTGAATCGTTAGGAGGGCACCCTGCAGAGCACTCACCCCCTAATTTTAAAGATCAAGTTTGTAAAGGGGATTTCCTAATTTTCCAGATTTCATATGTTTATTCCAAAGAGTCTTCTACTCGTTTAAACCTTAAAGGCTAGTTTCACCGTTTCAACAATATTTCAAGATTTGACTCGGTCAACCACAGTTTACACTAAAATTCATTAAAAATCGAGTTTAATTCCAAAAATTCTGATATTTTACCACTGACTCAGAAATATCGAGATGAACAACTTTCGTGTTTTAACTTTTTCAATCCGAGATACCGAAACAGGTCAAATACATCAATTTTCGTCATAACATTAATCTGTCCGAATTTCGTGTACAACAGTTCAAAATTATCAAGATCTAACATAGCAAATCAACTCCTCATTTAATGAAATTTTACAGAGACCTTCTTAAGACATTTATCTACAACTTTCATGTTCAGCTAAAGATCTAAATCGGCCTAGAACTAATGTCAAGAATGTGATTAAGATCGGACCTAAGTTCTGTCAAGAATTTCAAGATCCAAGTTTCAGCAGTTCGGTTTCGGTTGGTTTTCATGTAACAAATCGTCTCTAAAAATCCTGAAAAGTTTACAGTAGATAGATCTAAGCCTTAGGAACGTTTTTCGTGTTTTAAGTTTTTCCGTTTGAAGTCGTTTTAAGGTTCGAAAAAATTCGACAAAATGTTGCGCCGGTAAAAATCATATGTTGACAGATTTTCGAAATCTTGTTTAAACTTTTAGGTTTGAATGTTTTAGTTACTCCCAAAACCATGTAAGTATTAACTTACAGATTTGTAGATATCCGGGATCATCTATTTCGAGGGCGTGGCTTCCAGTCCTCCGTCTATCCTCTCCGTTCGTCGGGTTCTACGTTCTAGATCCGATTCGGGGTGTAGAAAGAAAAATAAGAGGGTCAGGATTCGTTTTCGAATCAAAACGTAAAAGACGAATGGATCGGAACTTACCACGACGTTTAGGAGACTCTGATTTCGTCCAAATCAGTCCTTCGCTTGGTTCCGTGCCTCCGATGACTCCGGAATTAGGGTTTTCGGACGTATAGGGAGTTGTAGGGTTTTGGAAAAGTGTTCGGAGCTTTCAAGAGGGCTTATTTATAGTTAAACAAGACCTAGGGGCGTCCAAGGTCTGCCTCTAAGATTCTTGAGCCGAAAGGTGTTGAACCGAAGTCGGAAAATCCGGATTCGGGCGAGAAAATCTCGCACGGGCGAATCTGTCAAACGGCGCGGTCGTGGCGCGCTCGTTCCCCTTTGACCGCGCGGCCACCGCGCGGCACTCGCCCGGACTTCGGTCCGGGCGGGTCGTGCGATCCGTCATGCCTTTCCTCCTCTCTTTCGGACTTCTATCCCTCTATGCTCCCGGATTCCGATTTCCGAGGTATCTCCGGGTTTCTACTTTCTCTCTAAATTTTTACTCGGGTCTAATTGGATGTTTGGACTCGAATCCTCGAGTTCATTGGTGTCGGGTTTCGGTGTGTAATTTACTTATCTTTAATCAATTCTTTTTATTTAACTAATTCCTTTAATTCCTTTTTAAGTTAAATCTCATTTCTCATTTCCTTATCTTTATTTATTTATTGTATTTATTTTATTTATTATTTATTTATTTAATTATTTATTTTATGTTGCAAAATTCTCGGGTATTACATTATGCATTTAAGAGGGTATGATCGTAGAAGCGTTTGAGGCAGTATGACCATAAGATCGTAACATTTTACGATTAGGATCGAGATCTTATCCAGATCTTACTAATTTTAAGATCCTACAATGATCGGGATAGTTTTAGAGAGGTGTGATCGTGAAATCGTAAGGTTTTAAGATCGGGATCGGGATATTAACAACTATGGTTTGAGAAACAGAAAAGGAACAAACATAGAAATTTCATAGTCAACTCAGAAGGGCCAACATCATCTCACCCAAAATGAATAAGCTTCTAGAAGTGATCCAATCAGCAACCATTGCAATAGGGGAAGACAAATAATCAAAAGGATTTGACATGTCGTTGGGAGGCAGTGCCAACAACTCATTTATCACAGAAGGGGTGAATTCCAACAGTTCACCATTGATATATGTGGCTGTCCTTCATAAAAATACTTGGGAAGAGAGGAAGTGTGTTACGGGCGGTTTAAGAAGATGATGACTATTGAATAAGCAGAACTAACCTCTCCTTTAAATGGACTTAAAATGGCTACAACTATGGGAATATGTTTTGTTGTTTGTTATGTGGATTCAATGTAACGCCCCAAAAATTTAAAACCAATTTTTGCTGACGTCACTGCCGTGTTACGTCACTTAAACTGTTGGCCAATCAATTTAAGTTCAATAACACGAAGCCTGGTAATCAGAAAATCCAACAGAGAATAACAATAGAGTAACAGAGTAAGCAACAGAAACATGTTCAACACATAATCATCAAGTTCTGCTACAAGCCACATACAGTACCTCACCTCGATACTCACGTTAACCTGTCCAAATACCAAGTATACAGGGAAATAACAAAACAACGGTTCTCAAGCCAATCCCAACCGTCAGACAATACCCAAAAATAATAAGCTAGTCACAACTAGATAGCATAGAGTCTAATACAGCAACTCAATCAAGACCTATCAATGCAATCCTACTAGATCACTCAGCCCCAAACCCGTCGTTATGCTCATGCACTGCGTCCTGCTCGGGAGTATCTATAAAACAGACAAAAAGCAAGGTGTCAGTACATAAAGTACTAAGCAAGAGTAGGAAAAGCTGTGATACAGGGAATAAGCTTTTAGAGGGGTTATTAACAGTTTATATAATTGCATAATTAAATAATTAAACATCATACCGTCCCATACCGGTGCTTCAACCACGTCATACACTGCAAAACAATAATATGATGAATGATGGATGATGAGATGAATGGTATGACCCTAAGTGTCTATCTACCCTAAATGCAGCACATAAGTATGTCTAGCGCGCATCCTAATACCATGGCCGACATTCCTTCCCATTAAGGATCCACCTCTCCTTAATGGTCGAAAGAGATGCCTACAGTGCCCCCGCCGCGGACACTACATGCATAAAGGGGTAAGTGGACTTACGGAGTGGCATCCCCAAGGATCGAACCACAGACAGCGGGTAGAGCCCAGAGCATCTCGCTCTCGAAAGCTTACATGCCCAGAACTAAGTTCTCGAAAGCATAACACATAATCAACACAATATATATGCCCAAGATAATCAAATATTCATGTATGCCCAGTTTAACAACTCGAAAGCATAAACATGAGATTTGTATCCTCGAAAGCATAAAGTCACCAATCATAATAATGTCAAACACATGCCCAATCTCATGACTCGGAAGCATAAATTGTATAAATCCCATAATCATAATTCACATGCCCAATCCCCAGATTCGAAAACATACTAAGATAATTTCCAAGTCCCAAGACTAGGATTTAGATTCCGGGTTAGCCAAACCCCACATATCGGCTCGCAACTCTATTACAAGAGCTAAGTACAAGGTCACTCGAATCTCCTTAATTTCTAAGGCATGGTAGATTCCACAATCCAATACCAATAGTTACGAATCAAGTACCAACAATTAGACCATTTTAAAACATTTCTCGAAGCCTAGAAACGAGTAAGAAACGATAAAGTATGAAAGGGAATGAAAAATGGAAGAAACAACGAATCGGCACGCAAGGGACACCCCGAGGTTATAAACTCCTATAATTAAATTTTTGAAGGAGTCGTTATCTCTTAATTCCAATTACATATTTGAAATCCTTGTTCCGAGTAGGGTAGATTCATATATGGTTTGCGAAAATCGGATTAGAAACGAGTAAGTTAGAGCCGATTCAAGTTTGTGGGTTTTTGGGGTGCACAGGAGGCGCCAGGGTGGCGCCTCAGACCACATTTAGGCGCCACCCAGGCATGGTGGCGCCTGGGTCTGAATCCCAATGAACAGGGGCGCCGAATTGGCGCTCCAAATCATTTCTGGGCGCCGCTAAGGCTTGGTGGCGCCCCGTCTGAGCGCAAACAGAACAACAAACGCTGTTCTGCGTTCCCGTTCGATTCTTCTTCCATTTTTCCCCCACTTTGAGCTAAATCCTACTCTTGCCTTATATTTTGGAGTCCCCAAGCCTTCAACCTCAGCTCCCAAGCTTCTCCAAACACCAAAGAAAGCTACATTACAAGATTTGGCCACAAAATCAACAAGAATCTACCAAACAAGGGCATCTATCAACATGCACCCAAAAATGAGCTACAACTCTAAATTAATCTCAACAAGAACAAGCCAAGGGACTGACCTTAGCTCCCCCAACACCAATGTAGCTCCCAAACAAGGAATCAAGCTCCAATTTGCACAAAACTACAAAAATCCATCCAAAAACCTTCATTCCCGTCACCACCAACAACCATCAAACCCACTTTAAAACTCACCAAAAACAAGTAAGGTGTGGAAATCACTTACCAAGACATATACAAGCAATCCCCTAGCTAGATTTAAGCTCAAACTTGCTCAATCTCTCACAAGAACTCCATTTCTTCTCTTGTCTCCTCAAAAACGGGAATAAGCCCTAGTCTCCATTGTGAAATCTGAAAAATGGACTAAGGGGGCTGATTTGGGGGTTATAAGGGATGTGGGTCAACCCGGTTTGGAGGATGGGTCGGGTCGGAAGGTGGGTTAACGGGTTGCACCACTTGTATTGACCACATTGCACACATTTGAGCACTTGAGCTCTTATTCTTTTGTGGGTTTGAACCCACTTATTCTTCCACTTTATTAAAATCATACCTACAAAATATCCATATAGTAAATCCTTTATTAATTAACCATAATTAATTAAATTAATCATGTGTTAATTAAATCGGGGTGTTACAATCCCTCCCCCTTAGGATCATTCGTCCTCGAATGTAAGAATATGGATTAAGTAGGTTACCTCATTGGTTTGGAGTCAAATCCAATTCAGGATATCGCTCCAAAATACTTTCCTCGGTCTCCCCAAGTGGCATCTTCTACCCCATGTCTAGACCAAGTACTTTCACCATTTTGATCACCTTATTGCGAAGTACTTCCTCCTTAGTATCCAGAATTGCCACGGGAGACTCCTCATACTCCAAGATCTCTTCCAATTCCACTTCATCCGGTTGGATGATCTTGTCGGGATCGGAAACATATTTCCTTAATTTTGAGACATGGAAAACATTATGCACATTTCCCACCTCAGCTGGTAATTCTAAATGATAGGCCACCTTCCCAACTTTCTTGATGATCTTGAAGGGATCTAAAACTCTGGGACTCAATTTCCCCTTCTTCCCAAATCGTCTAACACCTTGCATCGGTGAGACTCTCAACAGTACCCAATCGCCAACAGAGAACTCAATAACCCTTCTAGGTAGATCTGCATAACTCTTATGACGATCCTTAGCTTCCTTCATTCTGTCTCTGATCACTCGCACAATTGCAGTGGTTTGCTCAATAAGCTCGGGACCCATCACCACTCTCTCTGAAGGATCATTCCAACACAAGGTTGTTCTGTGCTTCCTTCCGTATAAGGCCTCGAAAGGAGCCATACGAATAGTCGCGTGTAACTGTTCTTGTAGGAGAATTCCACCAAAAGTAGAAGTTTCTCCCAATATCCTTGGAAATCTATCACACGAGCTCTCAACATATCTTTCAAGGTTCTGATGGTCCTTTCGGTCTGTCCACCAGTTTGAGGGTGCCATGCCATACTCATTCAATTCTGAGTGCCATAAGCTGCTAGCAATTCCTTCCAAAATCTAGACAAGAATCTGGAATCCCTGTCTAAGATGATCTCCTTCGGCACCCCAAACCGTCTAACCATATGTTGGATGTAAGCACCCGTCAATTATTGCATACTCCAATTCAATCCCATAGGAACAACAACCGCGCTCTTGGTCAGACGATCTACAATCACCCAAATGGTGTCTAACTTGTTCCTTGTCTTAGGCAGCTCTGTGATAAAATCCATAGCAATGGACTCCCACTTCCACATGGGAACCTCCAATGGTTGCAATAACCCCTAATGTTGCATGTGTTCCTGCCTTAACCTTCTGACAAGTAGGGCACTTAGACACAAACTCAGCAACTTCCTTCTTCATGCCCTTCCACCAGTAATTCTGTCTCAAGTCCTTGTACATCATCACTGTTCCCGGATGTACAAAGTATGGTGTACAGTGTGCTTCCTCCATAAATTTAATTTTCAACGCCTGGTCGTCGGAAGGCTCACACCAACGATCCTCAAGCTTGATCAGACCTCTGCTATCAATAGTGAATCTGTCTGTCTCGCCTTGTCGAATCTTGGCCCTCAAATGCATCATCTCTTGACTCAATCTGAGCTCCTCAAGTAGTGAAGGCATCACTATCATAGCACTTAATCTCGCCTTCACACCATAAGGGACTGCCATAATTTCCTCCTCCTCCAATTCTTGCCTCAAATGCCATGGGAGGGTACTAGCATTCAGCATATGTCCCTTCTTGCTAAGTGCATTAGCCACTCGATTCGCCTTTCCCTCAATGTATCGAATGCTAATGTCATAATCATGCAAGAACTCCAACCACCTTCGCTGCCTCCCACTGATCTTATCTGCAGTGTAAAGACACTTAAGATTCTTCTGGTCCGAGTACATTTGACACTTAGCACCATAAATATAATGTCTCAAACTCTTCAATGCATGCACGACCGCTGCCATCTCCAAGTCGTGAGTTGAGTAATTTAGCTCATGAGGCTTCAATTTTCTAGATGCATATGCAATCACTCGGCCATTATGCATAAGTACACACCCAAGCCCTCGATGAGATGCATCAGTGTATACCTCATATTCCCCAGACTCGTCGGGTAACACCGAAATTGAAACTTCCGTCACCTTCTCCTTCAATAGATCAAATGCCTCTTGACAATCCTCGCTCCACTGAAAAGGTACATCTTTCCTCAATAACTGAGTCAGGGGTCGAGCACTACTTACGAACCCCTCAATGAACCTCTTGTAGAATCCTACCGACCCAAGGAAACTACGTACCTCCCAGCCAGTAGTTGGTGGATTCAACCCCAACACTACTTCAACCTTAGCTGGATCCACGGAAATTCCTTAACCTGAAATGATATGCCCAAGAAAAGCACCCAACCATAATTCACACTTGAAAGCTTGGCATATAATTTGTGCTCTCTGAGCACCTGCAAAACTGTTCTGAGATGCTCCTTATACGTCTGTAGATCGGGAGAGTGTACCTATATTCATCGATGAAAATGACCATACACACATCCATCCATGGTCTGAACACATAATGCATCAAGTCCATGAAAACCGCCGGTGCATTAGTCATTTCGAACGACATTACCGTAACTTTAAAATGACCATAACGTGCTTGGAAGGATGTTTTCTCGTGGTCCCCTTTTCGCTATTCGAATATAATGATATCCGAATCTTCATTCAGTCTAGAAGACGTTAAAGCGTCCTTTAGTTGATCAACTAGTCGTCAACCCTTGGTATTGGATACATGTTCTTGACCGTCACCTGATTAAATCCGCGGTAATCGACGCACATCCTTAACTCCCATCCTTCTTCTCACAAAGATTACCGGTGCTCCCCAAAGCAAACCGCTTGGTTGCGAGTATCCTTTATCAAGTAACTCCTTAAGCTGCTCCTTCAACTCCTTCGATTATGCAGGAGCCATAAGATAAGGAGCCTTGGCAAACAGCATTGCACCTGGCACCAAACCTATGGCAACTCTACCTCCTGGGTATCTCATCGGAATTACATCGGAAGATCCTGAGTTGATAGAAATTTGTGACACTGCTGGTCTAGATGTAGGCGGTATGATCTCGTGCACATAGCAGATATGTGCTGGTACCCCTTTCTGTTTAATACCGCAAAAGACCGGTGGATACAACTCGAACATTAGGGTAATAGATCACTTCGTCACCTTCTTGATTGACGAAAGATATTCTTGGTACTCTGAAATCCAACCTCGCCTGGTACTTGGAAAACAATCCATTCCCATTACGAGATCGGAATCTGCCAAGTCTAGCATCACGAGATCAGTGCTGAACTCCCGAATCCTTTATGGTTATACGTGCATTGGGTCCTATCCATTCACTTCGTATTATATCACCAGATGGTAATGACACAGGAAGATGATAAGTCATCAAAGGTCCCATCCGGTGTTCGGATATAATATCCGAGGATATAAGTGAACACGGTGCTCGAGTTTAGCACGTTGTCATACACAAGTATAGTACCTACACATTCAACAATATGCGGCACTATCCTCATAATGACTTGCAATAACATAGCAAGCTCCACTTAGCGCTGGTAATATTCTGAACTGCCATGTCCCCACTTGCTCCAAAGTGAGGAACTCCCTCCTCTTGACATCGATCATCTGAGGGATTTAGAATGAGATCGCAAGGCATAGCAGATTGCCTCCCAAGTGAATCTTGATCTCTTCGCAAACTTGTTCTCACAAGTTCGCCACCAACGTAGTGCTGAATCCACAAGATGCCTATTAGGATGAACTGGATCGACTCTCTGTCTCTGATTAATGTTCTGCATGACTGAGAACATCTGTGGCATAAGCTGAACGAAATCCAAAGGCATAGGCCTTAGTTGCAGTGGTGGTGAAACTGGTTCGTCCTCAATGCGAAGTCCCCCATCGACTCCCAACAGTTCATCTGAATGAAGGCCCTTCTCTTTAGTGAGGTCATTCTTTCACCGACATTATACTGCCCATTGTCACAAATTATTGGTCCCGAATTTCTATGAGGCCTTTCCCGCCTCTCGGTTTCCAACTCTGCGTGACGGTATCCTGTACTCAAACGTAACAAACAATTGAGTAACATTCGGTAATGACACCGAATATAAATTAAGTAAGTATAGATCTCCCAGGATATCCTTATGGATTGATCGTGGTTTGGCTCACAAACCACAACTCAAGCTCATAAGGTACGCAGTTATTCCAAAAATAATGCAAGGCAACAAGAATATAAGCATAATCAGATGCAAATCCTATACTATATGCATTCCCCCACACACCTCACCACATATTTGTGTCAAAGTTCTAAGCACATAAGAGCACATATGGCTCTGATACCAACATGTAACACCCCAAAAATTTAAAACCAATTTTTGCTGACGTCACTGCCGTGTTACCTCACTTAAACTGTTGGCCAATCAATTTAAGTTCAATAACACGAAGCCTGGTAATCAGAAAATCCAACAGAGAATAACAATAGAGTAACAGAGTAAGCAACAGAAACATGTCCAACACATAATCATCAAGTCTCTGCTACAAGCCACATACAGTACCTCACCTCGATACTCACGTTAACCTGTCCAAATACCAAGTATACAGGGAAATAACAAAACAACGGTTCTCAAGCCAATCCTAACAGTCAGACAATACCCAAAAATAATAAGCTAGTCACAACTAGATAGCATAGAGTCTAATACAACAACTCAATCAAGACCTATCAATGCAATCCTACTAGATCACTCAGCCCCAAACCCGTCGTTATGCTCATGCACTGCGTCCTCCTCGGGAGTATCTATAAAATAGACAAAAAGCAAGGTGTCAGTACATAAAGTACTGAGCAAGAGTAGGAAAAGCTGGGAAACAGGGAATAAGCTTTTAGAGGGGTTATTAACAGTTTATATAATTGCATAATTAAATAATTAAACATCACACCGTCCCATACCGGTGCTTCAACCACGTCATACACTGCAAAACAATAATATGATGAATGATGGATGATGAGATGAATGGTATGACCCTAAGTGTCTATCTACCCTAAATGCAGCACATAAGTATGTCTAGCGCGCATCCTAATACCATGGCCGGCATTCCTTCCCATTAAGGATCCACCTCTCCTTAATGGTCGAAAGAGATGCCTACAGTGCTCCTGCCGCGGACACTACATGCATAAAGGGGTAAGTGGACTTACGGAGTGGCATCCCCAAGGATTGAACCACAGACAGCGGGTAGAGCCCAGAGCATCTCGCTCTCGAAAGCTTACATGCCCAGAACTAAGTTCTCGAAAGCATAACACATAATCAACACAATATATATGCCCAAGATAATCAAATATTCATGTATGCCCAGTTTAACAACTCGAAAGCATAAACATGAGATTTGTATCCTCGAAAGCATAAAGTCACCAATCATAATAATGTCAAACACATGCCCAATCTCATGACTCGGAAGCATAAATTGTATAAATCCCATAATCATAATTCACATGCCCAATCCCCAGATTCGAAAACATACTAAGATAATTTCCAAGTCCCAAGACTAGGATTTAGATTCCGGGTTAGCCAAACCCCACATATCGGCTCGCAACTCTATTACAAGAGCTAAGTACAAGATCACTCGAATCTCCTTAATTTCTAAGGCATGGTAGATTCCACAATCCAATACCAATAGTTACGAATCAAGTACCAACAATTAGACCATTTTAAAACATTTCTCGAAGCCTAGAAACGAGTAAGAAACGATAAAGTATGAAAGGGAATGAAAAATGGAAGAAACAACGAATCGGCACGCAACGGACACCCCGAGGTTATAAACTCCTATAATTAAATTTTTGAAGGAGTCATTATCTCTTAATTCCAATTACATATTTGAAATCCTTGTTCCGAGTAGGGTAGATTCATATATGGTTTGCGAAAATCGGATTAGAAACGAGTAAGTTAGAGCTGATTCAAGTTTGTGGGTTTTTGGGGTGCACAGGAGGCGCCATGGTGGCGTCTCAGACCACATTTAGGCGCCACCCGGGCATGGTGGCGCCTGGGTCTGAATTCCAGTGAACAGGGGCACCGAATTGGCGCTCCGGATCATTTCTGGGCACCGCCAAGGCTTGGTGGCGCCACGTCTGAGCGCAAACAGAACAACAAGCGCTGTTCTGCGTTCCCCTTCGATTCTTCTTCCATTTTCCCCCACTTTGAGCTAAATCCTACTCTTGCCTTATGTTTTGGAGTCCCCAAGCCTTCAACCTCAGCTCCCAAGCTTCTCCAAACACCAAAGAAAGCTACATTACAAGATTTGGCCACAAAATCAACAAAAATCCACCAAACAAGGGCATCTATCAACATGCACCCAAAAATGAGCTACAACTCTAAATTAATCTCAACAAGAACAAGCAAAGGGACTGATCTTAGCTCCCCCAACACCAATGTAGCTCCCAAACAAGGAATCAAGCTCCAATTTGCACAAAACTACAAAAATCCATCCAAAAACCTTCATTCCCGTCACCACCACCAACAACCATCAAACCCACTTCAAAACTCATAAAAAAAAAGTTGTAAGGTGTGGAAATCACTTACCAAGACATATACAAGCAATCCCCTAGCTAGATTTAAGCTCAAACTTGCTCAATCTCTCACAAGAACTCCATTTCTTCTCTTGTCTCCTCAAAAACGGGAATAAGCCCTAGTCTCCATTGTGAAATCTGAAAAATGGACTAAGGGGGCTGATTTGGGGGTTATAAGGGATGTGGGTCAACCCGGTTTGGAGGATGGGTCGGGTCGGAAGGTGGGTTAACGGGTTGCACCACTTGTATTGACCACATTGCACACATTTGAGCACTTGAGCTCTTATTCTTTTGTGGGTTTGAACCCACTTATTCTTCCACTTTATTAAAATCATACCTACAAAATATCCATATAGTAAATCCTTTATTAATTAACCATAATTAATTAAATTAATCATGTGTTAATTAAATCGGGATGTTACATTCAATGTTAGCGTATAACTTGATGAATAAGATAAAAGAACTAATCAATGAGGAACAGAACAAGATTCTAATGAATGTTTGGGAGGAGATTAGGTTCATGAAGCACCGTATTGTTAAACATGTGCTTAGAGAAGGTAATTGAGGTGCAGATGCCTTGGGAAAAATGGATGCTAAAGCTGAATCTGAATACACCGGATAGGAGGTTCCTCCAGATGATAAGCTATGGTCCCTTCTGCAAAGTGATGCAGCTTGGGAAATATATGTGAGATTTATATGAAGGACATACTCTAGATGATAAGCTATGGTCCCTATTGCAAACCTGTGAGGTTCCTCCAGATGATAAGCTACGGCCCTTCGATAGTCATCATCTTCTTAAACCGGAGGCAACAAACTTCCTCCCATTCCCCGGTATTTATATGAAGGACAGACCTAAAGCCAAAAATTTTCTTTTTATCTATCACACAACCATCAGAATGAATGATATGAGATATCACATCATCATCATCTTCCCACCACTTTACGCGGCACACTTCAATCTTCTAAATGCATGCACACGTAACAGAATTTAGGAATATTAAAGCAAGAAATAATCAAGTGCTATTGAAGAAGAACTGCACTGCATTGATACTGAATTAGTAAATATGTCGAGTGTTCGATGCAGGATTACTAGAATGGATGCTCTTTTCTTAAGGACGGCGTTGGCCCAACGCCAAAACATTCCCCTCTACATAACCTGTCATGAATGGAATCGTGCTTCCACTTTCACCGATCGACTGCACTTCCACAATGGCAAGCTAAATCAGGTATCCTTGTAATCAAGAGATGAGCTGTTGAAGTGCCTTGCAAAGACGAAACAATAGTGGATCATTCGGGAAATAGAGCTTAGCCAATTATTTTCTAAAAATCAAGTTGTCGTGCAAGAGTGGAATAATGTCAAACACAAGTATTCCATTCAGGTTTCTACATTTATGTACATTAGATTGGTTTATCTAAAATCCTCAGACTACGGTTATACTGAAAATATCAATTTACATTATGTCTGAAGCCTGAGCATTGTTAGACAAACAATTCTAATATACATAAATGCAGAAACCTGATTAGAATACTTGTGTTTGATTGGTTTGACATTATTCTACTCTTGCACAACAACTTGATGTTTAGATATTAATTGGTTACAATCTTTCTCCCGTTTGCTCCGCTGTTGTTTCGTCTCTGCAAGGCGCTTCAACAACTAATCTCTTGATTACAAGGGCACCTGATTTGGCTTGCCATTGTGGAATTGCAGTCGATCGGTGAAAGCGAAAGCACGATTTCAGTCATGGCAGGTTAAGGAGAGCGGAATGTTTTGGTGTTGAGCCAACACCGTCCTTAAGAAACGAACATCCATTCTAGTAATCCTGCATCGAACACTTGACATATTTACTAATTCAGTATCAATGTTGTGCAGTTCTTCTTCAATAGCACTTGGTTATTTCTTGCTTTAATATTCCTAAATTATGTTACATGTGTGCATGCATTCAGAAAGATCGAAGTGCCCTGCGTAAAGTGTGGGGAAGCTGATGATGATGTGATATCTCATTCATTCATTTTGATGGTTGTGTGATGGAGTAAAAATAAATTTTTGGCTTTGGGGCTGTCCTTCATAAAAATACCGGGGAATGGGGAAAGTCTGTTACGAGGGGTTTCAGAAGATGACTATTGAAGAAAACATAATTGACCTCCCTTTTAAATGGACTTAAATTGGCTAAAAGTATGGGAATATGTTTTGTTGTTTGTTATGTGGATTCGATGTTAGCGCATAACATGGTGAACAAGATAAACGAACCAATCAATGAGGAACAGAACAAGATTCTAATGAACGTGTTGGAGGAGATTAGGTTCATAAAGCAACGTATTGTTAAACATGTGCTTAGAGAAAGTAGTCGAGTTGTAGACTTCTTGGCAAAAAATGGAAGCTATGGGTGAATCTGAATACACCTAAATGGACATAATTCTGTATCAATGGGTGCAGTTCTTATTCAATAGCACTTGGTTATTTATTGCTTTAATTTTCCTAAATTTTGTTACAAGTGTGAATGCATTTAGAAAGATTGAAGTGCGCTGCGTAAAGTGTGGGGAAGCTGATGATGGCGTGATATCTCAAATCATTCATTCTGATGGTTGTGTGATGGATATGTTGAACAAGATAAAAGAACCGATCAATGAGGAACAAAACAAGATTCTGATGAATGTGTGGGAGGAGATTAGGTTCACGAAGTAACGTATTGTTAAACATGTGCTAAGAGAAGATAATCGATTTACAGACGCCTTGGAAAAAATGGATGCTAGGGGTGAATCTGAGTACCCCAGATATGAGTATCCTCCAGAGGAGAAGCTATGGTCCCTTCTGCAAAGTGACTAATAAAGACCATAAAACGATGGTATAAGAGCTAGCAGGAAGAAATAGTATAAGTGTTGATTATGTATCCAAATGGGTAGAGGCTACTGCACTGCCAACTAATGATGGTAGCCGACTCATAAAATTTCTCAAAAATAAAAATGATACTCACTGTGCAGAAGGGACCATAGCTTCTCCTCTCATCTGGAGGATACTCTTATCTGGTGTACTCAGATTCGCCCCTAGCATCCATTTTTTCCAAGGCGTCTGCAAATCTATAATCTTCAAGCACATGTTTAACAATACATTGCTTCATGAACCTATAATCATCTCCCGCACGTTCATCAGAATCTTGTTCTGTTCCTTATTGATTGGTTCTTTTATCTTGTTCTCCATATGCATCATACAACCATCAGAATGAATGATATAAGATATCACATCATCATCAGCTTCCCCACACTTTACGCAGCGCACTTCAATATTTCTAAATGCATGCACACATGTAACAAAATTTAGAAATATTAAAGCAATAAATAAACAAGTGCTATTGAATAAGAACTACACCTCATTGATACAGAATTAGTAAATATGTCGAGTGTTCGATGCAGGATTACTAGAATGGCTGCTCATTTCTTAAGGACAGCGTTGGCCCAGCACCAAAACATTCTGCTCTCCATAACCTGCCATGACTGGAATCGTGCTTCCTCTTTCACCGATCGACTGCACTTCCACAACGGCAAGCCAAATCAAGTACCCCTGTAATCAAGAGATGAGCTGTTGAAGCGCCTTGCAGAGACAAAACAACAGCGGAGCAAACGGGAGAAAGATCTTAACCAATTAATATCTAAACATCAAGTTGTTGTGCAATAGTAGAATAATGTCAAACCAATCAAACACAAGTATTCTAATCAGGTTTTTGCATTTATGTATATTAGAATTGTTTGTCTAACAATGCTCAGGCTTCGGCCATAATGCAAATTAATATATTCAGTATAACCGTAGCCTGAGGATTTTAGACAAACCAAACTAATGTACATAAATGTAGAAACCTAAATGGAATACTTGTGTTTGACATTATTCCACTCTTGCACAACAACTTGATGTATAGAAATTAATTGGTCAAGCTCTTTCTCCCGTTTGATCCGCTGTTGTTTCATCTCTGCAAGGCGCTGCAACAACTCATCTCTTGATTATAGAGGTATCTTATTTGGCTTGCTATTGTGGAAGTGCAGTCGATCGGTGAAAGATGAAGCACGATTCCAGTCATGGCAGGTTATGGAGAGCGGAATGTTTTGGTGTTGGGTCAACGCGGTCCTTAAGAAACGCGCAGCGACTCTAGTAATCATGCATCGAGCACTCGACCTATTTACTAATTCTGCATCAATGGGTGCAGTTCTTATTCAAGAGCACTTAGTTATTTGTTGCTTTAATTTTCCTAAATTTTGTTACATGTGTGCATGCATTTAGAAAGATTGAAGTGCGCTGCGTAAAGTGTGGGGAAGCTGATGGTGATGTGATATCTCAAATCATTCATTTTGATGGTTGTGTGATGGATATGTTGAACAAGATAAAAGAACCAGTCAATGAGGAATAGAACAAGATTCTGATGAACGTGTGGGAGGAGATTAGGTTCATGAAGTAGCGTATTGTTAAACATGTGCTTAGTGAAGATAATCGATTTGCAGACACCTTGGAAAAATAGATGCTAAGGGTGAATCTGAGTACACCAGATAAAAGTATCCTCCAGAGGAGAAGCTATGGTCCCTTTTGCAAAGTGATGCAATTGGGGAAAAGTATTTGAGATTTCCTAATAAAGACCGTAAAAACGATGGTATAAGAGCTAGCAGGAAGAAATATTATAAGTGTTGATTATGTAGCCAAATGGGTAGAGGCTACTGCACTGCCAACTAATGATGGTAGCCGACTCATAAAATTTCTCAAAAATAAAATTTTCAGTCAATTCAGTCTAACTAGGGTAATTATATTTGGTGGAGGATCCAATTTTATAAACAAATCTTTTGAAAAACTCATGGAGCAAACATGTGTCCTCCATCATATATAATTATCGTAGGTAAACCGAATCCACTGAAAAAGTTATTTTTGAGAAATTCTATGACTCAGCTACCACCATTAGTTGTCATTGAAATAGCCTCTACCCATTTAGATACATAATCAACACTTTTTTATATTATTTCTTCTTGTTTGCTCTTATATCATCGATTTTACGGTCTTTATATGGAAATCTCACATATTTTTCCCTAATTGCATCACTTTGCATAAGGGACCATACCTTCTCCTCTCCTCTGGAGGATACTCTTATCTGGTGTACTCAGATTCGCCCCTAGCATCCATTTTTTCCAAGGCATCTGCAAATCTTCTCTAAGCACATGTTTAACAATACATTGCTTCATGAACCAATAATCACCTCTCAAACGTTCATCAGAATCTTGTTCTGTTCCTCATTGATTGGTTCTTTTATCTTGTTCCCCATATCCATCACACAACCATCAGAATGAATAATATGAGATATCACATCATCATCAGCTTCCCCACACTTTACGCAGCGCACTTCAATCTTTCTAAATGCATGCACATATGTAACAAAATTTAGAAATATTAAAGCAATAAATAATCAAGTGCTATTGAATAAGAACTACACCGCATTGATACAGAATTAGTAAATATGTCGAGTGTTCGATGCAGGATTACTAGAATGGCTGCTCGTTTCTTAAGGACGGTGTTGGCCCAGCACCAAAACATTCCGCTCTCCATAACCTGCCATGACTGGAATCGTGCTTCCTCTTTCACCGTTCGACTGCACTTCCACAACGGCAAGCCAAATCAGGTACCCCTGTAATCAAGAGATGAGCTGTTGAAGCGCCTTGCAGAGACGAAACAACAACGGATCAAACGGGAGAAAGAGCTTGACCAATTAATTTCTAAACATCAAGTTGTTGTGCAAGAGTGGAATAATGTCAAACACAAGTATTCCTAACCATATCATGTGTGCATGCATTTAGAAAGATTGAAGTGCGCTGCGTAAAGTGTGTGGAAGCTGAAGATGATGTGATATCCCATATCATTCATTTTGATGGTTGTGTGATGTATATGGTGAACAAGATAAAAGAACCAATCAATGAGGAACAGAACAAGATTCTGATGAATGTATTGGAGGAGATTAGGTTCATGAAGCAACGTATTGTTAAACTGGACTACAAATATCTGCTATCCAGTTCCTTGTCATTTAGGGTAGGATGATTTAGACAGTACAAGGCCTTAGATGACAATGGTCACTATCATTAGCAGCACTAAGATCAAACGAAAAACAGTCATTCCCCCACTATCTGTGAAATGGAAAGAAAACTCACATGTTCTCATACTACACTAACTACTAGACAACATTGACCTATATCATCTAGTATTACAAAAGTTTAAGATTCAGGTTTGAAATTAAGATAAAAAAAATAAATTGTATCTAAACAGGAGCTGGCCGAGTTGCTAATCGTGTCCTTGTGAAGGGACCTTTTGTCAGAGCTTCCACCGGCTACTTTTTAGACTATGCAAAATCTTAGATAATAATAAATATGCAAACGAAGAACAAGTCAGAATCCCAGTAAATCTATACTGATCTACACTAAAAAAGCAAATAAGAAAGCTGAAGGGACCTTTTCGTCAACAATGATTTGCACTAACTCTTACTGTCTCACAAACACAAAATGAAAAATAAAGAATTTTTATGTATTTTTAGACTTCATACGACAACCGTATCATATACGACAAACATGGCTATAGTACAGTGGAAGTGGTTGTCGTATTTCAGCTTAAAATACATTTTTGACATTTTGTGGAATGTTTTTGGAGTTTTTAAAATATTAGGATTTCTGAAGTATTTCACGCCTTAGGAACACGTGTTACCGGGATTTAAAGCAATAAAAGAGATTTTGGATTTTGAATAAAAAAAATTTGGTTTGTCAATTTTTTTTATTATAATAGTTTTATGATTTTTAAACTATTTCACACCTTACGAATGCGTGTTATTGGGATTTAAAACAATAAAAGAGATTTTGGATTTTGAATAAATGGTTTGTCACTTTTTTTTATTATAATAGTTTTTATGATTTTTAAAGTATTTCACGCCTTATGAACGTGTGTTATTGGGATTTAAAACAATAAAAGAGATTTTAGATTTTTAATAAAATATTTTTGGTTTGTCACTTTTTTTTTTATTATAATAGTTTTATGATTTTTAAAGTATTTCACGCATTAGGAACGTGTGTTATTGAGACACAACGATTGTCGCTCCCGGAATATGGGTATTGGATAATTTATTGTGAATCCATTTTATTGGGTTCTATATTCGTTTTATTGGAAGAATGTTTTAATTAAAAGAATTAATAGAATCAAAGAATCAACTTAGTAGTGTCAGAACAAGTTAGAGAGTTAGACAAGTATATACATGAAAAATGCTCAATGCATCAATAATTAATTAAAGAATTTGAGGAAGTGCGATAAATGTCTCAACCTAGGGTTTTGTCTCCGCCGCCTAGGGCGGCCGCCAACCCGTCCTCAACTGCTGGAACGCCACCAGGGACGGTGGCGCAAGCTCCCCCACGATCCTGGAGGTGCTCCCATCACCTTTGTTGATCTCTTAAGAGGCGCACGTCAGCACACCAACCCTATCCGCGTGCGTAGGGATCTACTAGCCGAGGGTTTAATAACCAAAAGCTTTGTCGGACCGAATCAGTCTATACCGAGATTCACCATTGCCGAATCGGTTGATATTGAGGCCAGTCGAGAATGGGAGGAGGCGTGGGTTGTCAAGTTCTTAGGGAAGAACATTGGTTATATGGCACTGCATGATCGCCTAAAGCGAATGTGGAAAATCCAATGCACTATGACTCTTATTGAAGTTGGATACGACTGTTTCATTGTCAAGTTTGATCTTTTGTCTGATAGGGAAACGGTTATTAACGAAGGTCCGTGGATGATTTTTGACCACTAACTGGCGGTCATGCCTTGGTCGCGGCACTTCAACCCTCGCACGACTCAAGTTGATAAAATGCTGGTATGGGCTCGCATGAACGGGTTATCTATGCAATGGTTTCGTGAAGATATCTTGAGTGCTCTGGCGTCTGGTATTGGTGAGGTGGTTAAGTTTGATAATAGCACCAGGGATTCCTCTAAGGGCCGATTTGCACGAGTCCGTGTCGCCCTTGATCTTACTAAACCCGTTACAGGGAAGATTATGGTTAACGATGAGTGGATTACGGTTTCTTATGAAGGATTACATTTACTTTGTACTAAATGTGGTCGCTACGGACACTTCGATAGGGATTGTTCCTATGTGCATAATGAGGATAAGGATACGAGTGCCGACAGTCACGATGTACCTGTTGATCATCCACCATGTACTGATGCTCAGGGTGATCAGGGAATGCATGAAGCGAATGAACTTAGCCACGAGCCGGCGTTTGGTGAATGGCTTAAGGTGGTAAGGAAGGGGAATCGTAAGCCTAGACCGCGGCCTAAGAAGGCGGAGGAGCCAGAGGTAGGGTTGGAAGAGGTGGTTCCGGAGGATGAGGGCGTTAGGGTGACTGGAAAGGTTCTCTTGGAGGATAAAGGAATGAAGGGGAAGGGGGTGGTTGAGTGTCTGAAACTTTTGACAAATTTCGTCAACACGAGCTTTTTTTATAGAATATCCCAAGTTCGAATTTATTAAATGAAAAGAGTTATGATTTATGGGAAGGGGTTTAAGGATATATTTCACTTTTTATTACTCATGTGGGAAACTTTGATTTCAAACGGCGCTGTGGACCTCCCTGGCATGAAACTTTTGACAATTTCCTGCCTTGAAGATCCTTGCCATGAAACTTTTGACAAGTTCCCATTACATGAGTATTTTCTGAAACATAGTAATTATGGTTTTCAATTTTATTTAATGAAACCACTTTATGAAGATGGAGTTGGGATTAGGGATATATTTATAGGTTGTCACGTTTTTATTACTCGTGTTAAGAAACTGTGCCCCCGAAAGCGCACGGAGTCAAAAATTGCAGTATTTATAGTAAGTACCGGATCGTTCACTGGAGGATGTGCGATGGAAGCAGGGCCCACGTCGTTTACTAAGATTTTCCACTCGGTTACTCGATTCAAGTTTGTGTTTTGACTATCAACTACTTGACAGAATTTAAACTAAGCTATGAAAGCAATTACAATTAAAGCAGATAAAATTATTCTAGAAAGCGAATTAAATTTAATCTAAGAAAGCAATAAAATTATTCTAAGAAAGCGGTTAAGATTATTCTAAGAAAGCATATTTAAAATGAGACAGAAGGGACAGGAAGAAAATAATAAAAATTGGACAAGATTCAGATGAAACACAATTAAACTCCCATTTTGTTACACAGATCTTAGCTAGGGATAATCCATTCAGATAGCTAATTCTCATGCTTCCTATACCATGTTCCCTTTAACAGACAGGTACTTACAGTACGGATTTACATGCCTTAAGACAACAAAATCTAAGATACCTCAGATATATAACTGCCCCTGCGTAGAGGTGTGTCATTTATCTGTGGTGGATAAGCAACACCCGACAAATCATTAGTTGAAATGCCAAGTACTGCTATCATTCTCCCATGTCACACCAAAAGATTCTAATCAAGCCCTGAACTATCCCTTAACTATCAGTCCTAGTAGCAGTTACACAACTCTCAATACAACCGAGTGACCTCTAACGAAAGCATTTAAAAGAAAGCGATAAAGAAAGCATTTAAAATCCTATCACTCGGAGGTTTTTGAAAGTCTGACCCTGGTAGTAAAAGAAGGCCCCCAGTCAGAATGACTGGGTGTGGATCAAGAATTCCCTATTCTCGGTGAACCGCTCGCAGTGTTCACTTCCCGTCGGGTGGTTATGAGATACAAATTAATGAAACGAACTAATAGATTAGTTCGTTCCGGATGCACTCACTCAGGACTCAAAAATAGGCATTGGCAGAAGAGGATAGCAGTTGAAAGGAACTCAACCCTATCTTAGAAAATAACCAAGGCCTATGTATTGTTCCTCTAGAATTATCTATCACACCGTATTTGAATCCAAGTGGACCCCATCTCAGTGTGATATTTAATACCAGATTTCCAACACAAAGCAATTTTGGAAAATAATAGATATTTGAAAATCATTCCGTAAACAGGTACTAGACTCTCAATTAAAATACAGACCCTTTCAGTCTAGGTGAGACCTAATCGCTGACTCTGCTTCTAATTTCCCAAAATCAACCCCCAGTCGGATATGAATTAGTCATAACTGTGGAATTTATCCCTTACTTAGATCCGAATTTTATAAATGAATTTTTGTTGGAAATTTATTGTGAGACATCTGATTTAAATCTAGACTTCTATGTCCAAGGGAAGGATCCCAAAATAATATTGACCACGATATCTACATAATAATATCATGCATAAATTTATAAAGAAGTGTAAAATTAAATTAACCCAAAATATAAAGTGAGTTTAGACAGAATGTGAAACACAGAGATGAAATAGCCGGAGATGAGAAGAATTTATTTGGCTAAAGAGATGACTGAAATAATCAGGATAACCTGGACTGCAAACACCTGCTATCCAGTTCCTAATTATTCCAGATGGAAAGCTTTTAGACAGCAGAATAGTCTTAAATGACAGTGGTCGCTATCATTTAGACCCTTACTATCTGTGAATTGGAGAAAAACCTACATGTTCTTTCGCTGTCTTAATTACTAGACAACATTGACCTATGTCGTCTAGTGTTGGCACAGTTTGAGATTCGGGTTTGAAATTAAGATAAGAAAAATAAAACTCTATCCGAATATGAGTCAGCTGAGCAGCTATTATAATCCCGGATGGAAAAACCGCCAAGGCTTCCACCGACCACTGCCCGGACCATGCAAAATAACATCTAGTAATTAATATACAGACCACGAGCTAGTTTATCCGTGTGGGAATACCCGCCAACATTAGTCTGTTATATCTCTTACTAGCTGTTTCACACAACACGGGTAAAGACAAAATAAATAAAAGAAAATATTTTTGGGTCATCTTGTATGAGAGACATTGGTTTCTCATGCAAGGGTATGGAAATTATTCCATAATTACTCTTTATGGTCTAAATAATCACTCATTCCATAATTAATTAATTACAGTCCGGATTATATACTTAGATCATTAGAGTTTAATTTTTGTAGAAGAATCTTTTAATGGAAATTGAACAAAGTTCTTTATATCAAATTAATCATGGGTTGAGATCATTGGATTTCAACCTCAAAATATTAATATAAAGGTTCAATTAATTAATGGGGTGAGATGGAGAATAAAAATTTGGCAAAAAGGTGCCATGCATGTCGTGAGACAGAGTTTGTGTCGCGGACCGTGGGTCCACGACAGGGGGATCACGACAGGAGAGGTGGGAAATAAGAGAAATTGAATTATTTTGAAAATTAGGGCTGCTTGTGTCGCTAGACAAAAATCCGTGTCGCTAGGCGTGGCCTCGCGACAGGGGTCTAGCGACACAAGGTTTGAAAATTCAACAAGGGCATAATTCCTGTCGCGGAACAAGGAGTGTGTCGCGGACCGTGGGTCCACGACAGGGGTTTCGCGACAGAGCCCTTCCAGAACAAATTGCAAGTATTTGGGTCCTCTGTCGCTAATCAAGGAGTGCTGTCGCGGACCGTGGGTCCGCGACAGGGGTTTCACGACAGAGGGATTTTAAAAATTTTATAAAATTTTGGCAGCATAACGCCTAATATTGCATTGCATGGAAGTGCGTTGTGATCCGTGGGAGCACAACGGGAAAATTACGTTGCAACCCGTGGGGTTACAACGTGATGCAATACAATATAGGAAATGCAATTTTTAAAATAAATATGCACAAACACTTTAATACTTTTCCTTTTCTAGATCTAATGTATTAAAAATGAAGATAAAATAATAAAACAAAATAAAAATACCACCTAAAAACTAAAGAGAGCAAGAACAGAATAATAATAATAAAATAACAAAAACTAACACTAGTGGCAACAACAGACCTAAACCATGCTAGCATACCAAAATTAAAAATAAAACATACACTATGTCCATCAAAGGGTAAATATAAGGTGTTTATGCATTTATTAGATCTAACTAAAGCATCAAAACTAACTAAACAAAAGAAATAAATAAAATAGTCAAGTGACTAAAAAGAAGCAACAAGACAGTAAGCAACCCATGGAAAGAGATCCATACAGATTTTGTTGGGAAATATTTTCTTGATCATTTCAACAAAATATGGTTTAAAATACACCTATTGATTAAGTGTTTTCAACCCAAAAATACAAAATATAAACTGGAAAAAAAAAAGAAATGAACACTAGCTACACGATTTTATTACAAACAGAATTTAAAACTAAGCTAAAGTCTATCCCTACATTACATAAAAATAAATTAAACTACCTATTCTAACCTATTTTTGGAGAGCACAGTGGTGCCTCCAAGAACAACTAAAAAAAAACTAAAGTGTAGCTAGGTTACTGTTCAAAGGGGTGGGAGGATATATTTATAGAGAGTGAAAAAATAAGCCCTAGGCCCATTTAAGGCCCGTGTCGCTAGACAGAATTGCTGTGTCGTGGAACAATTTGTGGCTAGGGACACAAAATTTGATTGCATTTCACTTCAGGGCTGTGAGTATGAGGGGACGAGAGCTCGAGTCCCAGGAGGATAAGACGAAAATCTCATACCCAACGGGACCTCAAGTCCTGGGAGCTTCCAAGTAATTTGACATGTGATGAAACTTAAATTGAGGGGAGCTTCCTTTTTATTTTCTCTCTCCCTGTCACGGAGCTCTGTCCTGGTCGCAAACCATTTCCCAGTCGCTAGGCCACGTCTAGCGACCGGGGTCTCTGTCTTTAGCCTCTCTCACAGTCCTTAAGCTATTTTTTTCTTGTCCTTAGACTCCTGTCGGTAAGCGTGGTCTCGCGACCGGATGGGATTTTCTCTTTCTCGACAGGCTTTAGGCTTTAGTCTAGGGACTGGGGTCCCGAGGTCCGGATAAATTTTCTCTCTCTTTTTCTTTAATTTTTCTCTTTCCTCCATTTTTATTTTCTTCTCCCAATATTTTCTTTCTTCACTTGTCTCGTTCCTTCTTCCTCTCTCGACAGCTCTTCCATTTTATCCTTCTTCTTTCTTCTTTCTCCTCCATTTTTCTTTCCATTTTTCCAATCTCATTCTTTTTTCGTTTCCAGTTTTCCTCCTCCTCTTGCTTTCTTCTTTATTGAGGAATAGATGGAAGAAGAAGAAGGGGGCGGGGGTCGGCGGCGGCCGTGGTGGCGCAAGGTTGGAAGTGGTGGTGGTTTCAAGGGCGGAGATGGTGGAGGCGATGTCCGGAGGGATTGGTGGCTGCGGGGACGGTGGCCGGAGTTGCAAAGGCAGGCGGTGGAGCTGTGGTGGTGAAGGTGGGCGGCGGCTGTAGATGTTGGCGGTGGCGCGAGGGCGGCGCTTGGAGGCGGAGCTGCGGTTGGTCGGATTCGGAGGAGGCTCGAGGATGGAGGAGGGTGATGAAAGTGGATGGTGGTGGTCGCGGGTGTTGGCCGGAGGAGGGTGAAAATGGTGGTGGGTGGTCGGAAGTGGAGGAGATGAAACTGTGGTGGCGGTGGTAGTGGCCGGCGAGGGCCGCCGGCGCCGGGGGGGGGGGGGGGGGGAAATTAGGTTTAGGGTTAGGGTTTATTTTTAGGGTTGGGCCAAGGTGTTGGGCTTGAAGATGGGCCTGAAAGTGTTGGTGTGGTTTGGGCTTGGATGATTGGACTAGGGTGGAATTGGACTGAAAATATTGGATCAATTGTGGTTGGGCTGGGCTGGAACAAATTGGATTGGACTGCAACTCTTGGACCAATTTAAATTAAATCACCTGCAATTAATTAAAATTAAAAGTGATTAGTGGACCAATTAATGTTTAATTATAGCAGAAAAATAGAAATAAAAATAAACATAAAAATTATAAATATATAAACATCAAATATGAAATAATATAAGTATATTTATTTCCACTTGATTATTTTGTTTGTGTTCCGTTTAATGGACTCGTGTTCCACCGAACAGATACTACCAAACCATAATTATCAAACGTGGGATTTTTAATAATTTATCATGTTTTTGGCTTTTTTAATATAAATTTAATAAAAATAACAATATTTTTGTATTTTTCAATACCAGCTTATTATTTATACAAACTTGCATATATCTGTCAAATTCAACTGCTTTCTTATTTAAATAAGACCGGAATTCGATCAAATGTCCGTATTAGACACGGAAATAGATTGAAAATAATTGTCAATTTTGGCCATTATCAGTGTCCTGCACCTAAACCTTCTCAACGGGTGGATGTCGAAGCCACTGCTAGCCATGCACTGGCAGTTGTTCCATATGTCAGTAGCACGAGGCGTGATCCGTCTGGCTTGCATGGCGTTTAACGGCCACGCTTCGAGACTAGGCGACGATCCTATGAGGTGTGTGGCTCGTATACAGGGTTGCCGCCAGTGGACGGGGCCAACCAATTTATGTTACTTCGGTCTCTACCTGATGAAGATTACCATGAGGGCGAGGAGATGGAGTCAAAGGGCAGTGAGAGTTGGGCAGATGCCAATGATGGCGGCTTCCAGTTTGGAGGCTCTCAATAGCCTTGGGTTTTTTTCCTGCAAAGGGTTAGTTCGCTTCTCTCATTTATCATTATTATGTTTGAATTTAAGGACTTCTCTATTATTGCATGGAATGTTTGTGGAATTATGAGTCGTACTGCACAACGATGGATGAGTGATCTGCTTCGAGATTATAAGCCTGATATTTTATGTGTTCTTGAGCTGCGAGGACAGTTTTCTCGTGTTCGGGCCTTCTTCAGTCGATTAGGGTATATTGATGTCTCGATTGAGGAAGCTATTGGTATTGGAGGTGGACTCTGGATTTTGTGTGCTCGTAATATTGCTTGCACGGTCTCTGTCTTGAAAGCAAGTCCTCACATGATTACCTTAGAGCTCACTAAAGGCACTTGCTGTTGGGCAGTCACAGCTCTCTATGTAGACCCTAATTATCAACGGCGTAAAATTAATTGGCAACACCTTGCTGAAGTGGCGGATATGGTGGAGGTGCCGTGGGCTGTCCTCGGTGACTGGAATGAAATTGCATGTGAACAGGAAGTCCAAGGTGGCATCTTCTTAGCTGATCGGGCTGCTGAGCTTCATAGAGTTTTTGATCGTTTTCACCTGATCGCCATGTCCACAACTGGTCCGGAATTTACATGGACTAGGATGGCGGGGGCGGGTAGAAGAATCTGCAAAAGATTGGATCGGGGTATGGCAAACCCTAGCTGGGAAACCCTTTTTGAGGATGGCAGAATCATACATCTTCCACGTCTGGGTTCAGACCATTTTCCTTTAAAGTTGACTTGTGGTGACGGGCGTGCGGCCCGAGTTGATCGGCCTTTTCGATGGGAGATTATGTGGAAGGAACATGTGCAATACAAAGAGGTGGTGGCAGTGGCGCGAGATAAGGGTGGGGATTGCTTGTTTAATATTCTCAAGGAGGTTCAGGATGCTTCAATCACATTCAATAAGGAAGTGTTTGGTCACCTTCGCGATAGGAAGCGCAAGCTCAAAAACCGTCTTGCAGAGATTGAGAAACGGCTTCAACGGGTTGACTCGGCCTGGCTTTGGAGGCTCTTTGATGAGGTCAGTACAGAGCTTTCTACCGTTCTTATGCAGGAAGAACTCCATTGGCATCAAAAATCTCGTGATCGTTGGATCCATGCCGGGGACAGAAATACAAAATATTTCCATGCTCGAACGAAAATTCAACGGAAGAGGAATCGGATTTATGGCCTCCAAGTTGATGGTGATGACTGGGTCCATGATCAGTCGATCTTACAGGCTCACGCCATTAAGTACTTTACCGCCATGTTCGCCATCCCTGCCATGCAGCCACACGGTGATGGACTCCCCATGTTGTCGCCGCTTTCTAGTGCTCATATAGATGACTTGTCTGCTGAGGTATCTAGCCGAGAGGTGGATTCGGCTCTTGGCCGCATGAGATCGCATGCCACCCCAGGGCCCGACGGATTTCCTGTGTCTTTCTTCAAAGAATATTGGGATGTGCTACAGGCTCATGTTACTCAAGTGGTGTTGAATGCCATGTCCACTTGTATTCTTCCCGAGGGTCTTGCCCACGCCTTCCTTTGCCTTCTAACGAAGGTGGATGTGCCGAGAAGTTTAAAGCAATTTCGGCCATTGACTTTGTGTAACATTGTTTTCAAGATCATTACTAAAATTCTTGTTAACAGATTAAGGCCGATTTTATGTGATGTTATTGGACCATTTCAGTCGGCCTTTTTACCAGGCCGAGGAACTTCAGATAACGGGATTCTTCTTCAGGAAGTGATATCTTCCCTTGAGCGCTCTCGCTCAACAACTAAGGGCGTGGTGCTTAAAATTGATCTTGACAAAGCTTTCGATATGGTTAGTTGGAGTTTTATGGAGGAGTGTTTATATGATCTGGCGCTCCCGGAGAGTTGCAGGAAAATTATAATGACAAGTGTTTCATCTTCTAGCTTCTCCATTTTATGGAATGGCTCGCCTGTTGGCCATATTAATGCAGCACGTGGATTGCGCCAGGGGGATCCATTGTCACCGTACTTATTTGTCATTGTTATGGAGAAGCTCTCCAAAACTATTCTTGATATGGTGGATTCGGGTTATTGGAAGCCTTTAAGGTTATGTACAGGCGGCACGGGTATTTCACACCTTATGTTCGCTGACGACTTGATTCTATGCTCTGAGCTTGTTGAGGATAGTATCAGCACTATGGCCTCGGTCCTTCAGCGCTTTGGCTTCCGCTCTGGGCTGCATATGAATGCTTTTAAATCTACTGCCTTCGTCTCGCCTCATGCCACAGATGTGGAGCTTGCATTGATTGATATGCACTTGAGTGTGCCAGTGTCACCTAGCCTTGGCGGTTACCTTGGCTTCCCTACCATTCATGGCCGCCAGAAATTGGTCCATTTGGATCCGTTACTTCAGCGCATCCTGGGGCGCCTCTCCACTTGGTCTTCCCTTTTGTTGAATAAGGCTGGGAGAATTACATTGGCTCGCTCAGTATTGAATTCGCTTCAAGTCTATATGATGCAAGTGCATATGATTCCGGTTGGCGTCTGTACCAAAATTGACAAAATTATTCGCCGTTGGAGTTGGAAGGGTTCTGATGGGCGAGGCTTGCACTTAATTAATTGGGACGTCGTGACTCATCCTCGTTCGAATGGTGGTCTGGGCATACGCAAATGTCGGCAAATGAACCTCGCCTTGCTTGGTAAGAAACTTCGGGAATTCCTCACTACTGATAAATTCTGGGTTATTCTTTTGCGTAAAAAGTATGGGATCAACCGAGGTCTTATGCCATCTGACCACTACCGGGGTACGAAAGTTTGGAAATCTTTGGTGAAAGTGGCGACTACTTTCCATGCGGCCTATGGGGTTCGTCTTGGCAATGGTAACTGTTCCTTATGGTATTCTCCTTGGCTTGATGAGGAGTGTTTAGCCTCTCGTGTTCCTTTTGTCGACTTCCATGACATTCACTTGAGGGTTAAAAATATTGTTGATAATGGTCAGTGGAAGCTGCATGGCATTTATTATTGGCTATCTAATGAACTCAAGCTCCACACTCTATCCTTGCCGCCTCCTTTCCTGCATGTGGCTTCTCAGGATGTTATGCATTGGCGCTTTGACACTAGAGGCGAGTATACCGAGCGCTCAGGCTATATGTGGTTGAATTCCTTGACTGATACGGAAAAGGGTTGGAACTGGATGTGGAAGAACTTCATCCCGGAGAAAATTGGAGTCTTACTATGGATCCTCGGGCATGGGGCACTCCCATGCAACGTGCTTCGTTTTCGAAGGGGTTTGGCGGCTGCTCCGCTATGCACAATTTGCGGCGAGCATGAGGATGACTGGAGGCATGCACTCTTTACTTGTAGGTGGGCGGATCAGGTTTGGACTCGTGGCGGGTTCACTTCGATCCATGCCCTGTTGATAATGAGGACTGTCGTTTTTGGTTTGAATGGGCGTGGAGGACTTGGGGGACACGGTTTCTTGCTCTCCTCTGGACGGTTTGGTGCCATAGGAGCAAGCGCCTGTTCCGTGGTGTTAGTTTGTCTCGGGATAGCGTTCTTTTCAGGGCCGAGCGCCTAAGGATCCTTTTGGACTGTGCCGCGACTGTTCAACCTAAAGTGAGGGTGGCCAAGCAAGTCCGCTGGATCCCTGATGATGTTTCTGGTATCGTGTTACACACGGATGGTAGTGTTCTTGAGGATTCTCATTGCTTAGGTTTTGGTGCGGTCATTCGGTTGTCAGCTGGGCAATGGCTTGGAGCTTGTGGAGGTAATCTTGGTGCTCGACGGATTCTTGAAGTGGAGCTTCTGGCACTTAGGTTTGGTTTGTTATTAGCCGGGAGCATGGGATTGTGCCTGGCCGCGTGTTTTGTGGATTCACTTGAAGTCATTCGACTAGTGAGGGAAGAGGCCGCTACTCGTCACTCCTTGTGGCCGGTGATTTGCGAACGAGCTCTTCTTCGCAACATGGAGGGGTGTGTTCTCCATCATGTGTATCGTGAAGGTAATCAGGTTGCTGACGGCCTTGCTAGGAAGGCTGCTTGTTCAGAGGATTTCTACACCACTTGGGCCTTTCCGCCGGATGAGATCCGAGTCTCCTTGGACAGAGATTCGTCTGGAGCTCCTTATGTTCGTTTGAGTTAATTTTGTTGCATTTTCTTTTCCTTTCTTGTTCCTTTTCTTTTTTCGCTCGCCTCCTTAGGTTGTTTCACCAAAAAGAATTAATTAAATGAAAGAATAAATAAAATGTTACCCTAAAAAGAGCAATTATTAAAATATGACTATCAATTCAACAATAGTATTTACACCCACAAGCAAAGAATAAAAGAATTTAAAGAATTAAGACCTAAGTAAGTAGTAACAAATGCTCCCACACACCTTTGCCGACATATGAGTGTCATTGTTTACAAAAAAAAAAAGACCTAAGTAATAAATAATATTAATATTAAGAATACAAATAATATTAATATTAAGAATAAAAATAATACTATGTATAGATATAGATATATACTTACTAATACTAATACTCAAAATACATGTACATGTATAATATATTATTTAATATTATAAGAATGGTATTTTAATACTAAAAATATATATAGGAATACTACTACTACTACTACAACTACTACTACTACTACTACTAATAATAATAATAATAATAATAATAATAATAATAATGATAATAATAATAATAATATCTAGCCTATTATACTTATAAATAAGAAAGTTAGTCTATACAATTTAATATAATAAAAATATAAATATAAATAGTACTAAAAATAATAGTAGTAAAAATAATAAAAGAATTTTAGAGAACTATTATGTCCATTTTTATTACCAACTCTTATTTACATTAAATCCAAATTTTATCAAACACTCATTTTTGGCTTATTGAAACCACAATTTCTTCACTTCAACACCAACTATTAAATTTATTTCAAAATTCAAATCACACCAAGCAATTACTTGTTCCAAGTGACTGAAAATAATACCAAGAAAACCAAGTAAGCAACTAATCCAGTGAGATCAAGACAAGAGTCCAAAAACACCACCAAACTCAATAATACACACTTAAAAACTCATCTTTACCCTTTTCCAAACATCTCAATACTTCAATATCAACTAGAAACAACTCCATTATTCAAACCAATCAAATATCACTATTACTCAACTTTCATCTATACTTAAAAAATCCCCTAATTTATTTAATAATCCACAACAAATCCAACTTTCATATTTAAAACTTCCAACCATCAACAACAAATCTTCAAAACACCTAATACTTAAAAAAATATTTCTAACATCTAAATATAATCAATGTATAGTTTTTTTGCTTGATTAATCAATGAATATTAGTAGATCAAAACCTAAACCCTAAAATTTTACTACTTATTCAAACATCCACTCTTAAAATAATAGATCTACAACTAATCTAATATAATACTCCCTCTGTCCCACGAAGTTTGACACCTATTCTTTTTTTGGGTGTCCCACGAAGTTTGACACCTTTCCATTTTTAGATAAATTAAATTAATATAAATTTGATTAGAATTTTAATTATTGTCAAATCCCATTAAAAGTAATCACTTTCACTATTCTGCACAAATTCCAATACAATTTTACTTTTCTACACAAAGTCCCTTGTATTTCTTTAATTCTTTATATTTCAAAATTGGTACAGATAAAAATTGTATAAAATGTATCTTCTAAAACTACACGATTAGACGATTCTCACAAGACCACACTTGATTATTTTCTCTAATTACATCATTACGATAACATTAAGTCAAAGTTAACTAATAAACAGTATCAAAATTTATTAGAATCTTAAATACAAACACTCACACCACTTTAACTACTAAACCCCACCAACTAAATTACCGTGCCCAAAAAAAATGTATCAAACTTCGCGGTACCGAGGGAGTAGATACATCTACATATTATACACAACAAATTTAGCAAAACAAAGCACATATAAAAATAACAAAATAAAATCAAATAAAGCTATAAAAATTAACAGAGAGGAAGAATGGACCGATCTGGGAACATTACCACAACTGCTACTACTCCACTTTCAGGCCGCCACCAGCGGCGGCTCCCATGCTGTCCCGCTCGCTACTCACAACCGCGGCTCCTCTGCTCCGTCCATTCCACCTTCAACTCAACCTCTATATATGTGTTAAAGTACAAACTCAAGTCCCACATCGGAAGAATAGGGAAACATATCCCTAGATATAAGAGTCCACCCAACTCCATTAGTATGAGGCCTTCTGAAAGGAGCCCAAAAACAAAACCGTGCGGGCTTGGCCCAAAGCAGACAATATCATACTAATGTCGGAGTCAGGGTGGCGGTCGCAGTCCCAACAAGTGGTATCAGAGCCCAGGTTCGGGGGATCGAGTCAACAGACTCAAGCGGTGCATTGCATGTGTGGGAGACCCTCAAATTTGTGCCTTGGCGATTGGATCCGTGTCGGTGCCTTGTGTCGAATGTCCCTGATGTCTTAGTTGTCAGGCAGCGTGCCCATTGGTTAGAGCGGCGGTGCAAGATGATTTGGCGGATCAAGTTGATTATCGTTCGAGGGGAGGCCACGAGGTCTGTGGTCCTTGGTTTGAGGGGAGGTGTTGAAGTACAAACTCAAGTCCCACATCGGAAGAATAGGGAAACATATCCCTAGATATAAGTGTCCACTTAACTCCATTAGTATGAGGCCTTTTGGGAGGAGCCCAAAAATAAAACCGTGCGGGCTTGGCCCAAAGCGGACAATATCATACTAATGTCGGAGGAGTTAGGGTGGCGGTCGCAGTCCCAACAAGTGGTATCAGAGCCCAGGTTCGAGAGATCGAGTCAGCAGACTCAAGCGGTGGATTGCGTGTGTGGGAGACCCTCAAATTTGTGCCCTGGCGATTGTATCAGTGTCGGTGTCTTATGTCGAAAGTCCTTGATGTCTTAGTGGTCAGGCAGTGTGTCCATTGGTTGGAGCGGCGGTGCAAGATGATTTGGCGGATCAAGTTGATTATCGTTCGAGGGGAGGCCACGAGGTCTGTGGTCCTTGGTTTGAGGGGAGGTGTTGAAGTACAAACTCAAGTCCCACATCGGAAGAATAGGGAAGCACATCCCTAGATATAAGTGTCCACTCAACTCCATTAGTATGAGGCCTTTTGGGAGGAGCCCAAAAATAAAACCGTGCGGGCTTGGCCCAAAGCGGACAATATCATACTAATGTCGGAGGAGTTAGGGTGGCGGTCGCAATCCCAACAAGTGGTATCAGAGCCCAGGTTCGGGGGATCGAGTCAGCAGACTCAAGCGGTGGATTGCGTGTGTGGGAGACCCTCAAATTTGTGCCCTGGCGATTGTATCAGTGTCGGTGCCTTATGTTGAAAGTCCCTGATGTCTTAGTTGTCAGGCAGTGTGTCCATTGGTTGGAGCGGCGGTGCAAGATGATTTGGCGGATCAAGTTGATTATCGTTCGAGGGGAGGCCACGAGGTCTCTGGTCCCTTTTCATCGGCTTCTTCCAACAGGGCGGCATTAGCATACTTGAGATTTGGACGCCTAACTCTTGTTGACTTTCTCACTGGTGGTGGTGGTACTGGTTCTTCAATTTGATTATCTCCTTCAATTGGGTAGGCTTCTTCAATCAGGTTTCCATCATCAGTTGAGTTGCCTTCATCTCCCAATCTTTGATATACACCTGTTCTCCAAGGATTTTGTGTCACACCCTGCCCTTCATCCTTTGTGGATTCAACTTCATTCGGATTCAATTGAATTTGGCAGACTCCAAATTCCTCCTGAAAAATGTCTGATTCTGGAAGAACTTCCTTATTAGAGGACCACCACGAGGTAGTTTCATCAAACACTACATTGCGGGATGTGTAGCATTTTCCAGTTGTTGGATCACAATATTGCCAACCTTTTTTGCGATTTTCATATCCCACAAAAATACATCTAATGGCCTTTTTCTCCATTTTGCTACGTAAATGATCAGGAACAAAAACATAGCAAACAAAGCCGAATACTCTAAAATGACTAACATTAGGCTTCATATTCCATATTTTCTCAAATGGTGAGAGAAAATCTAACCTTTGTTGAGGAAGCCTGTTTATCACATAAGTCGCGGTATTCATAGCTTCTGCCCAAAAACGTTCAGGAGCATTTTTTGCATGTAGCATACTTCGGCATACCTCTGCCAAGTGTCTATTTTTCCTTTTGGAAACGCCATTCTGTTGTGGGGTATTAGCACATGTGAGTTGTCTGCGCACCCTGCACTTGCGAAGAAAATCTGAAAACTCATTTGATGTGTATTCTCCCCCATTGTCAGACCGAAGACAACGAACACTCTCACCAAGTTCTGCTTCAGCTGTCATCTTGAACTCTTGAAATTTTGTAAGAGTTTCAGATTTATTTTTCATAAAATAAACCCACATGTACCTTGAAAAATCATCAATGAAGGTCACCATGTATTTCCCACCAATTGAGCCATGCTTAACTGGGCCGAATACATCAGAATGAACCAACTCTAGTGGTTCCTTTGCTTGAAAACACTTCGTATGGCAACTGGTGTGCCTTCCCATACTGACATCCAGCACAAACAGTGTCTCTTTTCACTTCAAGTTGTGGAATTCCCTTGAGCATAGAGTTTTTCATTATCATGTCTAGCTTGGAATAGCTAACATGACTTAGTCGCATATGCCACAAGTCCGTCGTTTCATTTCGTCTTGCCCTGTCTACATATGCGGTTTCTGCAGACATCACATAGACCGATTCCATTCTCCGCCCCTTCATTACTACTGGATCTTCTGGAATCTCAATGTGCCGATATACCCTCACATCTTGCGGACCAAATAATACAAAGTGGCCAGATGATGTTAATTGTGCAACTGAAAGAAGATTTTTCTTCATACCTGGAACATGATAGACATTTTGAAGTGGCACCCTCGCATCATTATTTTGAGGAGTGACTATTGTATTACCAATGTGAGCTATTGGCAATTTTGAGTTGTTTGCTGTTACTACCACTCGACTTCCCACATATTTTGACACATTCTGCAACTTTTCTTTATCGCCCGTCATATGGTTTGAACAACCCGAATCAACAATCCAATCATTTTCATAATTGATCTGATTTGGTGTTATTGTGGTAAGAGATAAATCCTCTTCCTCCTCATCTGCAACAAATAATGCAGAGGCATCCCATTCATCTTCAGATTTTGACATGACAACATTGCTCTCCACAACCTTCTTCTTGGACCAACAATCTTTTGCTAGGTGACCTGCCTTTCCACAGTTATAGCATTTTCGAGTAAACTTCTTGTTATTGCCATAATTCCTTGAACTCTCTCCAGTAGAATTATTTCCTTCACCTTGGTGATTTTTGTCCTTATCACCATTCTTCTTGGATCCACTGACATGCTGATGACAGTCTTTTATAACTGTCATTTGCGTCCAATTTAGTGTCTTAATGATGATCTTTTGTTCTTAATTCCATAAGTTTTTAATGAATAATCACGGAAGATGTAAAAAGATGGAAGAAGAACCAAGATTGTGAAGAAACTGGAAATTACATAAAAATGACTTGAAATTCTAAGTTTTTATTACAAGTCTCGCACGCTATGTTTTTATTTGATCTGACTCACGCTTTATCATTCAGCAGGAAGTTAAGTTGAAAGGCTTCGGGAGATGGAAATGGACGTAGCGAGAAAAGAAATGAATGATGCGAGGACCCAAATACGAAATCAGGAAAGATTTAAGGAAAAATGTTCAGAAGCTGAAGTCCACGCGATGATCGTTTGACATCGCGAGGAAAGAAAGTTTGTGCAAGACAGGAGTCTTAAGTGTTATGGCGAGAAGCGAACTGTTGGAAGAAGACTGTGAAATCTCGCCTTGTTGAGAAAGATAATTCCATTTTAGACTCTCGCTTTGAAGGAACTGGACAAAGCGAGAGGAGAGCTATTCTGATGCGAGCGGTTATTATCCAAGGCGGAAGCAGTTACAACGCCCATCTATAAATAAGACCCTTGGGGGATCAGCTCAAGTAGCGGGAGATTGAAGAGAATAGCTCATTTTACTCTCCAGTTCATTTTTAGAATTCAGTAGGTAGGTTAGATAGGGTTTATTTTCGCTGCAATTTAATTCATGTTCTTCAGATTTGTAATTCGATTTCGCAGTAGATTTTCTTCGGAATATTTTAGTAGATTAGTTTGAGGGTACCCTGGAAGAAGGATTGCTATCGAAATGCTTTTGTTCATCCATTATGACGATCGCCATCTAGTTTCCGACTTCTTTGTTCAAATTCGCATTATTCTGATTGCAATCAGATTTCCAGGTGTATTTGTTTTTAATTTCTTTGCTATTCATGATATATGAAGGACGATCAGTTATCAAATTGTGTATTTCTTATCTTTCTGGTTACAATTTTGAAAGGTTTTATCAGAATTTAATGTTCTTCAATTCTGTTTTAGAGAAGTATAGACCTCAAACACAATATTCGCTTCTTGGAATATGCATTACATCGATAATTCAATTTTCGAGATCATGCTACTATCATATCTTTAATTCGTAATCTGTCTGCCCTAATTACTCAAGAAGTTTGGATATTGTAATCGAGTTAGGTATGAAACTGCCAAAGTCATGAATTCATTAGATTTTCTGTTGATAATATACTTTGATTACAAATTTAGAAGCAATCCGCAGAAATTAATGTTCAGAACTTTAAGAAGTTCCTAAGACCCATGCAGTGTTAACCATCGCGTGATAATCTTTAAGAATTAAACAACTCTAAATTCTCAAATCTGGACGTAGAAGGTTCCGTTGTTTCATTATTTTCTGAATAAATTTTCCAGAAGGTAGTTATGATAAATTTTAGGATTTGATCATTTACTTCGTATAAGGATAAAATCACGCTTCATCTTAAAAGATGACGCGAGGAATTATCCAGACAACTTTGTTTCAAAAGAAGTTATTTCAATGCTCTAGTGATGTCATTTTGACAAAGCGAGAGAGCCAACTTGAAATAGCAACAGAATTGATTTCCATTCTTTGGGATATCAAATACTCATTTCTTATACATAACCCCTATTCTATAAGTAGGAATTGAATAATCTCGCCGCATTCTTTTAGATTATATTGCGAGGGATTCAGTTCTTTGTATAAACTAAATCTAAGGAACATTCCTTGAACAATAATTCCCTCCACGCTGTACAGACATAGTGTGCGGAAAATTGGAATGTTCATAGTTTGAATCCCAAAATAGTTACTGCGAGCTATCTTGGACATTTATTTTGCAGAATTATTTCTCATAGGAAAGTAATTTCCTAATTCTGTCTAGTTTCCAGTTTATATTTTGGAAACACCCTAGCATTTTGATTTAGAGGACTCAGAACCCTCATCGTTTCTTTATACATATAATACTACTTATACATGATATTTTGGGATATTTCCCTCTTTATGATGAGCACTCCTACTTCTCAAATATAGACTCATAATTCATATTTGGAATTCACGTTAGTATTTTCATTAGCACATTGAGAAAGATGATGATATAAGTTTTCTCAATCATTATTTACTTAGGGTAATGAAGAAAAAACTTGTTCTTTAGTTGGGCATTTAGTACCTGTCGTTTAAAAGGGAAAGATGTTTCAAAAACCATCTTTTGTCCCAATAATTAATGGGAATTCTAAGAACATTAATTTCCAGGGTTCATAGCTTTATGGTTTGCACTATATGCTGTGGGTAGGTTAAATATTCTTTCTAAGTCCTATTAATCCTGAGTCAAGTCATGGGTATTCAGAATTGTTTACGGAGACTGCCCACGCTGAAACATCAATATGAATCTGAATAGTACAGTTAAGTCAAGGATTTTGATTAGCAATTTTATCTTGATATACTTACAGGACTATTATTTCTTATAAATACTTGAAGGAGTTACTCTAAGAAGTTAAAGCTTGTGTAACCAATGGATGATAGATTTAAATATTTGCTTTCTTGTTTCTTGTAGAGGACATCCATTATAGGGGCATGAGATTTTTATCTCATCTCAGAGCAATAAAGAGAATAACTTCAAGTTCAGATGAATGTATGATGGTTTAGATGTGACCTTGGGTTGCCAAAGGCTTAATTTGAATCTGAAAGAGACAGATTAAGTGACAGTTCTGAAAGCTGTTGTTGCAGAATGAGTCTGACCGATCATTCTATGATATTAGTACCCCATGATTTCAGTGCTTAGAATGTCATGACACTGAATCACAAGTACCTGTCTTGGGAAGTGATTTAAGACATGCAGATTTGGTTACCTTGCATATAGGATTTGTTTATCTCAATGAGCTTCCATCTTGTTTCTAATCATTGAAGTATGGTAATCTCATCATATTCCTATTTCATTTGTTTGTCTTAGTCCACATTATTTTTAACTCATGAACTCAAGAATATATTCATATCATTCAACATCTTTCTTTATTTTCTTTACAGTTTTATGCATTTACTATTCAGCATTTAATTCTTAGTCATCATCATTACACCATCCTTTAACCAAGAGTAGAAACAAGTTCTGGAACCAATAATCCTATTAAAACACTTCTATCGTGTAACTCTCCAGAGAACGATCCCGACAAATATAAATAAATACTGCAAGCTTGATACCGTGCGCTTTCGGTAGGCAGACCAGGCATTACTCTTGAATAGTCCTATGAGAAATGTAGTGTAAAGATAATCGAGAGATATGTAGCAGGTAAGTCACACACAAAGCTTCATGGCGCCGTTGCCGGGGAGGGTGTAGCGTTATGAATTTTAGGACTATAGATACTCTTTGGTTTAATTGTAATTATTTACTTTTTACCATATTGAATAAATTCATTAATTCTTTCATTTTGTTCACAGAGAAATCTCAACAGTTTATGAGCGAAAGAACAACTCGATCTTCAAGGCAAGCTTTGCTTCCTTTTAATTATGAACTTGAAAGAACAGCGAGGCTGATCAGAGCGAACGCTAGAAGGAGACAAAGAGATCTTGTAGAAGGGAATCTTTCAACGATAACTGGAATGGCTAACAATGGACAAAATGACGGACCTGGAAACTTACCAAATGGACAGCCAGAAAATCAGCAAAACATACCACTTCGAGGACCTTTTCAAGCACCACAGAGGGCTGCTGCGCCACAATTTGTTCATCAGCATTACTTTCCACCTAATTTTGCTAATCCTGATCCAAATCCTCAAGAAGAACAGTATCAATCATGGCAACCAAATGTTGATCAGTACTTGGCTGGAACAGATGAAGAGGTTGATATACCACCTGGTATATTAAACTTGGCATCTTCCAGAGCTTTTTACGGGTTGAGTGCTGACACTTGCATCTTAAAAAGTGTGTTGAATTGAGTAAGACAGTAAAGAAGGGTAGAGCTTCAAGAGAAACCATTCAACTAGCAATGTTTCCATTCTCTTTGGATGGTTCTGCGAAGGAATGGTATGACTCATTGAATGCTCAACAGAAGTCTACTTGGCCAGAACTAGTCAGAAACTTCTTACTCAAGTACTTTCCAGAAAGTAGAGTAGATGAATGGGTAGATAAGATTTCTAGCTTTAAGATGAGAAAAGGAGAATCTTTGAAGGATGCTCGAGACAGATTCTTTGATATGCTTAAAAGATGCCCGCATCATGGTATCACAGAAAGAAGACTTTTGAAGATTTTTTTCACAGGACTTACTCACACTTGGCAGATGATGATCAATGCCATTGGAGGGGAACAATTACTTCAGATGCCACTTGATAGAGCTTGGTCAACAATAAATATCATAACAGCTAGCAGAGCAGTCCTCCAAGATGATGACCCTCCGTCACCCACAAGAAAGAGTCTTGTTATCCATACAGACAAACATGAAGAAAAATTTGCAGCACTCACTAAACAGATTGCTGAGTTACAGCTAGCTCAGCAAACAAGTCAACAAATTCAGCATCAACAACAACAACCTGTGATGATTCTTCAACCTACTCCCATGGAACCAGTTTATCAATGTGGAATATGTTCTGGACCACATCATAATGATCAATGTCCGCAGCTTCAGGAAGCACCTAAACAAGATGAAAGTTGTAATTACACTGGTTTTCAGAACAAGCATCCAAACTTGAGCTATGGTAACACTCAAAATGCACAGAATGCACATCTCCTGAATCCTCCTCAACAGAACCAGCAGCAGTTTCGTCCTCAGCAACAATTCTATCCTCAGCAGCAAATGTATCCTCAGAGACCTCCTCAACAAATGAATCAGCAGAATAGAACATATGGACCATTTGCACCAATGCCTGCAAATTTTCCACAGCAACCAGTGCCACCAAGCCCTTATCTTGTTGTTCAAGATAATACTTATTCTTTAAAGGTGGAGAATGCTCTGAATGAGTTTATTGTTAAGCAGACAGAGACGAATAACCAACTGCAGGCTTCAATCAAGAATGTTGAAAATTCAGTAACAGAGATGGCCAAGTTATTACAGCAAAGAGAAAAAGGAAACCTACCAAGTTCTTCTGAAACAAATCCACAATGTAAGGCAGTTACGTTGAGGGGAGGGAAAGAAGTTGTTGATCTCGAATTTGAAAAGAAACGAGATAGGTTGCTACAGCAGAAAAAGTTCAAAGATGTCCAGACAATGGAAGAAGATGATCAGCTTGAAGAAAGGCGGATACTTGAGGATAAGGGTTTGGAAAAGAATGTCTCAGGACACTCCTTTCCAAAGGAAAAAGAGGGATGTAATGATATCCCTAACTCTACAGGTAACAAAAAGGATTCACTGGATGAACACATGCCCAGGATACCATATCCTGGGAGACTCAAAAATGATCTTCAAGAAATTAAATTTAAGAAATTTATTGAAAAGATTAAGGTCATTGAAATCTCAATCCCTTTGGTTGAATTAATTGCAGAAATGCCCACTTACGCTAAGTTTCTGAAAGAATTGATTTCAGGGAAACGAAGTGCGGGAGAGCAGCAAATGGTGGTCTTAAATCAGAATTGCAGCTTGGTTCTTCAACTGCGGATTCCTCCAAAGCTTGAAGATCCAGGGAGTTTTACTTTACCCCTGATTATCAACTGTAAAGAAGCTGGACATGGGCTCTGTGACTTAGGAAGCAGCATCAATGTAATGCCACTTGCTATGGCCAGAAGATTGGACTTGGGGAAGATGAGGCCAGTGAATATGACTCTCTTCTTTGCTGATCAATCGAGCACCAGACCAGAAGGGATCATTGAAGACGTTCTAGTAACGACAGGAGGCCTTTGTTTTCCAGCTGACTTTGTCATTCTTGATATTGATGAAAATGTCAGAATTCCTATCATACTAGGAAGACCTTTCCTGGTTACTGCAGGAGCTATGATTGATGCAAAGAATGGCATAGTTAAACTTCACGTTGATGATCAGGAAGTTACCTTCGACATGATGAAGATGGCAACATATCCTTTTAATGCTTTTGAAACCAATGTAGCAGGGAATGGATTAGATTCTAGTACTATGGAGGGGGGAAATCTTTTTGATTACTATAATCTCTTTACCACTGATGTAACTGAGAACAATCTCACCCCACTCACAAATGCTGAAGATGCTACTTTTGCTTACTTGTGCGCGGTTAGATTCGCTGATCCTGAGACTGGTGAAATCAAGGACGGATCAGAAAGTGAGGATATGACATCTTCAGAACAATCTGAGGATGACATTGATAAACAGATCCTTCTAAAGAATGATCTGATTTAAAGATGGAAGTGCAAACTCGAAGCAAATTAATTCCATCAATAGAAAATCCACCAGAGCTTGAACTTAAAGTACTAACAGAACATCTTAAGTATGCCTTTTTGGCAGACAAAAAGAAGCTTCCGGTAATAATTTCATCCAAATTGAGTGAAGAACAAGAACAAGCTCTAGTGTGTACTCTTAAAAATCATATTCAGGCAATTGCTTGGACTATAGCAGATATTAAAGGCATCAGTCCTCACATTTGTATGCATAGGATCCTGATGGAAGATGAATACAAACCATCCAGACAACCACAGAGGAGGCTAAATCCACCAATGCAGGAAGTTGTCAAGAAGGAGGTAATCAAACTACTTGATGCAGGTATAATCTATCCTATTTCTGATAGCAAATGGGTAAGTCCAACACAAGTTGTACCTAAAAAGGGTGTGATTTGTATCGTGACTAATGAACATGGTGATGAAGTAGCAACAAGACCAGTAACTGGTTGGAGAGTTTGCATTGATTATAGAAAATTAAACACTGCCACAAGAAAAGATCATTTTCCTTTACCTTTTATTGATCAAATGTTAGAAAGACTGTCAGGTAAACCATTTTACAGCTTCTTAGATGGTTATTCTGGTTATAATCAAATAGTAATTGCTAGTGAAGATCATGAGAAAACAACTTTTACTTGCCCATATGGAACATTTGCTTATAGAAGAATGCCCTTTGGATTATGCAATGCTCCTACCACTTTTCAAAGATGCATGATGAGTATTTTCTCTGATTTTATTGAAAAATGCATTGAAGTGTTTATGGATGATTTTACCGTTTATGGAACTGACTTTGAAGACTGTTTACAAAATTTGTCAAAAATTTTGCAGAGATGTGAAGACACTAACTGGGAAAAGTGTCATTTCATGGTTCAGGAAGGAATTGTCCTATGACACAAAGTATCTAGTGCAGGAATAGAAGTAGACAAAGCTAAGGTTTCTGTGATAGCAAATCTACCACCCCCTAAAACAATCAAGGCAGTAAGGAGTTTTCTTGGTCATGCTAGTTTTTATAGAAGGTTTATAAAAGACTTTTCTAAAATAGCAAGACCTTTATGTAATCTTCTTCATAAGGATGTGGTATTTAGCTTTGATGAAGATTGTTTGACTGCTTTTAAGACCTTGAAGGAAAAACTTATCACTTCACCTATAGTTCAGTCTCCTGATTGGAGTCTACCTTTTGAACTCATGTTTGATGGAAGCGAGAATGCAGTAGGAGCAGTTTTAGGGCAACATAAAGAAGGCAAACATCATGTCATCTATTATGCTAGCCATACTCTTAATGATGCGCAGATTAACTACACCACTACGGAAAAGGAAATGTATGCTGTAGTTTTTGCCTTTGACAAGTTCAGACAGTATCTTATTGGAGCTCAAACTATAGTCTACACAGATCATTCTGCATTAAGATATCTTTTCTCAAAGCAAGAAGCCAAACCTAGGCTGATAAGATGGGTTTTACTTTTACAAGAGTTTGACATTATTATTAAAGACAGGAAAGGAAAAGACAATGGAGTAGCAGATCATCTTTCCACATTGGAAGAGAAAACAGAAAAGGAAGAAGTTGTAAATGATAAGTTCCCAAATGAACAGTTGTATGCTTTGCAGTTGCATCAATTTGATTGTCCTTGGTTTTCAGATTTTGCTAATTATCTGGCCTGTAAGATTGTTCCAAAGTTTAAAGACTCTCATCAGAAGTCAAGATTTTTCAGAGAAATTCAGAAATACTACTGGGATGACCCCTTCTTATTAAAATTTTGTTCCGATCAGGTTATTAGGCGCTGTGTTCAAGAGAAGGAAGGTTTTCAAATTGTTAGAAAGTGTCATGAGAATCCTCTAGGAGACCATCATGGTCCTGCTAGAACTGCTAGAAAAGTTCTAGATTGTGGTTTCTTCTGGCCGACTATCTTTTTGGATTGCCAGAAACTTATAAAGATGTGTGACAGATGCCAAAGATTGGGAAATATTTCAATGAGAGAAGAGATGCCTCAAAAAGGAATTTTAGAAGTTGAGATATTTGATGTTTGGGGAATTGATTTTATGGGACCTTTTCCCCCTTCATATGGTAATCACTACATTCTAGTAGCTGTTGATTATGTCTCAAAATGGGTAGAAGCAGTGGCTTTACCCAATAATGAAGCTAAACAAGTTACTAAATTTCTGCAAAAGAATATCTTTACCAGGTTTGTGATGGAGGATCTCACTTTGTGAATAAACTCTTTTAGAAGTTACTCAAGCAGTATGGAGTACATCATAAAGTTGGATCACCATATCATCCTCAGACAAGTGGACAAGTGGAGGTATCTAATAAGGAAATCAAGCATATTTTACAAGCTTCTGTGAATATTACAAGAAAAGACTGGTCAAAGAAACTGGGTGATGCTTTATGGGCATACAGAACTGCTTTCAAGACTCCCATAGGGATGTCTCCGTACAGATTAGTTTTTGGAAAAGCTTGTCATCTTCCAGTTGAGTAAGAACATAAAGCATATTGGGCCATTAAGATGCTTAATATGGATGTTCAGTCAGGACAAGAAAAGAGGAAATTCGATCTGTCTAAGTTGGAAGAGATGAGACTGGAAGCATATGAAAGCAGCAAGATTTATAAAGATCGAACCAAGAAAATTCATGATTCAAAAATTAAACATAAGGAATTTCATGTTGGTCAATTGGTTTTACTTTATAATTCTCGTTTGAAATTATTTCCAGGTAAGCTCATATCAAGGTGGACAGGCCCATTCCCCATTGTAGCTGTTCATGACAATGGATCAGTCACAATCATGCTCAGTGAAGGAGAAAAGACTGTAAATGGACACAGGCTTAAAGAATATATTGGTCAACAAGATTTAAACATCCAGACTAAATACTTGGATAATCCCTAGTTTTTCTGGAAAAAAACTAAATAAATAAATATAGGGGGTGGATACTACCCAGGTTAACTGAGTAGTATTTCCCTTTTTCTTTTGATATTTGTTTTATCTCTAATTTTTATTTTTATTTTTTCAGGAACTCGAGAAATGAAGCTGTGATGGATTGAAGAGGGATGAGAAGGAAATCTTCAACCAGGTTTTGAGTATTAAGTGTTTGGAAATAAACTATGAATGAATTCTGAGTTCACGCTTTTGCTAATTGACAAAGCGTGGTTAAAGATGAACTACACTCGTTCACGCTTTGTAGAAATTACAAAGCGAGGTGATAAGTTCAAGTTCTCATTATTATGAAAATTTTGACCTGTCTCATCTTTATTAACTCTATCCTACTTTGATAGTAAATGTCAAAGAATTTGATGTCTACGCCTTGTTGAAACATGAAGCGTGACCGTTTTTCTCTGGAGAATATACAAGAATTCTCTCTCGCTTTGTAATTTACGAAGCGAGAGACAGTCTACATGATCACGCGATAACAAGTAACAAAGCGAGAGTGTGGGAATACTAAACGGATAGATTTTTCAAACTTCTCAAGACTAAATACCCCTTTCAGACTCTTCTTCTTCCTCTGCACTAACCATCACACGTCGTTTCAACCGCCTGTAATTATGGCAGACTTCAGTTTTTCTGCTATAAATCTATTCGATTCTTTCTCTCCTTATTCTCAAACACTCCCATTTTAGAACGATTATCCTATAACCTTCATTAGAAATCAGACACATGGCTGGATTACCCCCAAATCGTGGAACCTCCATTTTAGATATCCCTGATGAGATTTTAGGGGATATTCTGTCAAGAATGGGGCAGGAAGATATCAAGGATGTTGCCAGAGCAGCACCAACTTGCAGAAAATTCCACAGAGCAAGTGAACTTCCTGTTGTGCGGAGAAGAGCAAACGTGGTCGAGGAAATCACTGCTGAGAGAACCTCTGATCAAGAATATCGAGCATTCTTGAGAAGATGCAGGGAAGACAATAACTACATGCTCAACCTGGAACCCACACTGAAAGCCTTCCGGAGCACAGGGCTCATGGAAGCCGCATTTGAAATCTTGCATCCAGGAATAGAAGATGAACATCATCCTTCAATCTTCATCAAAGCGTTTATTCTGATGAGTTCAGAGAGCTTTGAGAAGATTGATGAAGGCCTTTATCTGATGGGATCAATCTTCAAAGAAGAGGGGCACATCTAGAGGATGAAGGAGAAGATTAGTAAAGTTTTTGCCAATAGTGAGGAGGAACCAAATCCATTTTTAGGGCAAAAACGTAGGGATTGTTGTGAATACTTAGCCCCTCATGATAGGAATTTAGTTTTGCAACCTCCGCATTACAATTATGGTGCTACAAACATTAATTGTTTATGCTGTGAGGTTACAACCTTAATTAAGGAATTGAGGGTAGCCTTTAATGAGTATGTAGATGAACTAGATTCAGACTCTGAGTCTGATTTAGAATCTGATTAGACTGAATGCATTTCTTTGTTATCATGTAACCCCTTTTCAGTCTATGTTTTTGTTATCTTGTAACCCCATTTCTTTGATTAGACTGAATGCATTACAATTATGGTGCTACAAACATTAATTTCTTATGTAGTTTTAATTCTCGCGTTGTTTTTCGTGAATGACTTGTTCTCATCTAAAAAGTTTTGCCTGCATAAGTTTATTAACTCAAATTTTGAGTTAATTTCAAATCCGCTGATGTGGCAAGCCTAGACTTAATCATTAGAATTTAAGAGAAGAATAACACTTGAGTATCCTACTCTGCAGTCTTTAGACTAGGTCGGCCCATTTCTATATCTTGTAACTTCCGTATCTTTTCAAATCACTCTCGAATCTATCCATATCTTTTCTCTCGAAGAAGAAACCGCCATCGTCAAGTTTCTCTCATCCTATTCGCAACATTTCCATCCAGAAACGTTCGCAACATTTTCACTTCCAGGAACTCACTCAGAAAATGGCAGGCGACAATCCGTAAGCCTTCAAGCTTATTTCATTTTCTTCTTACTGGTGTTTAAATTCTGCAGATTTTGCTTCTGTATTTCGCGTCTAAATGCTTGATTCGTAGCATTAGGGTTTGTATTCTGCATTTCGCATAATCTTTCTTCACTCATTTACACTTCTCTGAAAACTCGTAGAATCTTGGTATTAGAATTTCATTAATACAAACAACTAATTTTTCTTCCTTAAAACTCGCTTAAACAGCATTAACTTTGGAGAGGAGGCTTCTGAGTTCTCTGCACTACAAATGACTGATCTTCCACTGGACATCATTGGAGAGATTGTGTCACGAGTAGGGCAGAGCATCTTTGAAGACTTGCTCCACTGTAAAGGAACATGTTCAACATTCAGAATTGTTTCAAATTATCCTATTGTCTTCCGGAGATTCAATGTAGAGGATCCAGTTTTTAAGAGTATTTCTAACAAATCCTCTGGTAAGGCTGAGTTTCTACACTCCTGCAGACGGGCTAATAATCACATATTGAACCTTCATAAAGCTATGGAACTGTTCACGCAGGGTGAAGAGAACAAAGCGTTTCAAATTCTGGAAGAAGGAATTAATGACAATCATAAGTTTTCCCAGTATATTAAAGCTTTATGTTGTTTAAGCAGAGATTCTAAAAAGGAAATAGAAAGTGGGCTTTAATGAGTTCTATATTAAATGATAGGTTAAATAGCTATGATTTTAGATATAACCTTCTGACTTTACTCTCAGAGTGGGAATATGTTCCAAATCCTTTCCTAGGACAGAATAAGAGGGAATTCTGCAACTTTGATAAGCATGACTAGGAAATCATCCATAGGCCACCATATTTCGATCATGGAGTAGGTCAGATTGTCTGTCTTTGTTGTGATACAACTAGGGTAATAGCTGACTTTAGGATGGCGGCAAAGGAAGTCTCTTATAACAATAATATTATTGGAGATTTCTTGGATGAAGAAGAAAGAGATTAATGTTTGTGATAATCTTTCTAGTATTAGATTTTGAAATTGTCACCAATCCAAGTTTCTTGTATTTTGTAAGGCAGCTTGGTATTGTCAATGAAATCTAATCTTTTACTTTGTAATTACTGCACAAACAATAAGTTCTTCTCTGAATTCTGTGTTTTTCTTCCTTTTTCTTTTTAAACAGAAATGTCAGAATTCCTCAACTCTTGGAAACTCAAATATTTGATTTACCAACTGAGTTGTTGGGAGACATTCTGTTGAGATTTGGGAAAGGATAGCATAAAGAAACTTTTTAGAGCATCAGAGACATCCGAACAATTTCTTTCATCAAGCAGAACATCACTAGCTCTAAAGAGAGTTAATCTGGAAACTTGTGCTATGTGGAGAGAAAGTGTTTATCCCAGTAATCAGGTTAAATTTATTAAAGAATGTCAGGATGCAGGAAACTATTATCCTGCACTGATAGCCTTTGTTGATAATAAAGATGAGAAAAAAGCCTATGAACTCTTAAAGCCTGGATTAGATGATAAACACCAACCATCTGCTTTCATAAGATGTCTCCTATTGCTCTCCAAGCAAGACCAACAATTGGATGAAGAAGGAATTCAACTGATCAAATCTGTAACCCAGGATTCTTTTGATTTAGCCTTCCTTAAAATAAGTGTTCTACACTGGCTTCTTTACTGTGAAAAGTTCCCAAATCCATTCCTTGCTCAAGAGGAAAGGAACTTCTGTAAGAATCACTCTCTTATCGAGCGACAGCAATTACCCTTGACTGAAAGGATGGAGTGCATACCATGTGAATTATTTGACATAGTCAAGCAGTTCAGAAGAGCAACTGGAAAGGAAGGTATATTATTCGATTGGGAGCAGTGGAACAATGAAGAAGAAGAGCAAAATGAAGATGAATTGCTAGAATTAGATTAGTGTTGTAACCAAGCAGTTTATGTTTCCTTTTGTTTGTAATCTTTTGTGCTTATTTTCTTGAACAATGAATTCTCTTTATGACCAGATCTGTACATTCCTTTTACATTAATGATTTTCATTCCTTAGCTTTTAATTTGGCTACTGTTTTTAATCCTACTCAGCTGGGAAATTGGAAGCTCCTCAAAGCAACCAAGACTTCAATAAAGAAATCTGGATCAGGGGAAACTCAGATCACAGATCTTCCTTATGAGATTCTTGGGAATATTTTGTCGAGACTGGCATTTGATCACCTTGAGACTGTTTTTAATTGTAAATTAGTCCGCAAGGAGTTAGAAGAAGCCACCCACCATCCTTTAGTCTTGAAGAGGGCTTCTCTTGAAGAATTCTCTGCATGGGGATGGGGGACTTTTGAAGAAACACAGAGAGATTTTATTGAAAGCTGTAGACATGCAGGAAATTGGATGTACTAATTACCAGAGGCACTGCGTTTGTTTGTTCGAGTTAAGAATGAACAAGCAGCATTTGATCTCTTAAAACCTGCAATTACTGATAATCACCCCCCATCCATTTACATAAAAGCTCTTATGCTTTTGAGTAAGGATGAAGTTGAAGAATAAGAGAAAGGAATTTGGCTTTTTGCTACTCTGTGTAAGAATAGACGAAGGCTCAAAGATCTTCAGCTCCAAGTCAGAGGGTGGCTATCAAATCAGGATGAATTTCTTTCACCTTTTCAAGGACAACCTAAGAAGCGATTTTGCAATTTTAGGAACTATTATGATAATAATCACAGCCTTTCAAGGAACTCTTATGGTGTTACCTCAATTTACTGCATGAGGTGTTTAGTCTCTGAGCACTGTAATCTGTTTCTCAGATTTGGAGTTGATGGGGAGATGCCTCCTTATTTGTAATTAACAAATTGGAGTCATAAGAACCATCATGCTTTGTAATTCCGTAATATTAGCAAGAATCTGATGAATTCTATATTCTGTTTTGTTTGTTTATACTATGTTTTTAAATTCTCTAGTATTCTCGTTTTTCAATAAGCTGACTAAATCAGCATTTAAATCTTCACATTTAGAGCAAATCTCTAAATGTGAGTATGGTGAAATCATGCAAAAATGATGAATATAAAAAAAAAAAAAAAACTGATATTATGCTTTCTTTTTGTAATACCCGAGAATTTTACAACATAAATAAATAAACAAATACAATAAATAAATAAATAGACAAATATAATAAATAAACAAATAAATCAGTAAATACATTAAATAAATAAATATAGAAGAAGTGAGAAATGAAATTAATTAAAAGAGATTTAATTCAACAAAAGAAATTAAATAAAGTTAAATAAGTCGTTACACGGGTATCCGATGTAATTCGAAACCAAAACGTAACATTTGATCCGAAAGAAATAACAACACGAAATAGGAACCCGAAGAGAGTCCGGAAATTGGAATCCGAGAGCATAGAAGGATAGAAACCCGAAAGAGAGGCGGAAAAGCACGACGGATCGCACGACCCGCCCGGACCGGAGTCCAGGCACAAGCCGCGCGCTGTCCGCGCGCTAAAGGGGCAAAAGGCGCGCCAACCCCGCGCCCCACGACAGATTCGCCCGTTGCGTGAATCTCTCGCCCGAACGCGGATTTTTCGACTTTCGGTTGAACGTCTCTCGACTCAAGACCCTTAGGGTCAGATTTTGGACGCCCTAGGACTTAGACACCTATAAATAAACCCCCTCGGAAGCTTAAACTCTTTTTCAAAACCCTACGATACTCTCTACACACACAAGTCGAAATCTCGGAGTCTACGAAGGCATCGAACACCAAGGCAGCAGCTTTGGACGAAAATCCAAGGATCTCCGACGTTGTGGTAAGCTCTAGTCCGATAGATCCTTTCATGTTTCAATCCGAAAACGGATTCTAACCTCGTTTCTTTTCTCTCTACACCCCTATCGGATCTAGAACGGAGAACCCGACGAACGGAGAGGAGAAACGGTGATCTGGAAGCCACGCCTCCGAAATAGACATCCTGGACGTTCACAAATCTGTAAGTTAACTCTTACATGGTTTAGGGAAGAATTAAAACATTCGAAACTAAAAGATTTAACAAGAAATCGTAAATCTGTCAACTTTTGTTTTCTACCGACGCAACAGATTTGATGAATTTTTCCGAACCTTAAAACGACTTCAAACGGAAAAACTTAAAACAAGAAAAACGTTTCTAAGGCTTAGATCTATCTACTGTAAATTTTTGAGAATTCTTAGAGACGATTTGGTAGGTGAAAACCAACCAAAATCGAACTGCTTGAATCTAGATCTTGAAATTCTTGACAAAACTTAGGTATGATCTTGATCACGTTTTTGTCATAGGTTCCAGACCGATTTAGATCTTTGGCCGAACATGAAAGTCGTAGATAATTGTCTTAAGATGATCTCTATAAAATTTCATCAAATTTGGAGTTGAATTGCTATGGTAGAATTCGAAATCTTTAAACTGTGATACATTAAATTCGGACGGAATTGTTCTTCTGCGAAAATTGGTGTTTTTGACCTATTTCGGTATCTCGGATTGAAAAAGTTAAAACACAAAAGTTGTAGATCTCGACGTTTCTGAGTTAGTTGTGAAATTTTGGAATTTTTGGAATTAAATCTGATTTTAGACGAATTTTAGAGTAAACTGTGGTTTACCGGAAATCGAATCTTGAAATCTTGTTGAAACATGGGATTAACCTTTAGGGTTGAAATGAGTTGAGATATTATTTTTAAATAAATATAACTGAAGTCAGATTTTTAAAACTAAATCCCCTTACAAACTTGATAAATTAAAATTAGGGGTGAGTGCTCTGCAGGGTGCCCCCTAACGATTCACTTCGTGCCTTAATGGACGATGGTGACCCAGCGCGCTAAACTTGAGATATGATATTGCCTAAACGGCGAAATATAGAGCCTACACTCTCGAGAATATCCACATGGGTTTCCCGAGGCTCCGGAGTGGTACTGGGTATGGCTGATACGGTTGCGGCCGCCGGGCTACCAGCTAAACTTGTTGATATCGCGATGCTATCGTGAAACTTTGAAATACCGAATCTGGGTTGTAATGGGGATATTAAATTAAATTAAATTAGATTAAATTATGTTTGTTGTCCAATTAAATTATTTAAATGTTTTATTTAAATTACGGCTATTATTCTAAATCATGCGATATGTGTTATTAAATAGAGCCCTGAAATAAATTATGCTATTGGATAGTTGATTAGATTAAATTGAGTATTATGTTATTATCATGCTTTTAGTTAATTATTAAATTAATGGCTTTTAAACCTTACGATCATGCATGTGTTAACTTACTCAGCAAGTTGTGCTGACCCAAACCATTTTTATTCCTTTTCTTACAGAGTATGTGGAATGAGCATGTGTGAGCACGAACCATGCATGGGGTTTTTGGGAAATATTATTTTGCTTTTAAATTCGTACTTTAGACTATATTATGAATGGGCCTGTTTAACCCGTGTTTTGGCCATGTCGGCCCTATTTATATTTTCCGCTGCGATACTATACTAAAACAAATATTTCCGCTGCGCTATGATATTATTACTTTCGGATTATATTGTATGGGCTATCTTGAATGATTTAAATGTTTTAAATACTGCAATACCTAGCCTTGCATCTCTTTAGTAAGCTCGGAGAAACCGTGTCTTACTAGGGAGATGTGGCGGTGACATCCCGACCTGGGTGACCAAAAACCGGGGTGTTACAAGTTGGTATCAGAGACCGGCTATTTTTAAGCTATCATTTTTAAACCATTATTATTTTTAAACTATTATTAGTATTTTGACTATTATTTTAAATTTTAAAGTATTATGTCCATGGAAAATTTTTATTTTAAAACCCATGGAAATATATATATATATATATATATGGTGCATTAAATTATTATTTTGGGGGGAATCATCATTTGCATTTGCATATTGCATCTCTTCTATGAACCGAGAATCTTGGCGAATTGAACTTAGAATCTTGGCAACTTGAACTTAGAATCTTGGCGAATTGAACTTAGAATCTTGGCGAATATTAACTTAGACCTCTTGCTTGCGCTAGATGGCTAGTCAAGACATGATGCAGTTGATGATCAGGATGATGTGCGTTCATCTTGATTCCCAGCAAACCATAGAGCAAATGAAGTACCGTATGGCTCAATTGGAGGCTAATTTGCCCCACAAGGGTAGCTTGAGAGAGGCGGATCATCACCGCATAAACCAACTCGAAAGCCAACTTCAAACCCTCACTACACAAAACCTAATACTAAAGGAATACATCGATACCCACGGGCAGGATTTGAACACTGTCTTTGACGATCTACTGCCACCAAGTTCGGAGGAGGAAGACCCGGAGGAGGATCCTGCTACCCCACTGGAGGACATCATGAGACGCTAGAGATTTTATTTTCAGATACTATTTTGCTAGGAAAATATTTCTACCTTTGTACTAAAATTCCTTTTGAGGGAATAAAATGCCCGATTTATTTATAATAAATCGAAAAAAAAAAAACCTGGACAGACTGTCCGTACACAAAAAAAAATTTGAAATAAAATAAAACAAATTAAAATAAAACCCCGAAGCGTACGACGCTTCTTAGTTCGATCGAGCACCACGTGCTAAATTGCAAACCACATATACATTTATAGAAATTGCTTAGACTATATGTTAAATTCACAAGTCCTAATCTACCCTATTTGTACCAAAATGGCACCCAGAGGAAGAGGAAGAGGAAGAACCCAACCCGCTCCCCAAACCACCACTGAAATACCTACTGAGACACCACCAAACGTCACTGAACCGATTCAACCTGAGATGGAACAACCCCAAGGTGCGCATGACGCCCCCGCACCGAACAATGTGGGCGATCGTCTTAGGACGATAGAGGAGGTGTTGATTGCGCTCGGAAACGCGCAAGTCAACCAGGGTCAAGCTGCGGCGGTACCTCCACCCCAAGCTCGCCCTAACTAACTGGCGATGGTGAATCCTTACCAGCCGCCCCACTACGCTGGTGAGGAGGATCCAGCTAAACTGGAAGAGTGGATCTGGACCTTCGACAAGCTGCTGGGAGCAGTTAAATGTCCGGAATGAGAAAGAGTGCATGTCGCCTCATACTACTTGGGAGGCGAGGCTGACGACTGGTGGCAGGCGACGCAAGCCAACTGACTGAAGATGACGAGCCCTACTCGTGGATGGAGATGATGGAACTACTCAGGGATCGATTCTATCCCTTGAGTACTAAAGCTGCCATGTACGAAGAGTTCCTGTCGCTGAAGCAAGGAGGCCAAACGGTGCAAGAATACTACACACGCTTCAAGGAGCTGGTGAGGTTCGCACCAAGGCTAGTGCCTACTGATGCGGAAAAGGCACAGAAGTTCGAGATGGAGCTGAACCTGTCTGTGCGCGAGGTGATCGCGGGGGTACACTACCCCAATTTGCAAGCTGTGTATGACCGCGCTGTGGCGGTAGCACGTGTGCAGCAGCTGAAGAGAAGGGTGAGTGGGGAGTCCAGTAGGGGTCCCCAAGACAAGAGAAGCCGAGACTCAAGAAACGAGAACAACACTGGAAGGAACGAACAGCGCAGAGGGTCGAATAGGCCCCAACAAAACAACACTGGGAGGAGTTTCAACCAAGAAGATCCGGTACCACCTTGCCCGAGATGTGGACGACCCCATCTGGCAAGGGGATGCCCGCAACAGGGCGCCTGTTTCCGATGTGGTCGAATGGGTCACGTTCGACGGGATTGTCGAACCAGGATCGAGAACATAACAAAAATGGACGATTTGGTCACGGGGCAAGAACCGCCTCAAAATTAAAACGGGCGAAATGGGAATAACCAAGGGTACAGACCCCCTCAAAATAGGCCGCAGAACCAGAACCAGATCCAACGACCTCTGCCCCCTCAGAATCAAAACCAACAACAAAATCAGCAGCCGAATGCGAATCAGCAGGGCAATCAGGGACGCCCTATGGGGAGGCTTAACGTGGTGAATCAAGCGGACGTGTCTGCGCAAGGAGAGGTGATGGCAGGTACATTTTATGTTTTGAATACGCCCCTTAGAATTCTGTTTGATTCTGGAGCTAGTTGCTCGATTATAGCATCAAGGATAGTGCCTGAGTGAGATCTACCTAAGTGCGAGAGAATTAGCTTAGGAATTCAATTGCCTTCTGGAGAAGTAGTATCTTGCTCTAAACGATATAACGGAATTCCTATAGTGATAAAGAACGTAGAATTCTTCGCGAACTTAGTACAATTTAACTTAAGAGACTTTGACATCATACTGGGGATGGATTGGTTATCCCAGTATAAGGCGGTGATCGAATGCCAAAAGCAAAAGATCACCTTGTCAAAAAGTAGGGGAAAGAGAGTTATCTTTTACTCTCAGCCCCCTAAGAAAAGTAATAAAACCGTTAGTGCACTTAAACTAAGTAACTTGATGCGTAAGGGGTATGAACTATATGCATGCTACGTGCACAACCTTGAGGCGGAAGAGAACAAGGTTGATAGCATACCAGTGGTAAGAGAATACCCGGACGTGTTCCCTGAGGACGTTCCGGGCATGCCACCTGAGAGAGATCTTGAATTCACTATAGATCTCATTCCGGGAACAGAGCCTGTCTCAAAAGCTCCGTACCGGATGGCGCCACTGGAAATGAAGGAGTTAAAGGAACAACTCGAGGAACTGTTAGGAAAAGGTTACATAAGACCGAGTACGTCCCCTTGGGGAGCACCGGTTTTATTTGTCAAGAAGAAAGACGGAGGACTACGTCTTTGCATAGATTATCGAGGATTAAACCAAGTGACCATCAAGAATAAATACCCCCTACCGAGAATAGAGGATCTGTTTGATCAACTGAAGGGAGCTTCAATATTCTCGAAGATCGAATTGCGATCTGGATATCATCAATTGAGGATCGCCGAGAAGGACATTCCGAAGACGGCGTTTCGACCGCGATATGGCCATTACAAGTTCACAGTGTTATCCTTCGGGTTAACAAATGCTCCGGCCATGTTCATGAATCTCATGAACAACGTGTTCCGAGAATTGTTAGATCAGTGCGTCGTAGTGTTCATCGACGACATCCTGATCTACTCAAAGAGCGAGGAAGAGCATGCCCAACACTTACATCAAGTGTTAGGAATCTTGCGAAAAAATCAGCTATACGGCAAGCTGTCGAAATGCGATTTCTGGTTGAAAGAAGTGGCATTTCTCTGACACATAGTATCCGCTGATGGAGTATTAGTGGATCCGGCAAAGGTTTCTGCCGTGACGGAGTGGGCAACTCCGAAGAGTCCAACGGAAGTAAGGAGTTTCCTTGGATTAGCTGGGTATTATAGACGATTTGTGAAGGACTTTTCAAGGATTACACGTCCTTTGACCCAGCTACTGAAGAAATGAGCAAAATACGAGTGGACCGAAGCGTGTGAGACTGCGTTTCAAGAGTTGAAGAAACGACTCACAACCACACCCGTATTAACACTACCATCAGAGAATGGTGACTTCGAAGTTTACAACGATGCTTTGAAGGAAGGTTTAGGTTGTGTCTTGATGCAAGACTCGAGAGTCGTAGCGTATGCATCACGCCAACTAAAACCTCACGAGGAGAATTATCCGACACACGACCTGGAGTTGGCAGCGGTCGTTTTCGCTCTAAAGATATGGAGACATTATCTTTATGGGCGGAAGTGTCGAATGTTCACCGACCACAAGAGCTTGAAATATATATTCACTCAGAAGGAGTTGAATTTGAGACAGCGAAGGTGGTTGGAACTTATTAAAGACTACGATTTAGAGATAGCATACCACGAGGGGAAGGCGAATGTGGTAGCCGATGCCCTAAGTTGGAAAACCCAACACGTGACAAACTCGTTGGTAATTCCGCCGGCATTGTACATGGAGTTGGCAAGATTGGAGTTAGAACTTGTGCATCCTGGCACAGTGAGAGAAACGATCAATGCCATGGTCGTAGAAACTCCAATATTGGACGAGATTAAGCTCGCCCAACCGGGCGACGCTAAACTTGAGAAGATAAAGGGGTATATTGCCGAAGGGAAGGCAATAGGATTTGCTGTCCACGAGGATGGAAGCATTCGTTTCAAAGGGAGATGGTGTGTGCCCCTTAAATGTGCCGAATTAAAACAAAAGTTGATGGAAGAAGGGCACAACACGCCGTATTCCGTACATCCCGGAGGCGACAAGCTATAAAAGATCTGAAGAAGATCTATTGGTGGCCGGGAATGAAGAAGGAAGTGGCAAACTTCGTGGCGAAATGTCTCACCTGCCAAAAGGTTAAGGCAGTGCGACATAAACCCTTAGGACTGATGCAACCACTAGAGATTCCAAGTTGGAAGTGGGATAGCATCTCAATGGACTTTGTCTCGGGATTACCCCGATCACCTAAAGGCATGAACAAGATTTGGGTGATTGTGGATAGGCTAACGAAGACGGCCATATTCATCCCAATGAAAGACACGTGGACTATGGACCAATTGGCCCGAGCCTACATTGATAATATGGTACGACGACATGGAGTACCACATGATATCATTTCCGATAGAGACAGTAGATTTGTCTCTCATTTCTGGACGGAGTTACAAAAAGCTCTCGGTACTCAAATCAAAATGAGCACCGCATTCCACCCGATGACGGATGGACAAACCGAGAGGACAATCCAAACACTAGAAGACATGCTGAGAGCATGTGTGTTGGAATTCAAGGGGAATTGGGAATCTCATTTACCCTTGATTGAGTTTTCCTATAATAATAGCTACCATGCTAGCATTGGCATGGCACCTTTCGAGGCGTTGTATGGACGAAAGTGCCGAAGCCCGTTGAGCTGGGAAGAAAACGATAAGTCCGTGGTGGTGGGACCACAACTTATCGAAGACATGGCTCAACAAATCAAAGTGATTCAAGGAAAAATGAAAGCCGCTCAAGACCGTCAAAAGAGTTACGCCGACGTGAGACGACGAGACCTAGAATTCCAAGTGGGAGATAGAGTCATGCTAAAGATATCACCCATGAAGGGGGTGATGCGCTTTGGCAAACGAGGAAAGTTAAGTCCTCGATATATAGGACCTTACGAAATTCTAGAACGAGTCGGAAATCTAGCTTACTGATTGGCTTTACCGCCACAATTAGACCGAGTTCATAATGTCTTCCATGTCTCACAACTAAAGAAGTATGTGCCGGACCCGACACATGTACTTCAACCGGAGATAATTGAGCTCGATGAAGATTTGACGTATGAAGAGGTCCCAGTGCGTATTCTTGACACTAAGGAACGAGTAACGAGGAACAAAACCGTCAAAATGATCAAGGTTCTTTGGTCGAATCACGAAAGTGAGACGGCAACTTGGGAAGTAGAATCCGACATGAGAGAAAGCTACCCGACATTGTTCCAAACCGATACCGACACAGTTATGGGGACATAACTGCAATCTTAAGGGGGAGAGGGTGTCATACCACCTATTTTTCGTACATTTTTGTAAACTTTTGAACTACGTTATGGCTTGATCCCTTCACCGGGTATGTAGGCAGCTTAGAAGTCTTAATTCTAAGTTCAGTCACAAAATAATAAAATAAACAAAAGACCTTAGCACGAGAAAAGCCGAAACACAACTTCGAGGACGAAGTTGATTCTTAAGGAGGGTAGGCTGTAATACCCGAGAATTTTACAACATAAATAAATAAACAAATACAATAAATATATAAATAGACAAATATAATAAATAAATAAATAAACAAATAAATCAGTAAATACATTAAATAAATAAATATAGAAGTGAGAAATGAAATTAATTAAAAGAGATTTAATTAAACAAAAGAAATTAAATAAAGTTCTATAAGTCGTTACACGGGTATCCGATATAATTCGAAACCAAAACGTAACATTTGATCCGAAAGAAATAACAACACGAAATAGGAACCCGAAGAGAGTCCGGAAATTGGAATCCGAGAGCATAGAAGGATAGAAACCCGAAAGAGGGGCGGAAAAGCACGACGGATCGGACGACCCGCCCGGACTGGAGTCCAGGCGCAAGCCGCGCGCTGTCCGCGCGCTAAAGGGGCAAAAGGCGCGCCAACCCCGCGCCCCACGACAGATTCGCCCGTTGCGTGAATCTCTCGCCCGAACGCGGATTTTTCGACTTTCGGTTGAACGTCTCTCGACTCAAGACCCTTAGGGTCAGATTTTGGACGCCCTAGGACTTAGACATCTATAAATAAACCCCCTCGGAAGCTTAAACTCTTTTTCAAAACCCTACGATACTCTCTACACACACAAGTCGAAATCCCGGAGTCTACGAAGGCATCGAACACCAAGGCAGCAGCTTTGGACGAAAATCCAAGGATCTCCGACGTTGTGGTAAGCTCTAGTCCGATAGATCCTTTCACGTTTCAATCCGAAAACGGATTCTAACCTCGTTTCTTTTCTCTCTACACCCCGTATCGGATCTAGAACGAAGAACCCGACGAACGGAGAGGAGAAACGGTGATCTGGAAGCCACGCCTCCAAAATATACATCCCGGACGTTCACAAATCTGTAAGTTAACTCTTACATGATTTTGGGAAGAATTAAAACATTCGAAACTAAAAGATTTAACAAGAAATCGTAAATCTGTCAACTTTTGTTTTCTACCGACGCAACAGATTTGATGAATTTTTCCGAACCTTAAAACGACTTCAAACGGAAAAACTTAAAACACAAAAAACGTTCCTAAGGCGCATATCTATCTACTGTAAATTTTTGAGAATTTTTAGAGACGATTTGATAGGTGAAAACCAACCAAAACCGAACTGCTTGAATCTAGATCTTGAAATTCTTGATAAAACTTAGGTATGATCTTGATCACGTTTTTGACATAGGTTCCAGACAGATTTAGATCTTTGGCCGAACATGAAAGTCGTAGATAATTGTCTTAAGATGATCTCTGTAAAATTTCATCAAATTTGGAGTTGGATGGCTATGGTAGAATTCAAAATCTTTAAACTGTGATACATTAAATTCGGACGGAATTGTTCTTCTGCGAAAATTGGTGTTTTTGACCTATTTTGGTATCTCGGATTGAAAAAGTTAAAGCATAAAAGTTGTAGATCTCGACGTTTCTGAGTTATTCGTGAAATGTTGGAATTTTTGGAATTAAATCTTATTTTAGACGAATTTTAGAGTAAACTGTGGTTTACCGAAAATCGAATCTTGAAATCTTGTTGAAACATGGGATTAACCTTTAGGGTTGAAATGAGTTGAGATATTATTTTTAAATAAATATAATTGAAGTCAGATTTTTAAAACTAAATCCCCTTACTAACTTGATAAATTAAAATTAGGGGTGAGTGCTCTGCAGGGTGCCCCCTAAGGATTCACTTCGTGCCTTAATGGACGATGGTGACCCCGCGCGCTAAACTTGAGATATGATATTGCCTAAATGGCGAAATATAGAGCCTACACTCTCGAGAATATCCACAAGGGTTTCCCGAGGCTCCGAAGTGGTACTGGGTATGGCTGATACGGTTGCGGCCGCCGGGCTACCGGCTAAACTTGTTGATATCGCGATGCTATCGTGAAACTTTGAAATACCGAATCTGGGTTGTAATGGGGATATTAAATTAAATTAAATTAGATTAAATTATGTTTGTTGTCCAATTAAATTATTTAAATGCTTTATTTAAATTACGGCTGTTATTCTAAATCATGCGATATGTGTTATTAAATAGAGCCCTGAAATAAATTATGCTATTGGATAGTTGATTAGATTAAATTGAGTATTATGTTATTATCATGCTTTTAGTTAATTATTAAATTCATGGCTTTTAAACCCTACGATCATGCATGTGTTAACTTACTCAGCAAGTTGTGCTGACCCAAACCATTTTTATTCCTTTTCTTACAGAGTATGTGGAATGAGCATGTGTGAGCACGAACCATGCATGGGGTTTTTGGGAAATATTATTTTGCTTTTAAATTCGTACTTTAGACTATGTTATGAACGGGCCTGTTTAACCCGTGTTTTGGCCATGTCGGCCCTATTTATATTTTCCGCTGCGATACTATACTAAAACAAATATTTCCGCTACGCTATGATATTATTACTTTCGGATTATATTGTATGGGCTATCTTAAATGATTTAAATACTGCAATACCTAGCCTTGCATCTCTTTAGTAAGCTCGGAGAAACCGTGTCTTACTAGGGAGATGTGGCGGTGACATCCCGACCTGGGTGACCAAAAACCGGGGTGTTACACTTTTACCACCTGCACATTTAGAGCTTTACTCTAAATGTGAGTATGGTGACACCGATTTAATCAGTTTTATCTTATCTTATTCTAAAGGATTAATAAGATGACCTATGAAGAACTTCAAGCTTGAGGTATAGAATCAGATAAGAAAGAAAAATCATTCTTGATGATGAGGAAAACAGCAAAAATTGTGAAATATATTCAGAATAGCGGTGGATGGTTAGGGATGGAAATTTCACCTCCAATCTTTTATGTCAATCCAATGATGATTCAACACATACCAGAGAAGGAAAAGGAATCATTGATGATTGATTTAGAAGAAGCATTCTGGGACAAGATGAGTAAATTTTGGGAAGACCAAATGATATTTCTCATTAATGATAAGCATCTTCCCAATGGAATCAGACTTGAAAGACTTTTGGAAAGGGAAAAGAAATGCATGGCTGAGTGGAACCAGGAATGCTATAGAATCATCAATCCAAAAGATCAAATAGGGTTGGAGCTGGATTACTTTGATCCTCAACCACTACCTAAATATGTGAAACGACTCACCAAATACTGCTGCAAACTTCAAGAAATCCGAAATGCTAGAGTTTATGATGCTCAGCAGGCACTCCCTGCATACATGCCTCCAACATTCTTGAACAAGAAAGGGCCTATTGAACAAAATTTCTTGACAAATTTGGCCCTGGACAGGATTATTGATGCTCGGATCAATTTGAGACATGACCTCGAGCCTTATTTTAAGAAAGCTAAACAAGGCAAGATGGTATGGAGATATGTTCTTAAAACCATTCAGGAAGCTACGAATAGCTGGATCAGGCATATGAATGAGTGGGCTAAGGGAGAAAATCTGAGGAAAAAAATTCTTAAACTAGGGTTGAAAAGGAAACCTGATGAAGAATTTCCATTAGAAGAGTTTGCTGATTTAATGCCAGAACAGCAAGCATGGGTTAAATATGCAGAGGAGAGAGAAGCTGAGAGATTAGGGAAAAACAGGAAGCAGAGATCAGATGCAAAGCAGACACCACAGAATATAGTCAGGAACATTTTCAGAGAATCTGTTATTAATGAAGGACTGGAACCTATAAAGAATTTCAGGAAAGTTTCAGCCCCATCAATAACACCAGCAGATGCAGATCTTCTCATTACAGACAAACCTAACAAGATCATGAAGAGATTACCCCCAACTCTCCAGCAAAAAGTTCATGGATATGTTCAGGAGAGAAAGAAAGAATTCATTGAGAAATATATCAGATATGATAGTATGTGCAGAGAAAACGCATACAAGGAGCATAGAGCTTATACTGATCAAACACAAGGAAGGATTCAGCAGGTAATCATTGATGATTGGGATGCATGGAATGAGAAGTATCTGAATAGAAAGGGAATGAATGTGATGTTAAAAGGTATGGGTAAAAATTTTTATGTCAAGAAACATGATTCAGATGAAGATAGTACAGATGATGAACAAAGAATTGAGAAAATGAGAGTAGTGAATGAAGTTACAACCATTGTAGGAGAAGAGAATGAAGGAAATGATGAACTCCATCCGATCCTGCAAGAGAGTATGGAACATTATTATGCAAGCAGGCAAAAGGAAAAGCATGAATTCTTCGAATTCATGAAAACCCAAGATAAGAAAGGTAAAAAGAAAATATCCACCAGGAAGAGAAAGTCACATAATCTTAGTTCAAGCACTTCAGAAGAAGCACCTTCAGCTAAGAAAAGGACTGGGAGCAAGGTGGAGGAATGCAAGTCTGAGAAAACTAGCTAGTTTCCAAAGAAGAGGAAGAATGAAGATGAGCTAGCAACCAAAGAGGTTTTGGACTTGAAAGTAGGAATTTCAGAGACAAGGGATTTGATGGATGAAGATAATGAGACACTACAACCAGCTCAAGAAAAGAAGGAAGTTGTTACTTACAAAAGGAGAGGAAAGTTACTTTCTGAGCAGAAGGACACTAATCCTGAGAAACCTAAGCAGCAAAAATCCTCTTTTGAGAATATAGAACAACCAGGAATCACTCCTGAGAAAGAAAAACAACAAGAAAAAGAACCTGAAAAACCTGTTAAGAAGTTCAGAATAAAGATGAAGGCTAGGAAGCCTAAATATGTGGTGCATGACACCAGCTCTGATGAACAGAAGGTCGAACCAACTTTAGGGGTAATACCTTATACAGAAAGGTTGGAACTCACTCCTTATGGTAATTTGGAAGTGGGAGATATAGATCCAGAAGGCTGGAGAGCATGTATCGGTGAACATCAACCTGATGTACAAGGGTCAACTCAGCCGACCACTGAACTTCAACAGACCCATATTATTGTAAGAGATGATTTGGAAGGACAGGATGAAGATCAACAAGCTCAGGTTAACAAGGTTCTTGTCCAAAGTCAAATCGATATACAGGGATCTTCAGAAAAAGAAATTGAACAAGATTCACCACCAGAACAGGTTTCAGATGAGCAAGAATTTCTAAATCAAGTGGAGAAATTAGTGGTGAACACAGTGCAAGATCAGTCACTTGAAGATTTGCAAGATTTTGAAGATATGAACTTGCATGGAACTACTGTAGGGAACATGACCTATTCTTTGGAAGGTTTGATCAAAAAGTTCAGAAAATTGGCCAGGGAAGGAGGGAATGCACGCACCTCGGTAGAACAAGCAAATGAATATGCAGCTAAACTCGAGTTAGAATTGGAGAAAGTTAAACAACAAATGAATTCTGAGCAAACAGTGGAGCCATCTCCATTAGCACTCCAAGCTTATGAAGAGGAAGTGCAGAGGAATGAAATTCAAGAGAATCAACAGAGAAAATATTTGGTGGAAGACACTGTTAATCAACATCTCAGAGCACAGACAAATGCTGAGGATCAAATGAATCAATGGGTTCTACCATCTCAAGTTAGGGATGAGGTAACTCAGAGAGCGGTTGCGAGGATGAATGATCCTGAATGGGTTGCAGACCAGAAGAAGAAAGCAGAAGAACATTTTGGAACCCAAGGATTTGAAGATTCAGAATCTCCTGCCATTCTTCTTTTGTTAAAGGAACCTGTACAGGAAGATCCCACAGAGATCCTAAATCAGCATAGCTTAGAAGTCACTGAAAAGATAGATACCAGCACATCATTGATACATTATTCAGACGTAGGTAATCTACAACATAATGATGCTGATGAAGTTCAAGAAGAAAATCCAGAACCTGTCCATGAAGAAAATTGAGAACAAGTTCAGGAAGAAAATGCAGAACCTGCTCAAGAAGGAGGTCAATCAGAAGAAGAAGGAAATGAGAATGTTGGGAATGAGCAGGAAGAAGCACAAGAGTCTGAGGGGAGTGAATCAGATACTTCTGAAGGATCTTCACCAGGAAAAGAAATTCCAGAGCTGTTGCCTTTGAGTTATTGGGGAAAGAATAGTCCAAAGGTGAGGCTATCAATCCCTGATAGTATTGAAAAGAAGACTGAATTCACAGAAGAAGAAATCAAGATTAAGTTCAATGGAAGAAAGGAAGCATTAGAGAATTACCTGGGAATGTCCAAAATGATTGTCCCAGACAAGGGGTTTCATCCCAAGTGGTTGGATCACAAGTGTATCAATTATTGGAGAAGATTCAATGAATGGGATATTTTCATGAGACATAACAACAAATGTGGTTATGTGGAGTTGACCAGGGAGTTCTATGCTAACTTCGATGTTGAGGCTGAAACAACATGGATTAGAGGAAAAACAGTGCAAGTCACTGTGGAGACTCTAAATGATTTGATACAGGCACCTCTGCTAGAACAGCCAGAAGTCAAGTCTGAGGTTCTTTTGAGAAAGAAAACTCAAGGAAATAAGCTTACCAATGCTAGAAAAATGGCATTAGGATTCTGTTCAACACACAGAGGAACTGAGCAGAATAAGATTCCATTGAAGAATTTGAAGCCTGCGTATCTGCCAACACTTGATTTCTACTACTCAAAGCTCAGACCCACTACAAATTTTCAAGGACCTTCTGCTGGAACTTTTGAGGGATTTGCATTATTATGATTAGGAAGGAAGTGTAGTGCTGCACATCATGTTCTCAATGTCATTAAATCAAGAGTTGGAGAAGATGCAGCATTAGCCTATCCAAATTTAATCAGAAGGCTCTATGAGAAACAAGGAGTGTCAATCACGTCATTCTTAGTAGAGATCATAAAGATAGATCCCCCTATTCCATTACCAGTAGACACCTTGAGGGGAGAATTGGTCTACCAAATGCCAGATCTAGAGGAACAAACTTCTGAAGGATCAGGATCAAAAGTATCATCTCCTAAGACAAAACGGGTAAAGCTTCCTTCAAAATCAAGATCATCTCAATCAAGAGCCGCAGTGAATAGGACAAAGAATGCAGCAGCATCTCCTGCATTGAATCATATTCCAGAAGATGAGGAGTTTGAGAATACTTCTGCACCATCTCAACCTTTGAGACAACCAAAGAGGAACACAGTGTCTGTAGATGAATCTCAGAATATGAGTACTTCAATTCAAAGTTTTGCACAGTCCATGGAGATGTTAGTGAAAACAATGTCAGAAGACAAGCACATTCAAAGAGAGATGGAGCAGAAGAGGATTGAACTTGAGCATGCCAGGATTCAAACTGAAGAGAAACTCAGGAAAGAGAAGATGGACAGAAAAGAAAAGATAAGGAAGGAAGAGTGGGATAGGCAAGATAGAATGAGAAGAGAGGAAATGGAAAGATTTGAAAGATTGAGGAAAGAAGAACTTGAGGAGAGAAGACAGGAACGAGAAAGGGATATGGAGCTGAGGAGACAGGAGCAGCAAAATAGTACAAGGTTGGTAGACATTCTTGCCAACCTAGTTTCAGACCTGAAGAAGTCTCCATCAATACCTTCAAAAGACCCAGGCAATGATGCAGGTCCATCCTGGGACCACAAGGGAGTTTTCTGTAACCTTCTCTTTCTTTTGTTATTGCTTTCTTTCTTTCATTATTTCTTTTCTGTTTCCATTTATTTCTCAAATTGTGAGTGTGATTTAGAATAGAGTTAATATGAATTTGAATTGTGAGATTGAATTTCAAGTTGAGATTAATCTAATTAGAAACTCAAGTAGGGCAGAAAACTGATGAAGGAATAGAAGATTAGTCTAAAGTGGCTACAACAGAAACATTTACTTTATAGTTTTTGACTGCATGCATGAGCTGCTCTTAAAAACTATTCTAAGCTGTACACTTTGGGATTGATTGATGTCATTACAAGATGAACAGTTTGAAGATTTTATGATTGTATTAACTCTAGTGATTTGTATACCATAAACAACAACTGCACTAAGTTAGAAGGATTGATCTAATCTAGTCTCTCTTAGAAGATGAGTGTGCATATTGAGTGAAGTATGAGTCCAAGCTAAAAATCAAGGGAAATTTCAGAAACAGACGTGGTAAAATAATGTGGATATAAGTAGCTGGCACAGTTGCCCCTCTGACTTATGAGTCGAAGAACTCTAAAAGAGCAAAGTCAAGGGCAGGGGAGTTGAATTTTCATCTGCAATGTCAGGTCATGCGATTCCTCCTAATAATGTGAAACCGAGCTATTGAAAGCCATGGAAAGCCACCCCTTGATTTTTTTTTTAAAAAAAAAAAGAAGAAAGAAAAGAGTGTGTTTTAGCTTATTCTTTTTTGCTAAGGATTCAGAAGCACAAGATATGCACATAAGTTGGATAGGATTGAGCGTGAGAAGAGAAATTTGACTAACTAAAGGGCAGAACAATAGTTCACATAAATGCAAATCACTCTTGTTAATGTTTTCATGACGTCTGGAAAACTCAAAGTTAGGTATGAAACATCAATCAGTTGAAAGAGTTGAGTTTGAGATAGTTGGAAAAGAGAAGGTATTGATCCAGGAGAATCTTACATGAACATCTAAATCTTGGAAGCCAATAAATTAGACTTATTCTTTGAAACTTTGCAAGTTTCCTACCACTTGAGGACAAGTGTTTCTAAATGTGAGGATGGTGATGACAGTCTTTTATAACTGTCATTTGCGTCCGATTTAGTGTCTTAATGATGACCTTTTGTTCTTAATTCCATAAGTTTTTAATGAATAATCATAGAAGATGTAAAAAGATGGAAGAAGAACCAAGATTGTGAAGAAACTGGAAATTACATAAAAATGACTTGAAATTCTAAGTTTTTATTACAAGTCTCGCACGCTATGTTTTTATTTGATCTGACTCACGCTTTATAATTCAGCAGGAAGTTAAGTTGAAAGGCTGCGGGAGATGGAAATGGACGTAGCGAGAAAAGAAATGAATGATGCGAGGACTCAAATACGAAATCAGGAAAGATTTAAGGAAAAATGTTCAGAAGCTGAAGTCCACGCGATGATCGTTTGACATCGCGAGGAAAGAAAGTTTGTGCAAGACAGGAGTCTTAAGTGTTATGGCGAGAAGTGAATTGTTGGAAGAAGACTGTGAAATCTCGCCTTGTTGAGAAAGATAATTCCATTTTAGACTCTCGCTTTGAAGGAACTGGACAAAGCGAAAGGAGAGCTATTTTGATGCGAGCGGTTATTATCCAAGGCGGAAGCAGTTACAACGCCCATCTATAAATAAGACCCTTGGGGGATCAGCTCAAGTAGCGGGAGATTGAAGAGAATAGCTCATTTTACTCTCCAGTTCATTTTTAGAATTCAGTAGGTAGGTTAGCTAGGGTTTATTTTCGCTGCAATTTAATTCATGTTCTTCAGATTTGTAATTTGATTTCGCAGTAGATTTTCTTCGGAATATTTTAGTAGATTAGTTTGAGGGTACCCTGGAAGAAGGATTGCTATCGGAATGCTTTTGTTCATCCATTATGACGATCGCCATCTAGTTTCCGACTTCTTCGTTGAAATTCGCATTATTCTGATTGCAATCAGATTTCCAGGTGTATTCGTTTTTAATTTCTTTGCTATTCAGATATATGAAGGACGATCAGTTATCAAATCGTGTATTTCTTATCTTTCTGGTTACAATTTTGAATGGTTTTATCAGAATTTAATGTTCTTCAATTCTGTTTTAGAGAAGTATAGACCTCGAACACAATATTCGCTTCTTGGAATCTGCATTACGTCGATAATTCGATTTTCGAGATCATGCTACTATCATATCTTTAATTCGTAATCTGTCTGCCCTAATTACTCAAGAAGTTTGGATATTGTAACCGAGTTAGGTATGAAACTGACAGAGTCATGAATTCATTAGATTTTCTGTTGATAATATACTTTGATTACAAATTTAGAAGCAATCCGCAGAAATTAATGTTCAGAACTTTAAGAAGTTCCTAAGACCCATGCAGTGTTAACCATCGCGTGATAATCTTTAAGAATTAAACAACCTCTAAATTCTCAAATCTGGACGTAGAAGGTTCTGTTGTTTCATTATTTTCTGAATAAATGTTCCAGAAGGTAGTTATGATAAATTTTAGGATTTGATCATTTACTTCGTATAAGGATAAAATCACGCTTCATCTTAAAAGATGACGCGAGGAATTATCCAGACAACTTTGTTTCAAAAGAAGTTATTTCAATGCTCTAGCGATGTCATTTTGACAAAGCGAGAGAGCCAACTTGAAATAGCAACAGAATTGATTTACATTCTTTGGGATATCAAATACTCATTTCTTATACATATATAACCCCTATTCTATAAGTAGGAATTGAATAATCTCGCCGCATTCTTTTAAATTATATTGCGAGGGATACAGTTCTTTGTATAAACTATATCTGAGGAACATTCCTTGAACAATAATTCCCTCCACGATGTACAGACATAGTGTGCGGAAAATTGGAATGTTCATAGTTTGAAACCCAAAATAGTTACTGCGAGCTCTCTTGGACATTTATTTTGCAGAATTATTTCTCAAATCTTTTTCATGGGAAAGTAATTTCCTAATTCTATCTAGTTTCTAGTTTATATTTTGGAAACACCCTAGCATTTTGATTTAGAGGACTCAGAACCCTCTTCGTTTCTTTATACATATAATACTACTGATACTTATTATATTTTGGGATATTTCCCTGTTTATGATGAGCACTCCTACTTCTCAAATATAGACTCATAATTCATATTTGGAATTCACGTTAGTATTTTCATTAGCACATTGAGAAAGATGATGATATAAGTTTTCTCAATCATTATTTACTCAGGGTAATGAAGAACAAACTTGTTCTTTAGTTTGACATTTAGTACCTGTCGTTTAAAAGGGAAAGATGTTTCAAAAACCATCTTTTGTCCCAATAATTAGTGGGAATTCTAAGAACATTAATTTCCAGGGCTCATATCTTTATGGTTTGCACTATATGCTGTGGGTAGGAAATTAAATATTCTTTCTAAGTCTTACTAATCCTGAGTCAAGTCATGGGTATTCAGAATTGTTTACGGAGACTGCCCACGCTGAAACATCAATATGAATCTGAATAGTAAAGTTAAGTCAAAGATTTTGATTAGCAATTTTATCTTGATATACTTACAGGACTATTATTTCTTATAAATACTTGAAGGAGTTACTCTAAGAAGTTAAAGCTTGTGTAACCAATGGATGATAGATTTAAATATTTGCTTTCTTGTTTCTTGTAGAGGACATCCATTATAGGGGCATGAGATTTTTATCTCATCTCAGAGTAATAAAGAGAATAACTTCAAGTTCAGATGAATGTATGATGGTTTAGATGTGACCTTGGGTTGCCAAAGGCTTAATCTGAATCTGAAAGAGACAGATTAAGTGACAGTTCTGAAAGCTGTTGTTGCAGAATGAGTCTGACCGATCATTCTATGATATTAGTACCCCATGATTTCAGTGCTTAGAATGTCATGACACTGAATCACAAGTACCTGTCTTGGGAAGTCATTTAAGACATGAAGATTTGGTTAACTTGCATATAGGATTTGTTTATCTCAATGAGCTTTCATCTTGTTTCTAATCATTGAAGTATGGTAATCTCATCATATTCCTATTTTATTTGTTTGTCTTAGTCCACACTATTTTTAACTCATGAACTCAAGAATATATTCATATCATTCAACATCATTTTAATTGCTTTCTTTATTTTCTTTACAGTTTTATGCATTTACTATTCAGCATTTAATTCTTAGTCATCATCATTACACCATCCTTAAACCAAGAGTAGAAACAAGTTCTGGAACCAATAATCCTATTAAAACACTTCTATCGTGTAACTCTCCAGAGAACGATCCCGACAAATATAAATAAATACTGCAAGCTTGATACCGTGCGCTTTCGGCAGGCAGACCAGGCATTATTCTTGAATAGTCCTATGAGAAATGTAGTGTAAAGATAATCGAGAGATATGTAGCAGGTAGGTCACACACAAAGCTTCACATGCTGCCTGGAATGCCATTTGCATTTCTTAGCAAAGAGTGCCTCTTCTTCATTCTTTTGCGAGACTCCTCCCATCTGTTTTGTTAAGGCTTCCTGACCTGCAAGTAAATTCTCAAACTCAACAAGGGATGGTTGAGTTTGCCACCCTTGCACTGCAGCAACAAAACTCTTGAACTCTGGCTTCAAACCATGGATGATGATCCGCTTCATCCTGGCTTCACCAATAGGGGCCTCTGGATCCAATTCAGAGATCTCTCGACATAAAGACTTCACTTTGTAAACGTATTGTGAGATCTTCATCTCACGTTGTGCTACCGATAGCAACTCACTTTCTAACAATTGAAGCTTTGTATCGTTCTTTTTGGAGAACAACTTGATGAACGTATCCCAAGCTTGCTTTGGAGTCACCGATTCCCGTATGTGTTCCAAAATATCCTCGTCGACCGTCGTCTTTAACACGAACATAGCCTTTCCAGCTTTGACCTTCCACTTCCGCAGTACTCCGTTTGTATCCTCAGCAGCCAGTTGTGTCACATCACTTCCGTTTACAACCTCTCATAAATCTTGTCCCTGCATATAAGAAATAATGCAAGTAGACATAATGACTCTCTGATACCACTTGTTGGGGCTGCGACCGCCACCCTAACTCCTCCGACATTAGTATGATATTGTCCGCTTTGGGCCAAGCCTGCACGGTATTGTTTTTGGGCTCCTCCCAAAAGGCCTCATACTAATGGAGTTGGGTGGACTCTTATATCTAGGGATATGTTTCCCTATTCTTCCGATGTGGGACTTGAGTTTGTACTTCAACAATATGGCCAGGCACCATCTCTCTCGGGCTGCTGCTTCCCAGCACCTCCTCCTCCTGTCGTGCCATCTCTCTATCCAACACCATCACTACAGCATCGCTGCTGTCGTCTTTCTCTCGCAGACAACACCGTGTGCAGCTCCACTTCCAGCGGCGAATCCACCGCGCCTCCAGTGCTCACTCTCCATCTCTCTATACAATGAAGTGAAGAAGAAAGAAATATTGGGAGAAGGGAAAAGAAGAAAAGGAGATGAGCGGCGCTAACCCTAACTCCCAAACTGCCGTGTATCACTCAAAATTGGGTATTTGTGTTTGTGTGTTCTTAAAAATACAAAAGACAAAAAAAAATGAGGGAGATGTGTAGCGGTGTCTGCGTGTTCAGCAGCACTTATGAGAAAACAGGGAATAAAGGAAATAAAGCAGTCTGCAGCACAATTAATTCGTAGACATCAGGTGGGTGTACCGTGGGACACATTTCCAGCTCCAATTCGGTTGTATTTGTCTTTGCAGTATTCATTTAGCCGATATGGTTACTGGGCAGTACATACTGGAAGTTATTTCAACCAATTCTCGCCATTAGATTATCTTATTTATTAAATGAATGGTTGAGATGATATAAGGTTAGTTATGTCATTTACTTTTTTTATTATTTTATTTCAAAAAACCATCGGCTCATATTCCAACATGACTTTTTGCAGCTTTTTCAGTCTCAATATTGTTTGTCTTTTTATCTTTCATCAATATTTTTCATACCATTCTGTCCTCTATATTTACGCATTCTATATGGTTTCTTTACACATTCTGTTTGACGTCAATACTTATTAAGAATCAAAACACCTTATGTAGTATCAAATGTTTAGACATTCTGTCCAATTGTCAAGACATTATGTAACAATAGAATTGACATGCTGTTATACACATTCTCAATTACAGAATGACATAAAATATTAGAAAAAATGACAACTACAGCAAGACAGAATATTACACACTTGTAAACAGAATATTATATAATTGAGAACAGAATATTACATACTTGCAAACAGAATGCTATACACTTGCAAATAAAATGTACACACGAAAGCAACCACTTTGTTACATACTTGCAAACAGAATGTTACATGCTTGCACACAAAATGTTACATACTTGCAAATAGAATGTTACACACTTGCAAACAAAATGTTACACACTTGCACACACAATGTTAAGTTTGCTAACAGAATGTTACACATTTGAGGACAGAATGTTAAGTAGAATGATGCTTTTATTTTTTTTCAAACATAATTTATTGTTAGACAGAATGTCAAGGTGAATTAAACAGAATGTGAAAAACTTGCATACAGAATATTTGACTATTTTGACAGAAGGTCATATTTCAGTGGTAATAGATGGAAGCATAACATGTTTAATAATATAGAATGCCTAAAGTAGCAAGACATAATAGTGGATTACCTAAGACAGAATGGTTGAGAATTATGTACATTTCTCATACAACTATGAAAGTATTTAATTGAGCAACGATTCAACTTCTAAATTTGAAATGATTATAAAAGATTTCTTTCACGAATTCCAATTTAAAAAATATTTATATAGAGAGAAATGATTAGGAAAGATTTGAATTGCAAAAAAGTAATCATTATACAATTTCACATTATTTAATATTAAAAATTATAATTACATATTTACCCTTATGATAAATCTTAACCATTGATTAAAATAAGATCCAATGGATAAGAAATGGTCCAGTATATACTGGAAAAAAATACTTCCAGCATAGGAACCAAATTGTCATTTAGCATGGTAAACTCTTGTCCGGATAAAAACGAAAAGTGGATGATGGGTTTAAGAGTATGTTATTTACAAGTAAAAAGGAATCTAAAATGAAATTTAAACCATGGAATAAATAAACTATTCTCTCCGTTCCTAAATGATTGTCTCTTTTAACCCAATTTCAATAACCAATGTGTGCATTAATTAACTCATAAAGTTATATTTTTACCCTTTAACTAAACTCATTCTTAATAAAAGTCAACCACAACATTTATATAAAGTGAAGGGTAATATAGTACAAACATAGTATAACTAACTATAACTACCTAAAATTGACAACTATTGTAGAACACTTTTTAATCTCTAAAAAGACAATTAAAAATGAACTGAGGGAGTACTTCCTCCATTCCATTTGAGATGTCACATTTCTTTTCGACACGATATTCTAGGTAGAATGAATTATTATGTTAAAGTGGAGTAAATAGTTGATGTGATGTTTGTTTGAAGGAATAAAAAAATTCTAAATAAGAAAATGTGACAATTGAAGTGGAACGGATCAAAATAAAAAAATAGGACATTTGAAATGTGACGGAAGGGAATATTATGAACAATTATATTTACACTAAAAATATAGCAAAACCAACTCATTTTATACATATTTACACTAAAAATGTGAAAAGAATATCATAATATCATAAACTATTTTTATTTACAAAATCTTATTTTTCTATCAGGAATTGATTATTTGTTTTCAAATGTGATCAAAATTGGCCCAAAAATTTTAAAATGGGGGACGAAAATAGACGAAGAATACGGTCAATTTTGGACCGTATCAGCTGTCCTCCATAAAAATACCGGGGAATGGGAGGAAGTTTGTTACAAGCCGTTTAAGAAGATGATGACTATTGAAGACGCAGAACTGACATCCCTTTTAAATTTACTTAAATTGGCTAAAAGTATGGGAATATGTTTAGTTGTTCGTTATGTGGATTTGATGTTAGCGCATAATATGGTCAACAAGATAAAAGAACCAATTAATGAGTAACAAAACAAGATTCGGGTGAAGGTAATGTGGGAGGAGATTAGGTTCATTAAGCAACGTATTGTTAGACATGTGCTTAAAGAAAGTAATTGAGTTGCAGACTCCTTAGTAAAAATGGATGCTATGGGTGAATCTGAATACACCAGATAGTAATGTCCTCTAGATGAGAAACTACAGTCCCTTCTGCAAAGTGATGCAACTGAGAAAAAATATGTGAGATTTCCTAATAAAGACCGTAAAATCGATGATATAAGAGCTAGCAAGAAATTAATTGGTGAAGTTCTTTCTCCCATTTGATCCGCTGTTAATTCGTCTCTCCAAGGTGCTTCAACAGCTCATCTCTTGATGACAAGCGTACCTGATTTGGCTTGCCATTCTGGAAGTGCAGTCGATCGGTTAAAGAGGAAGCATGATCCCAGTCATGGCAGGTTATGGAGAGCGGAATGTTTTGGTGTTGGGCAAACCCTGTCATTAAGAAACGAGCAGCCATTTTAGTAATCCTGCATCGAACACTCGACATATTTACTAATTCAGTATCAATGCGATGCAGTTCTTCAAAAGCATTTGGTTATTTCTTGCTTTAATATTCCTAAATTTTGTTACATGTGTGCATGCATTCAGGAAGATTGAAGTGCGCCGCGTAAAGTGTTGGGAAGATGATGATGGTGTAATATCTCATATCATTCATTCTGATGGTTGTGTGTTGGATAAAAGAAAATTTTTGGCTTTGGGGTTGTCCTACATAAAAATACTGGGGAATGGGAGGAAGTCTATTGCGGGGGTTTAAGAAAATGATGACTATTGAAGAAGCAGAACTTGTGGAAATATGTTTTGTTGTAAGTTATGTGGGTAACCGAGTTGCTGACACCTTGGCAAAAATGGGTGCTAGGAGTGAATCTGAAAACACCGGATGGTTGTATCTTCCAGACATTTGTAATAGGACGACAAGAATAATCTTTTCAGTTATTAACTCATGACGTTCTACATTATTATTGTTGTTGTATATGATGTTTAATTTAACTAATAATTTACTATATATTTCTCTTTTAATAATTGTACTATTTATAATATTAAAATTAGTTTTTAACTGAAATATAACAATTTATTTGCAATCCCAATTTCTAATAAGTAAGAAAAAAAAACCTGAAAAAACTAATACAATCCAAGTGCATGTGCCTCATTCACTAACTTCTTAAACCGAGCATTGTAGGCAGCAATATTGTCATCTTTTTGCATTCTCATGCTATCAAAAGTAGACTCAATCCGCTGCAATTTTGATGCACGAACATCAGAGGAACCTTCATGAGCAGCTTCCAGGGCGTGCAAAGCTTCATAGGTTGTAGTACAATTGGAGATCATATGGTATTGCGATTCGTCAACAGCATTGAACAAACAATTAAGAGCGGTGTTGTTTCCTTGTTGTATAGACTCTTTTCACCAGCAACCATTTTAGCTTGAGTAGATGGAACATGCCTCACAATAGCAGCAGTGGCTCCAGTGGCAGGAGTGCGAATCTCCTTCATAGGTTGTTCCCAGTGTGTCAGAACAGCATTCCAAGCATCCATGCTTACAGATATAAGGAAAATCCTCATACGTTCTTCCAGAATGAGTAATTCGAACCATCAAAGTAAGGAGGCCGTGAGATTGAACCATCTTCTCGATAAATTTTGGACCAAACTCAGATAAATCTTAGAGCCCTACTCTGATACCAATTGACAGGCCCAAACAAGCAGTAAAAACCCTGAATGCGTTGTTCAGACGTGGTCTCAACAACCTGCAAATAACAACCAGAGATACACAAAACAGAGTGCGAACATAAACTATGAACACCAAAGATTTGGTCACCCAGTTCGATCCACAGATTTACATCTGGGGCTCCAAGACAGGATTTCACTAGATCATCATCAAACATGTTGCAAGGTTTTACCAACCCATTTCCCAACACCCTATTCACTAATGAACCTCTTTATCCCTCCAATAGACTAAGGAAACAGCTGGGAACATCAAGGTGTTATCTACCCAACTTCTGTGCACAAATAATTCACTAAAAAGTGTGGAAATGGTGTTTGTGATATATAGTTACTTAATCTATTCAAGCTCACGATGATACAACACCTAATCTATGCCGATGTTTGTGTTTACAAGAAATATATCATGAGAAATCTAAACACAAACCAAAACCCCAAAATAATAGCAGCAGATAGCCAACAAGAGATGTACCCAGTAGTAGGATGGTTGTTTCTGTAACACCCCGGTTTTTGGTCACCCAGGTCGGGATGTCACCGCCACACCTCCCTAGCAAGACACGGTTTCTCCGAGCTTGCTAAAGAGATGCAAGGCTATGGTTTTTTCAGAATTTAAAACATTCAAACAACCCATTTATATATAATTTAAAAATAATACATCAAAGTTGCAGCGGAAAATAATATTTACATATATAATGCAGCGGAATTTAGATATAGGGCCAACATGGCCTAATCACGGGTTAAACAGGCCCGTTCATGCAAGATCTAGTCTAATACAACATTTAAAATACAATGTAATTCCCCAAAATTCCCATGTATGCATATGATGATGCATATTCTTCAGCTCTGAAAGAAACAAGGGAGAAATACGGTTTTGGTCAGCACTACGTGCTGAGTAAGTTAACACGTACAAGATTATGAGGTTTCAAAGCCTTTAATTAAATTTAATGAAAACATGTGCATAATTTAAATAATTCATGTAATCGCATAATTTAGAAATATGGATTCATAAGATCATCATATAGCTTGCAACGTAATTAAATAAGTGGCCATAAATTTAACAGCACAATTTAATACAGATTTAATTTGGAATTCTCGCAACTCCTCGTTTCATATCTTTTACAGATCACCACCGCTAGGGCTCTTATGTCCGCCAGCCTTACGCCTGGGCTCTTATGTCCACAGGTATCATGGTCGATCCAGATCTTTTAATTAGAGTTAATCCGTCCGCTAGACATACGATCACTGTTTCGCTAGGGCTCTTACGTCAACCTAGACATACACTTGGGCTCTTATGTCCCAAGCCGCAGAGAACATTGACAGTATCTAGCTTAGTCATAACCCGCAATATTTTAATCTTCTCGTTTCATGTATCGTATGTCAAAGTATTTCTATTCGTTTCAACCTCAAAGGCTAATTCCACCGTTTCAACAAGATTTCAAAATTTCGTTCGGTAAATCACAGTTTACTCCAAAATTCGTTAAAAATCAGATTTAATTTCAAAAATTCCAAAATTTCACGTCTGACTCCAAAACGTCGAGATCTACAACTTTCGTGTTTTAACTTTTTCGATCCGAGATACGGAAACAGTTCAAAACTCCAATTTTCGCATATCAAGGAATCTGTCCGAATTCCATATAACTCAGTTTAAAGATTTCGAATTCTACCATAGCAATTCAACTCCAAATTTAATGAAATTTTACAGAGATCATCTTAAGACAATTATCTACAACTTTCATGTTCGGCTAAAGATCCAATTCGGCCTAGAACCCTAGTCACAAACGTCAACAAGTTCGAATCTATGTTCTGTCAAGAACTTCAAGATCTAAGTTTCAGCAGTTCGGTTTGGGGTGGATTTCTTATGTCAAATCATCACGAAAATTTCTGAAATTTTACGGAGGTGTTCTTAACATATAGATCTACAACTCCTATGTTCAACGCCAAGCCTAGATCGGCCTAGATCTAAGGTAGAAATCACCATCAAGTTCGAATAAAGAATCTTTCGTCGTTTCAAGATCTAAATCTAAAGCAGGCTCGTTTACGATCAGTTTCGGATATCAAAACACGATGAAAAATTATGAAATTTTTACACAACCTAGATCAGAGTCTTAGGAACGTTTTTCGTGTTTTAAGTTTTCCCGTTTGAGGTCGTTTAAAGGTTCGGAAAAATTAGACAAAACTGTTGCGCCGTTAGAAATCACATGTTGACAGATTTACGAAAGATTTGATTAAGTTTCTAGATTCAAATATTTTAACTACTCCCAAAACCGTGTAAGCATTAACTTACAGATTGTTGAGCGTCCGGGATCTTCGATTCGGAGGCGTGGCTTCCCGTCCTCCGTTTATCCTCTCCGTTTGTCGGGTTCTTCGCTCTCGATTCGGATCGGGGGTTTAGAATAGAAAAAAAATCGAATTTAGGATTCGTTTGAATCAAGAACAGGAAAAAGGAGGGACAAGAATGGTTCGTATCTTACCCCGACAATGGAAGGCTCCCAATTTTCGTCCAAGTCAGTCCCGTTGTTCGGTTTTGTGCCTCCGACGACTTCCGGATCTAGGGTTTCGAATGTATGGAAGGTTGTAGGGTTTCGTAAAGGTATACGGAGCTCCTAGAAGGTCTTATTTATAGATATCTAAGACCTAGGGCGTCCAAAATCTGACCCCAAGGGTCTTGGGTCGAGATATGTTCAACCGAAAGTCGAAAAATCCGCGTTCGGGCGAGAGAATCGCGGAACGGCCGTTCTGTCCTGCCGGCGCGCCCTTGGCGCGGTAAACCCCTAAAACCGCGCGGCGACCGCGCCGTCCTGGCCTGGACTTCGGTCTGGGCCGGGTCGTGCGATCCGTCGCGCTTTTCCTCCTCTCTTTCGGACTTCTATCCCTCTATGTTCCCCGATTCCGATTTCCGGGGTATCTTCGGGCTCCGATTTCCTATCCTAATTTCATTCGGGTCTAAATTTATATTTGGACTCGGGTTATTGAGTCCATCGGTGTTGGGTTTCCGTGTAACCATTTATTCGATTAAATTGTCTTCGGCTTCACGGGTTCTCGGAATTTTGTTTTCTTTTAATTTAAATTCCATTTCTCATCTTCTATGATTCTTTATTCATTTATCATGTTTATTATATTTATTTATTTATTTTATTTTATTACTTTTTTTTTTTTATTTTATGTTGCAAAATTCTCGGGTATTACAGTCTACCCTCCTTAAGAATCAACTTCGTCCTCGAAGTTGTGTTTCGGCTTTTCTCGTGCTAAAGTCTTTTTGTTTGTTTTATTATTTTGTGACTGAACTTAGAATTAAAACTTCTAAGCTGCCTACGTACCCGGTGAAGGGATCAAGCCATAACGTAGTTCAAAACAATTTGAATTTGCTTATTTATGATTTGGGATACATGATATCGAGTCGAACTCCAAAAATAAATGACTACGGGGTATCACATCCTCTCCCCCTTAGGACTTCAGTTATGTCCCCATAACTGTCTACTCATTATTCTCAAGAGGATTCGGGTTTTGGTCTTGTTCCTCGTCACTCTCCCCTTGCTGAAGGTTCACCAAATCTACTCTCTTTTCGATCGCCTCCTCTGGCGTTCGACATCCACTAGCCTTGTGACCAAGCTTGCCGCACCTACGGCAGGTTCCAGGCTTCGGGCATTGGCGCACCAGATGTGCATGGTTGCATCGTGGACAACGTGGTATAAACGCACCACGATTGTCGTCTCCCCCATTGTTGAGACCTTTATTTCCCTTCCTTCGGGATCCATTGTCTTTCCTAGAGTTGTTATTGTTGTCTTTCCGATCCTTCTTCTCAAGTCCTTGCGAGTCCTTGGTTGACTCACCATGTTCCTTACGCTTCAATTGCTGGATTCGAGCAATTGATACGGCGCGATCATATATCGTCTGCAGGTTCGCGAATTGTCCTACTGCAAGTATCTCCCGGATACTAAGGTTCAGACCCATCTCGAATTTCTGAGCCTTGTCAGAGTCGGTTGGTACTATCCTCGCAGCGAATCGTACTAGCTCCTTGAATTTGGTGTAGTATTCTTGTACCGTTTGCGCACCTTGCTTTAAGTTGATGAATTCCTCGTACTTCGCAGTCTTGGTGCTCAGTGGGTAGAATCTTTCCCTCAAAGCTTCCTTAAGTACTTCCCAGGTGTAGGCGTGTTCGTCTTCCACTGAATTCGCTTGGAGATTTTGCCACCACTCATCGGCTTCGCCTCCTAGGTAGTAGGTCACTACGTGTATCTTCTCCTCATCAGGGCACTTGATAGCGTTCAAGAGCTTGTCAAAGGTACGGATCCATTCTTCCAACTTGGCTGGATCCTCTTGGCCGTCATAATGGGGTGGGTGGTAAGGGTTCACTAATGCCAAGTAGTTGACTCGGGCTACTGGCGGAGGTACTGTTTGTGTCCTATGCACCTCGGCATTTCCCAAGGCTACAAGGAGTTCCTCTACAGATTTTAAACGCGCTTCCATATTATTGGGTGCTTGAGGCACTTGCTCTCCTAGGTTCTGAGGACTTTCACTGTTGTTGGGCGTGTTGGAAAGGTTAGCGTCAGTGCCGTTTGGACTCACCTTCCTTGGTTTCCTTCTAGGCGCCATTTTCTGTTGTAACGTGTATAGATTAGCTTATCTTGGTTTAGATAGATTGCTCGAACAAGACGTTTCGTAAATTTCTGATTTCGAATTTTCGGGTTTGTTGTTTGGAAATCCAAACAAGATTTTTGGAATAAAGAGTGTTTTAATAAAACTTGATTTTTTCATTGTTCCACATGAGGAAGTTTTCTAGTTCGTACCAGGATAGGAATGGCTAGAGCCGAGATTCGTTATGCTTAGGCGTGCGCTTAGATGAACGCGATCTAGAACTAAGGCGACATCAGTCTCTAGTGAGCGTTTCTAATTCGATGTCAAGCCTCTAAGTTCTCTAGGTGTAGCAAGAGATCTAAGTTAACTTCGCCAAGATTCTAAGTTCAAATTCGCAAAGATTCTAAGTTAAAATTCGCAAAGATTCTAAGTTCTCTAAAAGAGATGCAATATGCAAATGCGAGTGATGATTTCCCCCCAAAAAAAATAATTTATGCACTATATATATATTTTTCCCATGGGGTTTAAAATAAAAATTTCTCCATGGAAATTTAAACCCTAAAAATAATAATGGTTTAAAAATAATAGTTTAAAAATACTAGCTTAAAAATATCCGGGCTCTGATACCACCTTGGTATCAGATATTTTCTTTAAAATAGATAGCTTTAAAATATTCTGGGCTCTGATACCACCTTGGTATCAGATATTTTCTTTAAAATAGATAGCTTTAAAATATTCTGGGCTCTGATACCACCTTGTAACACCCCGGTTTTTGGTCACCCAGGTCGGGATGTCACCGCCACACCTCCCTAGCAAGACACGGTTTCTCCGAGCTTGCTAAAGAGATGCAAGGCTATGGTTTTTTCAGAATTTAAAACATTCAAACAACCCATTTATATATAATTTAAAAATAATACATCAAAGTTGCAGCGGAAAATAATATTTACATATATAATGCAGCGGAATTTAGATATAGGGCCAACATGGCCTAATCACGGGTTAAACAGGCCCGTTCATGCAAGATCTAGTCTAATACAACATTTAAAATACAATGTAATTCCCCAAAATTCCCATGTATGCATATGATGATGCATATTCTTCAGCTCTGAAAGAAACAAGGGAGAAATACGGTTTTGGTCAGCACTACGTGCTGAGTAAGTTAACACGTACAAGATTATGAGGTTTCAAAGCCTTTAATTAAATTTAATGAAAACATGTGCATAATTTAAATAATTCATGTAATCGCATAATTTAGAAATATGGATTCATAAGATCATCATATAGCTTGCAACGTAATTAAATAAGTGGCCATAAATTTAACAGCACAATTTAATACAGATTTAATTTGGAATTCTCGCAACTCCTCGTTTCATATCTTTTACAGATCACCACCGCTAGGGCTCTTATGTCCGCCAGCCTTACGCCTGGGCTCTTATGTCCACAGGTATCATGGTCGATCCAGATCTTTTAATTAGAGTTAATCCGTCCGCTAGACATACGATCACTGTTTCGCTAGGGCTCTTACGTCAACCTAGACATACACTTGGGCTCTTATGTCCCAAGCCGCAGAGAACATTGACAGTATCTAGCTTAGTCATAACTCGCAATATTTTAATCTTCTCGTTTCATGTATCGTATGTCAAAGTATTTCTATTCGTTTCAACCTCAAAGGCTAATTCCACCGTTTCAACAAGATTTCAAAATTTCGTTCGGTAAATCACAGTTTACTCCAAAATTCGTTAAAAATCAGATTTAATTTCAAAAATTCCAAAATTTCACGTCTGACTCCAAAACGTCGAGATCTACAACTTTCGTGTTTTAACTTTTTCGATCCGAGATACGGAAACAGTTCAAAACTCCAATTTTCGCATATCAAGGAATCTGTCCGAATTCCATATAACTCAGTTTAAAGATTTCGAATTCTACCATAGCAATTCAACTCCAAATTTAATGAAATTTTACAGAGATCATCTTAAGACAATTATCTACAACTTTCATGTTCGGCTAAAGATCCAATTCGGCCTAGAACCCTAGTCACAAACGTCAACAAGTTCGAATCTATGTTCTGTCAAGAACTTCAAGATCTAAGTTTCAGCAGTTCGGTTTGGGGTGGATTTCTTATGTCAAATCATCACGAAAATTTCTGAAATTTTACGGAGGTGTTCTTAACATATAGATCTACAACTCCTATGTTCAACGCCAAGCCTAGATCGGCCTAGATCTAAGGTAGAAATCACCATCAAGTTCGAATAAAGAATCTTTCGTCGTTTCAAGATCTAAATCTAAAGCAGGCTCGTTTACGATCAGTTTCGGATATCAAAACACGATGAAAAATTATGAAATTTTTACACAACCTAGATCAGAGTCTTAGGAACGTTTTTCGTGTTTTAAGTTTTCCCGTTTGAGGTCGTTTAAAGGTTCGGAAAAATTAGACAAAACTGTTGCGCCGTTAGAAATCACATGTTGACAGATTTACGAAAGATTTGATTAAGTTTCTAGATTCAAATATTTTAACTACTCCCAAAACCGTGTAAGCATTAACTTACAGATTGTTGAGCGTCCGGGATCTTCGATTCGGAGGCGTGGCTTCCCGTCCTCCGTTTATCCTCTCCGTTTGTCGGGTTCTTCGCTCTCGATTCGGATCGGGGGTTTAGAATAGAAAAAAAATCGAATTTAGGATTCGTTTGAATCAAGAACAGGAAAAAGGAGGGACAAGAATGGTTCGTATCTTACCCCGACAATGGAAGGCTCCCAATTTTCGTCCAAGTCAGTCCCGTTGTTCGGTTTTGTGCCTCCGACGACTTCCGGATCTAGGGTTTCGAATGTATGGAAGGTTGTAGGGTTTCGTAAAGGTATACGGAGCTCCTAGAAGGTCTTATTTATAGATATCTAAGACCTAGGGCGTCCAAAATCTGACCCCAAGGGTCTTGGGTCGAGATATGTTCAACCGAAAGTCGAAAAATCCGCGTTCGGGCGAGAGAATCGCGGAACGGCCGTTCTGTCCTGCCGGCGCGCCCTTGGCGCGGTAAACCCCTAAAACCGCGCGGCGACCGCGCCGTCCTGGCCTGGACTTCGGTCTGGGCCGGGTCGTGCGATCCGTCGCGCTTTTCCTCCTCTCTTTCGGACTTCTATCCCTCTATGTTCCCCGATTCCGATTTCCGGGGTATCTTCGGGCTCCGATTTCCTATCCTAATTTCATTCGGGTCTAAATTTATATTTGGACTCGGGTTATTGAGTCCATCGGTGTTGGGTTTCCGTGTAACCATTTATTCGATTAAATTGTCTTCGGCTTCACGGGTTCTCGGAATTTTGTTTTCTTTTAATTTAAATTCCATTTCTCATCTTCTATGATTCTTTATTCATTTATCATGTTTATTATATTTATTTATTTATTTTATTTTATTACTTTTTTTTTTTTTTTATTTTATGTTGCAAAATTCTCGGGTATTACAGTTTCTATCCTCTGCAAACAACAAAAATGGGGATTTATGGCTTCAGCTTCCTCAGATCGCCATGGCAGTGAAGGTCCTTGAAGAAGGTCTGTTTTTCTCCTCAATATGCGGCTGTAAATTCACTCTTAGAAGCACAAAGACAAAAACAGGTATATATAGTTGTGCAAGGCCTATCAAAAACCCTAAAAAGCCTACTAAGAGGAAGTGACCACGTCACTGTCCTTTCTGTACTTTTCCAGTGAAGTACTATACTCGTTGTTGGAGTATTGTCACAACAACGGAGTTTCAGCTAACATCTTCACAACACAGAAAATTCTCGAACAAAATGAAGTACTCGTGGAATGTGGTAAAGGAGTTCCTAAGATTGGTGCCACCTCTCCAGGGTACATATAGAGAGGTGGTGGCTGATTTCGAACAGTGGATACACGGTGCCGAAAGGGTAGAAGGTGTATTGGACAGTGTCGATGACAAACATGAACCTGGAGTACTTCAAGGAGCCGGAGAAGTTTAATCCATTGAGGTACGACAAGGGGGAGGAGTCGCCGCCTCCGTACGCGCACGTACCGTTTGGGGGTGGGCTGAGGAAAGGAGTATGCAAGGGTGACAATTTTGGCATTTCTACACAATATAGTGAAGAAGTACAGGTGGGAAGTGGTATATACGAACGAGAAAGTTGAAGGCGACATGATGGCCGAACTCAAAAGTGCTTGCCAATTCGTGTCCATTCTTGTTCAGATTGATTTTATTTGTTTTAAAAGTATTGTGAAATATATATAGAAAATATTTGTTGTTATACATTTTGTCATAAAATGTGAACTATGGTAATAAAGTGGTGAAAATTGGAATTGTGTGTAGATAACCATTTTGTATTGCGTCATTGGGCACAATATTTTACTTTTATTCTTATACAGTATATTGTAATTATACTCTAAGGCCTTATTGTCATTAAATTTTGCTGCCTGTGAGTAGATTCTTTAGATATAATTTGTGTGGCATGGGTTCCACCACCTATTTCCTAGTCTGTCTAAGCTGACTGGCTAAAAAAATAAAATATTTAGGAGAAGACGTTAAGAAGAATCGAAGATTGTTAAATATATTGTTGTATATATCTTTATAGTTTCCCTAATGGCCCAACCAAGTGGTTCCAACTCTCCTGTATAACTATAATGGAAAAAAAAGATCTTTTGGTCTTTTTTCTTTCCAAAAATCCAAATCGGTCCGTTAGTAATTTTTTGCCTCATATATTCCTATACGTTTGCTAATTTTTTTCAATTCGGTCCTAATTATGTAATTAACCTGAGGTTGCTGACGTGGCTGAAGTAAATCATATTTTACATCCACCATGGCCACTTTGGAGTATCCACACATAACACACCAATTTCATAAATATTTGAAGGCTGCCATAACACATCACTACTCTAAAAAATGCCTCTAGCGGGTTAATTGAACCATTCTTCACTGGGATGACGGACGTAGTCTCTACTTGGTTCGCACTGAAGCCTCATTGGGTTTACCCAACCCATAAAGAAACATCAACCATTCACAACAATAACAGAGCTTACCTTCATTTTCCATTCGGATAGACTTAACAACCCTTATCTCAGCCCTTTTCACCACAACAAGAAATTGGTGTTCTTGTAAATGTAGGTCAAGCAACTTCCTCCTCTATGCGAAGCCCATTCTCGCATCGGATTGGGCAGTGCCTTCATTGGATGCCGTCGGAGTTATAATCAGCAGCTACCGCAGTGGATTTTCTTTCAGGTCTAGGTGGTTTTTGGTGTTTCTCAAGAAAATGAAGACCAATTATAATATATAATGTGTGCAAATGAATGATTTTTGTTTCTTTGTGGGTTGGGTAACCTCAATGATGGCTCAATGCGAACCAAGTGGAGACTATGCCTGTAAAGCCAGTGAAGAAGAGCTCAATTCACCCGCTGGTGGTATTTTTTAGAGTAATAATGCGTTATGACTGCATTCAAAGATTTACTTCAAACATTTATTAAGTTGATGTGTTATGTGTAAGGACTCTAAATTGGTCATGCTCGATGTAAAATGTGATTTACTTCGACCGCATCAGCAACCTTAGACTAATTACGTAATTAGGATCGAATTGAAAAAAATAGCAAACGTAGATGACTATATGTGGCAAAAAATTACTAACGGACTGGTTTGAAATTTTTGAAAAGTTAAAGGACCAGAAAAAATCTTTTTTCCCATAACTATAAATATGTACTCTCATTCTTTTTTTTTTTGTTTTAAGAATTGATTTAGCCATTACATTACTCAGTATTATCACAAAGATAAATAAAATGCATGCATATGCAATTAGTTCCAAGATTGTAGAGTGAATAATAGGATGAAAAAAGTGCAGCTTGAGCTTTTTCTATCCAAAATGACAGAAAAATCACTAAAGACCATGAGCGCCAAACACCAGCGAACACCTTGACAAATATTAATAATTTTATATAGTGGCTCGCTGGATACACAACGGACACCTAAAAAATGAAAAATTTTAAGAAATAAAATACTTTTATACATTGGCTCGTCGTTCCACATAGCGAAGACCCTAGCGGACATATTAAAAAATTTAAAAATTTAAAAAATAGTATATTTTTACACATTAACCCGCCGGTCTACCCAGCTAGCCCTTTGGTCCACTTAGCTAGCCTGCCGGTCTACATAACGAACACCCCAACAGAAAGCTTAAAAAAATAATAAAACCAAAAACAAAATATTTTTACATATTGGCCCGCCCGCCTACACAGCGGACACCCTAGCATACACCTTGAATAATGAAAAAAAATTAAAAGAATTAGGCCTTGTATAGATTGGCTTCTGGACAAAAGCCAAAAAGCATTTCTGTTAGAAAAGAGGTGTTTGTTTGGGCTTATGAAATAAAAAACAAAAGCACCTCAAAAAGCTAAAAAAATGCTTATGAGAGAAGCAGTTCATGGGGTGCTTCTCCCAAAAGCAGAAGCCAAAAACACTTAGTAATATGTGCAAAGTCTTAAATTCCCCTACTACTTAATATAAATTACACTATAAATATAACTTATTCCTTTATAAAAAAACATGTTCTTTTTGGTAATTACTACATTCCGAAAACACTTTTCATTTTTACTCATCCGAACATATTTCTTAAAAAAGCTGCTTTTCGAGAATATCATTCAAACACAAGAGTTGCATGCTTTTGTTTTTTTACTTCTGCTTCTGCTTCTATTTTTTAAAAAAACACATCCAACGGGTCCTTAATAGTCTTTCACATTTTCTAAAACAAATAACGTTCCACTATTTCCAATGTATAATAAATACTACACCTGTCCCACAATTTATGTCTCAAAATTTTTTGGCACACTATCCAATGCAATTTGTCTAACGGTTAATATCTAAAAATGTGTATAGGTAAAATTTATATAAAATATATATTCTAAAACTACACGATTAGATAAATCTAACAAGTCCGAACTTGACTACATTTTTTTCTTTTATAACTGCGATAACATTCGGTCAAAGTTGATCAACAAACAGTGTCAAAGGTCAAAATGAGACATAATTGTTGGGACAGAGGGAGTACAACATTAAGTTGTATCTACAGAAATACTTCCAAATTAAAATAAAAAAATTAAAAAAGATAATAATTTTACACACAGTGGCCCGCCGGATTACCCCAGCAGACGCCTGGGTGTACGGATGCTACTATTTTTATGGTTTTATGTTACTTTGGGTAGAAAAGATGTAGTTTTTATATCGATGACAACTAACCTATATTTTATGTCTTGACATGGCAACAAACACAATTACAGGAAACTTAAATAGGATACAGTGCAATCAATTCGGTTACAATACAACCCCTATGAGTATGCACGTGTAGACATCACAAAAAGCATATCAGTCATCACCATTGTTTTAAATATCCACCGAAATCCCGAATTTCGGGTATCAGAATACCTCGAAGCGAAATTTCATCTACAATATTTTTTGTAAAATTTCCATTGAAATTTCATCAGAAACTCGAGATTTCCCGAAATTTAATCGAAATTTCCAAAAATTGATCGAAATTTTATTAAATTTTTTTAAAAAAATATTTTTAAATTTTAAAGAATATATTTTTTTAAAAAAATAAAATTTATGTTTTGACACACATTAATTATGTCATTCATTTGACTTGTTTTCATCGTTTTACGTCAAAATCTTCTCAATTAATATGATGCGTGATATTAATAATATTATCAGCATAGTATATCATGGAATTAGTACCATATTATTCTCGATTTCAAAAAGGGGATGGGGACTTACCCTAGTGGTCAAGTCCACCGACTCTCAACCTATAGGTTGGGGGTTCGATTCCCCACCCGGCCCCCTATCCCTCTCCTTTATTACCTTTATAATTTGTGTGGTATGGGCTCCCACCACCCATTTCCTAGCCTGTATATAGGGGTGGGCATTTGTCGGGTTTTAATTTTCAAAATCCGACATTTTGGGTAGCCGACCCGACAATTATATATCGGGTTGGGTTTCAGGTTTCTAGCCGGATATCCGATCGGGTATCAGGTACCGGACAAAATAAATAAATTTTAATATAATAATTATTTATATATTTTGCTCTACAGTATTCATATGTATTTGATAATTAGTACCTATATTTTATTCAATGTGGTGAAAAATTAAGTATAAGTTTAAAAAAATTGTAAAGTCTACGATATTTATTTATTTTTTTGGCATTAGTGATGGATAATATAATTAATCTTGAATATAACAATGAATTTCAAGAATCGAAGATAACACGATAAGTTATATTTTTTTATTTTAATTAATAGTGTCACCATAGAGAACTAAATTTAATTAAATAATATCTAGCAAAAAAATTAATTAAATAATACCAATTTAATAAATAAGATGACGTTAAATATAGTAAAAATAAAACTGAAATTTTATATTTTTTAAATAAGAATTTTTTTAAATAAGAAAATTGATAGTTATTATTATTTTAAATCAAGAAAATTTTAAAATAAAGCTACTAGTACCACCACCATAGTTATTATTATTTTAAATTGATAGTTATTATCATTTTAAATTAAAATAAAAATTTTCTTATTAAAATTTTTTATAACAATATAAAAGAATATACCAGCTATATATGCTTGAATATTAGTAATAACCTTAGTTTTTTTTTAAGAAATTGTGTAACTTGGGTTAATAATTGTATTTTTTTAAAATTTAAACTAAATAAATTGAATATATACATTTTTTAAAATATTTTTTCGGGTATCGGGTACCCAACAAACCCGACCCGACAAAGTCAGGTACCCGAATCCGATAACCCGAACCGACGTCCACCCCTACATGTATTGGCTATTAAGCGAAAAAAAAAATTATACAGTAACAAAGATAAAGTAATTTGAAAGATCTTCATTTTCATCTTTCTAAAGACTCGATGTCGTTTTAAATACTACTACTAATTTCTATGATTTCTTAAAAAAATTCAAATATTTCAAAATTTCCTCCAAAATTTAGATATAGACACCGATATTGATATTTAAAACCTTGGGCATCACAAAAAAATATTTCCCCATCAATATACTCCCATCATACAAAACATCCACGCACAATTTCATGTATCACGTAACTTACCACGCATTACATAAAGGCTTCCTGCACCCTATATCCTCCATATTGCAACCACTTGGATCCGCCCATGATTTCCATTCCTCTCTTTTGTCCGTTCCCCGCGGTCTTAAATCATGCTGTAACTGCAACATCAACATTCATATAGTGCTTTTTCTGGTACTCTAATACTAATATCATTAAATATGTAACAAACTACTACTAAATAATAATAATAATAATAATAATAATAATAATAATAATAATAAAATAATAAAACATATACTATATGAATTAAACAGTACAAATTAAAATAAGTAAATAAACAAATAACATAAAAACAAAACACCTTGCGAATTGTGACGTTGAATATTACTGGGAAAAATGGACAAATATGTCCTTTTTCTTTTCCAAAAATCCAAATCAGTCATTTTTCTATTTTATTACCAAAACAGTCTGTTATAAATGCTAATTATGTCCAAATCAGTCCCTTGTTCACTAATTATTCTCTAATTGCCGACGTGACAAGGGTTTAAATTTAAACCTGATACGTGGGCATAATATTAGTCATTTTTCTTTTATTTTTTGTCAATTCAGTCATAAATTTTTATTTTGTTCCATTTAGTCATCTACCCAAATCAGTCATTTTTATATTAATGGTTTCCAACCTATCAAATTATTTCATTTCAGGTCCAGAACCTTAAATATTTTACTATTACTAATTCATTTATCAAATAAATGCAAACATACTTCCGTAAATAAAATTAAACACCAAACCTTATACATTGGGTTTGACTACCTTGTTACCGGGCCTTCCAAGTTCTAGGATTTTACGGATTCTCTTTAACCAGCTGACCGTAACCGATGGTTCATTGGTTCTGGTTTCCTTCAGCAACAATTAGCACAATCATACATTGTTTCCTACCTTAGAACGTAGCAAGGTTTGAGTAAATGAATTAATTTTAATTTTTGTGTAAATGATTTAATTTTACTTTTTGAAAGGTTATGGATGCAGGAAGCATGGACAATAAAATTCAGACTATTTTTTTTAAATATTTTTAATAATATTTGAATAATATTTTAAATATTTTTGCAATAAAATCAAGGCTTCCTGTATCCATAACCTTCCAAAAATTCAAGTTAAATCATTTAAAATGACTGATTTGGATATAGGACTAAATGGAAAAGAAAAGTTTAGAACTGAATTGGCAAAACATAAAAGAAAATGGACTAATATTATGCCCACGTGTCAGGTTTAAATTTAAACGCTTGCCACATCGACAATTAGAGCATAATTAGTGAACAATGGATTGATTTGGATATAATTAGCATTTGTAGCGGACTGTTTTGGTAATAAAATAGAAAAATGACTGATTTGAATTTTTGGAAAAGAAAAAAGATTTATTTGTCCATTTTTCCAATATTACTGTACTACACCATTAATTAACCAGTCTTCATTTCTGGCAAATCCATTATCGCGCTGCATACGTACGGGAGAAAATATCTTTCTTTCTTTCTTCTATTTTTTTTTTTTTTTCCATCTCTCTTTGTTTTTACTTTCATGTTTATAATTTTATCAATTTTAACCTTGAAGGACAAATTTTTATTTTCCCCTTTTATTTCCTTCGCTATATTTGGCAGTTAAGGTTATATATTTAGGGTCATCGTGCATTGCAATTAGGAATGACAATGGGCCGGTTTTGGGGCGGGGAGTAGCGTCCCCATCCCCAAAACCGTTAGCATTTTTAATCCCCAAAACCGGCCCGTTCCCCGTCGGGGATCATATCGGGAATCCCCAACGAGTATTATAATTTCCCCGATCCCCATCGGGATCTTATCGGGGAGTTACTTACAAGTCAATTTTTATTTTTTCGGTAATTAAGAAGATCAAATCCATATTATTCGAGCCAATTTTCAATTTCAGAAATTATAATATTAAAACACACAAATGTATTGTTTAACAATAAACCATAATCCATATTAAAATTTCATATTTGTTTCTAATATATAATCAACCCATTAAATAAATGAGTTTTAGTAATTATTTTTTATTTTGCGAAGCAAAAAAGGCCAAATAAATTGGTGGTGAGAGTCCATGTTATACAAATTACAAAAGATATATGTCAAGTTCTCATCAAAGTTGTAACTATTTTGGATTGGATAGGAAATTTATAAAATATAATGTATAAATATTAACTATAATATATATATATAAAATATATAATAAATAATATATTAAATATATCGGGGATGGGCCGGGGCGGGGACTACTTCCCCATCCCCATCCCCGTCCCCAAAAAATCCCCAATCCCCTGCCCATCCCTGATAATTCTCCCCCAAAACCATACCGAAAATTCGATTTTCGGTTTTTCCATTGGGTATGGGCTTTTTTGTCATTCCTAATTGCAATTAATATGATGAGGTTCCACCACAACTTTAACAAATAATAATAATTTCCTTTTTATCCCATATGTTATAAGTGTATTCTTACTTTGTGGTCTCATGAATAAGTTGGTGTGACCTGGGGTCTCCCTTCTCCTAACCATAGGTTGGGGTTCGATCCACCCGGTCCCCTATCCCTCCTCTTTATCCCCTTTGTAATTTGTATAGTTTGAGCTCTCACATACCTTTGCCGACACATGAGTGTCACTGTTTACCCAAAAAAAAAAGTTGGTGTGACTTTCCTCTTTTTTTGGTGAATGACCGGATTTCCCTAGGCGACATTGGACCAAAGACTAATGTCTCGAAAATCTGCATGGGCAATGAAGGGCGTATCTCCTAAAGTATTTTTTCGCATACACACGACTCAAACCCGAGACATTGTTTAAGCGACTAAAGCCCAAATCCACTCAAGCCAACTGTTGTTGGTGATTTCCTCTTTTTGATCTCAAAGTAGTTTTTTGCATACACACTATGTTAACATATTTTTATATTTTTAAAAAATTAAAAATGAACCCCTATATTTTAAACCGTAACGAGTAAATTTAATAGCGAAACCTAATAAGGAAAAAAATAAATCATTCTTATACGACCTAATTAATAGTTCTGTTTGTTATCATTAATACCAATTTTTATTCAAAATGTTTGAATAAATTTTTGATTGAGGTGTGGTAAAAGGTCACATCAGCAAAATTTTTGATTAAGAGGTGAAAAGATCAATTAGATCATAACAAGTCAAAATATAAAACTACTACCATTCCAATTATGTGATTTTATAATTCTGATTTGGGAGAGACAATTATATAATTATTTAATGTTCACCCGATCTTCGAAAGATTAATCTTGGGTCCAATGAGACCTAGAGACACTCTGGTATTCACCTAAAAACTCATGTGATTTTATTTCTTATTTTTTGGAATGAAATTGAAATAAATGGTAACATAGCTGGTTTATTAGGCTAGTAGGGTGTTTGTCCCAAATATATAGAGGGTCTGTTTGAGAATTAGATGTTAGCTGACAATTTTGAGACAAATTGTTTGCCTAGAATAAGCTAATTCCAATATTCTGCTATTTGTAGCGGTTTCAAAAGAACCGATTGAACACTATTTTAAGTTATTTTTATCTTTTTAAATAAGATAATTTATCTTAAATTGAATAGAATAAGTTAATTTCATTTAATTTATTGGCCAAACAGAGCTAAAATATTGGACTGTATTTTCCAAAAAGTAAAAAAGAAGAGTAATAATATATGGGACCCAAAAAAAGAAAAAAAATCTTTTGAGTGCTGTGTACTTGTATAAAAGGGATAGGACTGCTTTCCCTCGACTTGGCCAATTGGGCATTATTGGTTTCTGCATTCAAGGTAAGATATCAGAATAGAGTCTTCTTCTTCCGCCGTTCCAGTCGCCGGCAGTCGGTTCCGGTGAATTCCGTCGGCCGGGTTGTAAGTCATTTGGCCCTTCAATTTGTATAGCCTGTCTTCGTTTCTTGTCCAACCGCATAATACTTATATTGCATGGTTTATGGTCTATTTATTTCCATGGATCTCACATTTAAAGATTCCCAGATCATCCCCGGTTTAATTTTTGTCTGAAATTCTCAATCTGTGATCTGCTGTCTGGCCGCCGCCGGCGTCGACATTTTCGCAAATTTATTTCCAGAATAATCTTTTAGCAGTGTTTGTTAAAAGAATTACTACTACAAGAATCATATGCCGTTGCCGGCAGCGGCGAAACCACATATATAGTGTAAGTTAAGGGTTTTAGGTTTTAATTTAGCCATAATTTGTGATGTGTAGTAGTGTTGTCCTGCTATAAGTGAAGTGCAGTCGCAAATAATTACTCCCTCCGTTTCTTTTTAGTTGTCTTTTTAGAAAGTAAAAAGTGTTCCAAAATAGTTGTCATTTTTAGGTAGTTATGCTATGTTTTTATTATATTGTCCTCCACTTTACATAAATGCTATTTGTTGACATTTATTAAGAATGAATTTAGTTGAAGGGTAAAAATGTAAATTTATGAGTTAATTAATGCAAACCTTGGTTATTGAAATTGAGCTGAAAGAGACAACTAAAAAGGAACGAAGGGAGTAATTTTAGCCCTACTAATTTAATAATTCCAGACGTAATTGCTAACTAATTTCTTGCTTTTTATTTGGTGTTCCAAGGCAAATCACCATAAATCCTTAAAATGAAATCAAAGCCTATTAATTAAATTGAATTAAATCCAAATATTATGAGTTTTCGGAATATCGCATATGAACATATCCCAGTTATCGTTATCGCCAGTTGATTGTAGACGATGTTCTTCTTCTTCAATCGGAAACTATCGTTTGCATTCTTATTTTGTATAATATTATTTGAAGAATATTTAAAATAGTTAGAGTTTGATATTTATGTTGGTATTTTTATAATAAATCTTTAGTTAGAAATTGGTCATAAAAGGGAATTTTAGTTTCGCCATTCCTACTCCTAGGAAGGAATATGAGTTATTTTATGGTGGACAACTTTTTCATAATTCACTAATCACAAATTTTTATATCAATTCCAAAAATATTTCAATTCAATATTTTACTATTATATTAATTTATACTCCCTCCGTCCCAGGCAAAATGTCTGGTTTGACTTTTTGGCACTGTTCATTGTTTAACTTTGACTCAATATTATTCCAAATATATATTTAAAAAAAAATAGTCGAGTTGGGTCTTCTTAGAATCGTATAATCATGTAATTTTATAATATATATTTTACATATTTTTTTGTTGTATATTTTTTGAGATATTAACGATTGAAAAAGTGCATTGGATTGTGTGCAGAAATGAAACAGGACATCTTAAATGGGACAGAGGGAGTATTTTTTAACAGGGCACTGATACTATTGAATTTTATTTTTTAAAAATATAAACACGAGGTCTTTTGATTACAGACCAAGCCGTTATTCCCAATTGGGGCATTCCGGCATTGAACTTGTATTCGTATTTTATTTGGGTCAAATGTATGTTATTTGGATAAACATTTTTCTAATTACTTAAATTCTTTATTCTGGAAACCTCATACTGATATGTATTGCTGAAACATACTAGTAATATATATATATATATATATATGGCAGCCTATAAATTGATTACTGCTATTTATTTTTTTTCCAGGCTTCAGTTGATATATAAAAGGGACTCGTTAGCCAATTTCCCAATTGGCATACACACAAACTCCCAACTTATTAAGCCTGAATTATATTCCAGCCATGGACATTTTGGTCATCACCTTTTCCGCGTCTGCCATTTTGTGCACATTTCTCTTCGTCATCCGCCGCCGCGCTACCGATAATCTCCCGCCGGGGAGCTTCGGTTGGCCCTTCCTTGGTGAAACCATCGAGTTCCTTTGGGGGAAGCCCGATGTATTCGTCGGAAACCGGATGAAGAAACACTCGCGGGACATCTTCAAGACCAAAATCCTTGGTGAGAAGACCGCGGTCCTTTGTGGACCCAAAGGAAACAAGTTTCTCTTCACCAATGAGCACAAGTACTTCACCGAATTCCGTCCCCACTCAATGCAATACCTCTTTCGTTTCTACGAGCGCAATGCCCCCACCATTGCCCACAAGGACTCGGCAGAGGCTGCTGCAGCAGCGCGGAACGATGAAACGAAGAAAATGATCAACCAACCTGGGTTTCTGAAGCCCGAAGCCCTCATGCAATACATAGGGAAAATGGATTCCATCATCCAGGAACAACTGGGAATCCATTTCCGGAGTAAAGAAATAGTAGGAGTCAATGCTATAGCGAAAAACGTGACTTTAAGCCTCGCTTGTCATTTGTTCCTAGGGATAAACAACCCGGAAAGGATTTCCCGGTTGGTGAAATGCTTCGACCAGGTTACCTTGGGTATGCACGCCATCATGCTCAATATCCCTGGTACCGTCTTCTACAGGGCAAATCAAGGTGCAATGCACATCAAAAGGGAGCTTGCCGCCGTTATCCAGGAGAAGAAACAAGCCTTGGCAAAAGGATCCCCGCCACGGGACATCCTCTCACACATGGTCCTCATTATTGGTCCCTCCGGCAACACCATGCCTGAAGAGGAAATTGCTTGCAAAATCATGGGTTTCCTCACTGCCGGATACTCCACCGTTGCCACTGCCATTACATTCATGATGAAATACATCGGCTTGTATCCAGAGATCTACGAGAAAGTCCGAGCAGGTTGTTTAAAATTCATTGATTCTTACAATTATGTCTATCTTTCCTTTTTTTTTTTTTTGGTAAAAGCAGAGTTAGTATATTCCACCATTATAGTAGATATCAGACATGACATTGATGTTGTGTTCATTACAGAACATACGGACATCGCGGCATCGAAGAAAGAAGGCGAATTACTGGAATGGAACGACATGAACAAAATGAAGTACTCGTGGAATGTCGTAAAGGAGGTCCTAAGACTTGTGCCGCCTCTCCAGGGTACATTCAGGGAAGTGGTGGCGGATTTCGAGTACGGTGGGTACACGGTTCCAAAAGGGTGGAAGGTTTACTGGACCGTGTCGACGACAAACATGAATCCGGAGTATTTCAATGAGCCCGAGAAGTTTAATCCCTCGAGGTACGACAAGGGGGAGATGTCACCGCCACCGTATGCCCAGGTGCCGTTTGGGGGCGGGCCGAGGTTGTGCCCCGGAAAGGAGTATGCAAGGGTGGCAATTCTGGCATTTCTACACAATGTAGTGAAGAAGTACAGGTGGGAAGTGTTGTATCCCAACGAGAAAGTTGAAGGCGACATGATGCCTGAACCTCAAAAGGGCTTGCCAATTCGTGTCCATCCTTGCTCGGATTGAGTTTTTTTCATTTTGTTTTAATATATATATATATATATATATAGGAAATTAATGTTGTTAAACATTCTGCAATAAAATGTGAACTTTGGTAAAGTGGTGAAAATTGGAATGGTGGGTAGATGATGGCCATTTTATGTTGCGTGACTGGGCACAGTATTTTGATTCTGATGACGTTGTATATTGTCGTAATTATATTATAAGGCCTTCTTGTGATTAAATTCTCTAGGAGAAAACGTCAAGAAGAATAGAAAAATAAATAAAAAGGCATATGCAATAGTTCCAAAATTGTACAGTGAAGATAGGTGGCCCATTTCCACATTCATATTTAACTAGAAAAAAATGACACCCAGCATTCGTCTTTTGCCTATCCAAAATGAAATTTTGGACTTGTAAATTGTAATAAAAGTTGATTTATGTCCTTTCAACATACATGAATCAATTTAGGGGTGAAAGCGGTACGGTAAATATCCGACCGATTCGATGCCGTATCCGATTATATTCGAATCCGAATCCGTATCCGACTATCCGGACGGATACCACATTCGTAATATTAAAATCCCAATCCGTATTTTAATATCCGCATTCGTATTCGTATTCAAAATTTTTTTTACCGTATCCAAAAATATCCGACCGTATCTGAAAATTGATAGGATATTATATGGATTTTAAATATGGATATCCGAATATATTAATATATTATTATTTATTAATTAAAAGTTATCAATAATTATAAATAATATCAAATTTTCAAAAAGGATTATAAAAAATTATCCGATAATCTGTATCCGATTGAATCCATATCCATCATATATCCGTCCTGTATCCATAACGTATCCGTAATCCAAAATATCCGAACCCGTATTTGTATCCGGCCCATCCGTATTCGATCCCGTATTCGAAAATAAAAATATGGATAATACCCGTATCCGACACTATCCGACCGTATCAGTACCGTTTTCATCCCTATGAATCATGATTGGGAAGAAAACAATAGTTACTATACTAGCACATCCAAAAAAATATTGTGAATAATATGATAAAAACGAATGTTATAAAAATTAAAGGAAACAAAAACAATGATATTTCGGGAAATGAAGATTTGGCCCAGTAGTCATATATCCCATAACTTTCAATCTTATGATTGAGGTGCGATTCCCACCTGACCTATATCCCTCCCTTTTATGCCCCTTTATAATTTGTGGAGCTTAGGTTCCCAAATACTTTTGCCGACACACGAGTTTCAATATTTACCAGAAAAAAAACAATGATATTGGGATAGTGATACAGTGCAACCACTTGGATGCGGCCATGATTTCGATCCATCCCATTCTTGCATTGTCTGTTTCTAAATCATGGTGGAAGTGTAACATGCATAGTACTTTTTCTCTTGAGTAAAAGTGGTGTCTACCAACCGGTTTCAGTTCGAGAGGAAGAAGTTTTGTGATTGATGGTTATTAGTGTCATAAAGGAACCGTAACCAAATAATTTTTTTTTTATCACATAAATCATAAACACCTAATCATCTATGACAAAAATTCACTCAAACATCTCCCACATGCCAAAAAATCGGGATACATGCGTAAGTTGAATGTCTCGGTTAATAAATAAACCCACCTTTTAAAACATCACAAAATAAAACGCAGACATCATACGAATCTACCTGCACCTCAAGATGCATTCACGTATCCACTTCCCATACATAATAAAACTAGCACGAAAAGTGTATAAAATAGAATTCAGCTCATTGCAGGAAACTTGTTCCAATAATAGAAATAATAAAAAAGAATTAAAACAGTACTACCAAATAGTACAATATAAGTAAATAAATAAATATCAGAAAACAAAATCGCCATGAATTGTGACGTTGAATAGTAACTTGTTTTGTATGGGTTCCTACAGTCCATTTTCTATTTTGTGTAGACTTTCTAGAAAAAAAAAAAATTATGACGTTGAATATTACTGTATTACTCCACTAATTAACCAGTCTTTTAACATTTGTGGTAAATCCATTATCGCACCCTCCATACCGGAAAAACATATTTTTTGTTATGCATGTAAACAAGACATGTGAATGTTTAGTGTTCAACATTCACATGTGAATGTCTAGTGTTCAACATCCATGTTCATGCCTTGATCATAAGGTTAGACATGTGAAAGTCTTGAAATGTATATGCCTTGATTATGAGGTTAGTAAATAGTGAGAGGATAAAAAAGTTTATAGATAGCTTATGTAATGTATTGAGAAGAGTAAGTTAGAAAAATTTTATGCAAGCTTAATACTTGTTTCATCTCATAGCCATAATTATTACACTTTATCCATTTTATTATCCCACCTTTAAACTTCCTTTCTTTCACCATTTAATCCCAATTTCCATTACAATACTTCCACTATAAACACAAGCTAATAAGCCATATACCATTTTATTGTACACATACATAAATAAAGATAGTTATTTCTATAACACGTTATCAGCACGATGAGACTCTGTCCAGATTATCATTTGAGGTATAATCTCTTATTTCTAAACTTTAAATAAGATTATGGCTAACCTTGCAATGCAGGAATTTGCTCCCTTAACCGTTGAAGGAAGCAATTATATGTCCTTGGCCCGAGATGTAAAAATGCATCTTACTTCAATGGGTCTGGAAGATACTATTGCTGAAGGCAAAAATCCCAGCCATCAAAATCAGGCAAAAGCCATGATTTTCTTGTGCCATCATATCGAAGAGGCACTTAAAATGGAGTACGTGACTGTGGAATCCCCACTGGCATTGTGGGAAAAGCTGAAAGAAAGATATGATAATCTTAAAAAGACGGTGCTTCCAAAAGCCCTTGATGACTGGACAAACCTGAGACTTCAGGACTTTAAAACAGTCCGGGAATATAATTCCGCTGTGTTCAAAATTACGGCCCAATTGCAATTATGTGGGCAAAAGATATCTGAAGCAGAAATGCTTGAAAAAACGTATTCTACTTTCATGCTAAAAACTCAGTATTGAGTGAGACATACCGTCAAAAAGGTTTTCAGAGATATTCCGATCTTATCACCTGCTTATTATTGGCTGAACAAAACAGCCTATTGTTGTTGAGAAATCATGAATCTAGGCCCGCAGGTGCAAAACCGTTCCCTGAGGTGAACGCGGCTCAATCATCGAAATATGTGCGTGATCGTGGGCACTTTAAAAATCAAAATGATGATCGTGGCCAAAATCGGTATCATAATCGATGCAGAGGTGAATCATCTCGTCAAAATAATTATCGAAATAAGCCTCGATTTGAGCAAAATCGCAGATATGATACCAGAAGGCCTTACAAACCACAACAAAGAAATTATGCAAAAAAGCATAAACAAAATGATGAAATTTGTGATCGTTGTGGAATTAAAGGCCATATGGCTCAAACATGCCACACAGCTAAACACTTAGCTGAACTGTATCAGGCCTCGAAACGAAAAGAAAGACCAGGTGTTGAAGCACACCATAATGCCCACGATGATACTTATGATGATATATTAAATGATAATATCACGCACCTGGAAGCTGATGATTTTATTGAGCTAGATACTGTTACTAAATAATATATAGCCATATATATATTTTGTACTTGTCTTTTATAATTCCTGTTTAATATAAATAATGATATATTGTACTTCCCTTTTATTATCCATGTATAATATAAATATGCTTTTGCATTAATAATATTTATATTACTGATGTTTAATAACATTCTTATATTCTTGTAAAGAAATGGATGCTGGAAATTCAAAAGTCGGAGATGATATCTGCCTCATTGACAGTGCAACAACGCATAGCATTTTGAAAAGCAAAAGCTATTTCTCCAATTTAAAATTAGAAAAGACCGCAGTGAAAACTATAAGCGGTAATGCAAAATGCATTGAAGGCTCCGGTAGAGCTGTTATATTTCTCCCTGAAGGGATAAAAATGGCAATTGAAAATGCCTTGTTCTCACGCAAAGCTCGAAGAAATTTACTGAGCTTCAATGATATTCGAAAAAATGGATATCACATTGAAACTTCAAAAGAGGCAGATCACGAGTATCTTTTGATAACTCGAATTGAAAATGGCAAAAAATTTGTGAATGAAAAATTGTCGTGTTACTCATCTGGCTTATACTATACAAAAATATGTGCCGCAGAAATATATAACCTAGTAGGCTTGAAAGCTACTAGTGAATTTATTACCTGGCACGATAGACTTGGGCATCCTGGCAGTGTAATGCTGAGGCGAATTATTGAAAATTCAAATGGCCATACATTGAAAAGGCAAATGATATTGAACCCAAATGAGTTCAATTGTGCAGCCTGTTCACAAGGGAAATTGATAACCAGACCATCTCAAGTAAAAGTGGGAATTGAATCCCCTACATTCCTAGAAAGAATTCAAGGCGATATATGTGGACCTATTGATCCACCGTGTGGACCTTTCAAGTACTTTATGGTATTAATTGATGCGTCATCACGCTGGTCACACGTTTGTTTATTATCAACTCGCAATTTGGCATTCGCAAGATTACTTGCACAAATTATAAAATTGCGAGCACAGTTTCCAGATCATCCGATAAAGAAAATACGCCTTGATAATGCTGGAGAATATACATGACATGCATTTGATGATTTCTGCATGTCGATTGGAATTACTGTTGAACATCCTGTGCCTCATGTGCACACGCAAAATGGTCTGGCAGAATCATTTATTAAGCGATTGCAATTAATTGCAAGACCCTTGTTAATGAAATCAAGACTCCCTGTTTCTGCTTGGGGACATGCTATATTGCATGCAACCGCACTTGTGAAAATAAGGCCGACAAGCTATCATAGCTACTCCCCTACACAAATTGTGTTTGGAAAGGAGCCCAATACATCCCACTTGCGAATTTTTGGGTGTGCGGTTTATGTACCGATTGCGCCACCACAACGCACAAAAATGGGACCTCAAAGAAGGTTGGGCATATATGTCGGGTATGAATAACCCTCGATTATTAAATATCTTGAGCCAAAAACGGGTGATTTATTTACTGCAAGATTTGCAGACTGCCATTTTGATGAAACTCAATTCCCGACATTAGGGGGAGGAAATGATCAACTGAAAAAGGAAATATCTTGGCAAAGTCCATTTGATTTCCTTGATCCTCGTACAAGGCAATGCGAACTTGAAGTTCAAAGAATTGTGCATTTGCAGGGAATTGCAAATCAATTACCCGATGCTTTTAATGATGCTGCTAAAGTCACAAAATCATATATAAATGATGCAGCAAATGCACCAGCCAATATAAATGTCCCAGAAGGGCAAATTCCAAGTGCAAATGAACCTACTGCACGCCTGAAGCGTGGTAGGCCTTTGGGTTCCAAGGATAAAAATCCGCGAAAGAAGAAAATTATCCATATGGGTGATAAATCAATCACAGATGATACTCCCGAAGGAGAAATTGATTCAACACCCGAAAAGGTTGAACCTGAAAATATTCACCCAGAAGAAAATGAAGTTATTGAAACTTCTTTCAATTATATCAATACTGGGAAATGTTGGAACCGAAAAGAAACAAACGTTGATAATGCCTTTGCATACAACGTTGCACTCGATGTAATGGAAAATAACGAGTATCTTGAACCAAGATCAGTTGAAGAATGTCGGAAAAGAAATGATTGGCCAAAATGGAAAGATGCGATTCAGTCTGAACTAGATTCACTGAATAAACGAAAAGTATTCGGCCCTATTGTCCAAACACCAAAAAATGTGAAGCCTGTTGGCTACAGATGGGTGTTTGTGAGAAAAAGAAATGAAAATAATGAAATTGCCAAATATAAGGCAAGGCTTGTAGCCCAAGGTTTTTCACAACGACCGGGAATTGATTTTGAGGAAACATATTCCCTAGTTATGGATGGAATAACATTCAGGTATCTAATGAGTCTAGCAGTATGAGAAAATCTCGAAATGAGGCTGATGGATGTTGTTACTGCATATTTATATGGCTCATTGGAAAATGATATTTATATGAAAATACCTGAAGGGTTTAAATTACCTGAGTCTTGCAACTCAAAACCCAGAGAAAATTATTCCATCAAACTGCAAAAATCGTTGTATGGGCTCAAGCAATCTGGCCGAATGTGGTACAACCGCCTCAGTGAAAGTTTGATAAAGGAATGCTATACAAATGATCCGATCAGCCCTTGTGTATTTATAAAGAAAAATGGGTCAGAATTTGTGATCGTCGCAGTCTATGTTGACGATTTAAATCTAATTGGAACTCCTGAAGAGTTGAAAAAGGTGGTCGAATATCTGAAAAAGGAGTTTGAAATCAAAGATTTCGGGAAAACGAAATTTTGCCTTGGCCTACAAATTGAGCATTTAGAAATGGGCATATTTGTTCATCAATCAGCTTATACCCAAAAGGTATTAAAGCAATTTCGAATGGATTATGCTCATACGCTAAATAATCCAATGGTCGTTCGGGCACTTGATCCTGCAAAGGATCCATTTAGGCCAAAAGAAGATAATGAAGAGCAACTTGGCCCAGAAATCCCATATTTAAGCGCAATTGGTGCGTTAATGTATCTTGCAAACAGCACGCGACCTGATATCGCGTTTACAGTCAATCTACTCGCAAGATTCAGCTCTTGCCCTACTCAACGACATTGGAAAGGCATAAAGCATGTTTTTCGCTATCTCCAAGGAACAATTGATCTTGGGTTATTTTACCCAAAAGACTCTCGACATGAGTTAATTGGCTATGCCGATGCAGGTTATTTATCAGACCCACACAAAGCCAAATCTCAAACAGGCTATATCTTCACGTGTGGTGGAACTGCTATCTCTTGGAGGTCAATGAAGCAGACTCTAACTGCTACTTCTTCTAATCATGCCGAAATATTAGCAATCCATGAAGCAAGTCGAGAATGTGTTTGGTTGAGGTCAATGACTCAACATATATTGAAGAGTTGTGGTTTAATCATTGAACCACAAATGCCCCCAACAATTTTATTTGAAGATAATTCGGCTTGTGTAGCCCAGTTGAAAGGGGGTTATATCAAAGGAGATAGAACGAAGCATATTTCACCAAAATTCTTCTACACTCATGATCTTCAAAAGAATGGTGAAGTCGATATGCAACAAATTCGATCAGAAAATAATTTAGCGGATCTATTTACCAAGGCATTGCCGACTGCAACATTCGAGAAACTCGTGAAGAAAATTGGAATGCGGCGGCTTCAAGATTTAAAATGATGTCCAAATCAGGGGGAGCATCTGATACAAGAATACTGTACTCTTTTTCCTTCACTTGGATTTTTTCCCACTGGGTTTTTTCCTAGTAAGGTTTTAACGAGGCATATTCTTCGTATTGACGACATTCAAGGGGGAGTGTTATGCATGTAAACAAGACATGTGAATGTCTAGTGTTCAACATCCATGTTCATGCCTTGATCATAAGGTTAGACATGTGAAAGTCTTGAAATGTATATGCCTTGATTATGAGGTTAGTAAATAGTGAGAGGATAAAAAAAGTTTATAAATAGCCTATGTAATGTATTGAGAAGAGTAAGTTAGAAAAATTTTATGCAAGCTTAATACTTGTTTCATCTCATAGCCATAATTATTACACTTTATCCATTTTATTATCCCACCTTTAAACTTCCTTTCTTTCACCATTTAATCCCAATTTCCATTACAATACTTCCACTATAAACACAAGCTAATAAGCCATATACCATTTTATTGTACACATACATAAATCAAGATAGTTATTTCTATAACATTTTTTAATTTATTTTTTCAATCTCTCTTTATTTGTCACTTTCATGTTTATAATTTTATCAATTTTAGCCTTATAGGACAGATTTTTTCCCCTTTTATTTCCTTTGTAAAATATGGCCGTTAAGGTAATATATTTAGGGTCATGGTGCAACTGTCATTAATATGAGGTTACATTACAATTTAACAAATAATAATAATAATAATTTCCTCTTTATCCCATATGTTAGGTTTTTTTTTTTCTCATGCATAAGTTGGTCTGGCCTTTTTTTTTTTGCTAAATAGAAATTGATGAAAGCCTATACCACACAAATTATAAAGGTATAAATAGGGAATCGGGTGGAGAATCGAACCCCCAACCTGAAGGGAAGTTAGGGGACTTGATCACTTGGCCCAAGTCCTTACCTCTGACTTTCCTCTTATTTCTTTTTTTTTTTTTTTTGCTACACAACCTATTCAGGCTAGGGAAGGGAAGTGAAAAATTAAAATAGTTAAGACCCGACTACCACACAAACTAGAGACGTGGAAACCACATTCCAGAAGCATCGGCTGCCAAGAGAGACTTGATGTGATCCGGCGGAAAAGCCCATGACATGAAAAAATGTTCACTATCGGCGCCCGTCTTAGCCATACAATCCGCTACAACATTACCCTCATGCAGGATATGATCAAAGTGACAAAGATGGAATTGATTTTTGAGCTCTTCAATTTTGAACAGATAGGGTGCCAAGCAATGCAGATGACTACGAGGAATCACGGATACTCCTAAAAATCCAGATACTCCCTTCAGTCACTTACCCGAACAATCACGGATAATGGCTCCAAAGCCCGCACGCTCCCGATTAGCTAATCGAGATCCATCCAAGTGAAGGAAGCACCCATTCCATCCTCCCATATTCCAGAAAACAAACCGGCCAATACGCTATCGAGGTAATTGTTTAGGATTAGACCTCTCAAGTTGATCCCTAAGGCACTCTGCCTGACGAACAAGGGACTGCAGTGACTTTGAACTACCCTGGAAGATCCTCCCATTTCTTTCTCGCCAAACAGTCCAAAGCCCTGCCAGAAATAAAGTCCCAAAGCAGCTAACCATACCTGCCATCCAATGTTGAATGTTGTCAGTTCCAATCGTGTTTAAATCACCGGGAATGTCGATATGAAGAGCATTCCACATAGGAATGACCCAGGGACAGTAGAATAAACAATGGGACCAATCTTCATCATTCAAACTGCACACACAACACAAGGGAGAAGGTGCCAGTGATCTTCTGTATCTCAGGCTATTACAAGGAATAGCAGATCGGGAAACAAGCCATAAAAAGAAACATATCTTCTCCGGAATCGAAGAGCTCCATATCCAACTCCATCCAGCATTCTCTTCTCGCGGTCCCAGCAAAAATTGGTAACCTGACTTTACGAAATAATTAGCATCCACCATATCTTTCCACCTCCATCCATCGAAGCACATCGAATGAATGCATGGCGGGGAACTTTTCAAAATCTCCAGTCGCAAGTCCTCTGGTAAAATAGTAGCTAAGGAGAAAAGATCCCAACCATGACCAGTGATGATGTCTTTGACATGTAAGTCAACATCACAAGTTTCTATAAACTGAACTCTAGGGCCCAACATTCTCCCATTGAGCCATGGCGAGAACCAAAGGGAACATTTGTAATACCCGTAATTTTTATAATATAGAATTTAATCCGATGAGCAAAGAGGGTTATTGCCGAGGACCCATAAAGTCGGAAATGCACGGAAGTCAAAAGACGATGATTTAGAACTCGACGAACCAAAACCAATGGACTTAAGATTTCAAACATGAAATCAATTTAAGTCGGAATATATTTAGAGTAGGAATTATAACCCGAGAACGACCCGGAAAAATCGAGCCCGAAACATGGAAGGATAGAAGTCCGAAAGAGATGAGGAAAAGACCCGACGGATCGCACGGACCGGTCCGGACCACAGTACAGACCAGTGCCGCGCGCTGGCCGCGCGGGGTTTGGCCTTCCAACGTGCTAACCCCGTGTGACACCCCAGAATGCGGCCATTCACGCGGTTTCGGCAATTTCTTGCCATATTTCGACCCCCCCCTTTGGAAACTCAATCCTGAGTGAAGGAAGGTGTATATGGTCCGCTCTAGGGGTCTTAGGACTCATTATTTTTGAAATCCCAAACCCTAGCAGCCCCATTGTCTCTCCCAATTCTCCCAAGTTCTTCCAACACCCAAAATAACCAACTTCGAACTTTCCCATCACTTTCCGGCGACGAAAACCGACGGAGGAGGCGTGGAACACAAGGTCTCTAGTGCTCCAGACTTTGGTAAGTCGTTCATAGGTTTTCATTTAAGTTTTGAACCCGAAAACTCGATCTAACATTGGATTTATTCTTCCGATTTGAAATCGTGGCCAAAGTTGGAAGCTTGGCGTCGAGGAGATCCGTTCGTAGTGAATTTGGACGAGCCGAGCAACCCTAGGACGACCAAACACCCTATCACTGTAAGTTGATACCTTTCATATCAATACGGGTGGCTTAGGGGCATCCGATTTAGTCACTTTGTAACGAAACGTAAAAACCGAACCTAAAAACCCTCTCTTGCGCAATTTCTGAAATCCGATTAAAACTCATATTTCAGGAGTCCAATCCAAGAAACTCAAAACTAGACTTTTGATCCTGACACATTAAGATATGTTGTGTAAGAATTTCGGACATTTTCGTCGACGTTTGCTATCTCAAATCGCATCGAACATAAACTGCCTTGTAAAACCTTTTCGAAAATCTGACAGTGTAGATGTCCGAATTTAATGAGCCCGTTTCTATATTTTCTAGTCCGAATTGATCTTTGCAATCTAAATAAAAGTTGTAGATAATTATGTCTAGTATGTGCATATAAAATTTCAGAATTTTTGGAGTCCATTTGGTATGTCAAAACGTTGATTTTCTGAACTGCGGTAAAACTGAAACCGGACAGTGTATATGTTGTGCAATAAACTCGATTTTTGACATGTTTCCTCAACTTATTATGAAATTGTTAAAACAGAAAGTTGTTTGTTAGGGTGTTTTTGATATACTGTGAAAATTGCAGAATTTTCGGACTTGAAATGAATTTTTAAATTAAAAAGGCGTAAACTGTGACGCCAAACGATTTTAAATCGAAGTGATTTTGAAATTTCGAAATAAACGGTCGAGACCTTGAAATACGATACATCTATACTTTTGAAAAATCCCGTTACACTAAATTGAAACATATGAGATACTTCGGTGGAGGGTGAGTACTCTGCAGGGTGCCCCTCTAGCCTTTCTCTTCGGGCCTATAATGGACGAGAGAATTTAGATGAGATACTACGCCGAAACGGCATTGAGATATGGCCTACACTCTCGGGATTATCCGTATGGATTTTCCGAGGCTCCGGAGTGTTTTGGGTATAGCAGATACGACTACACAAGAAACTTACGAAACGGCTGCGGCCGCCGGATGACCGGCTACACTAAATATTGTGAAACGGTGACGTAACGGGGAAAATTAAAAGACTTAATACTTTTTTTTACGCATTTATTTATTTATTCTTGTCTTTAAATTTTGCATTTAAATTTATCATAAATTCTATAACATGTTAAATTATTATTTATGAATATAATACATGTTCAAGTATACAATTAAATTATTTATTTTTAAATTGGTAGATGGAATATTTTTGTATGCATGCCTAGGAGTAAAATTTAATTATTTAATTAAACCCCTTTATTGCTATGTTAAGATCGACTTACTCAGTATTTTATATACTGATAAAGTTGTTGTTTTTCTTTTTCAGAGTATGAAGAAAATGCATGAGCATATGCATTTGGGGGATGGAAAAATTTAAACATTGTTTTATCGCTTTTTATGATACTTGCATATCGGGCATGTAAATCCCGAGTTTTGGCCATGTCGGCCCACTTTACATTTTTCGCTGCGATATATCATTATTGATATTATTATGTGTGTGGATGAGACTTATTTATTATATTTTAAATAAATTCCGGACTTGTTTTTAAATCTCTTTGCAATACCTATAGCCTTACATCTCTTTAGCAAGCTCGGAGAACCCGTGTCTTGCTAGGGAGGTGTGGCGGTGACATCCCGGCCTGGGTGGCGTGGTCCCGCGGATCGAATGGACTGATCATTCCTATCATTCCGGATGGACCGGTAAGTCAACACCGGATCAAAAGTTTCATTAATTACGTGTATCGTTTTCTTTTGCAGGAAACAGATGAAACTGAACCCAGAAAGGCTGAAAGGATGCTGTTGCTGATCCAGCTGGAGGAATACCGGAAGGAGCCGGGACCCATCCCTCTGGGTCCCACCTCCTCGGACTAAAATCCGATACTGAATGACCTCAAGATGCAAAATACAGACCAAACTAGCATAAGGAGGTCAAAATGGAGGGTCCCACCATCACCGTCGTCGTCGCCGCCGCCACCGTGCCGTCGCCGGAAAGTTCGCCGGAGCTCCGGCGAGGTTGCCGGAACTTAGCCGGAATCTGACCGGAACTTCGCCGGAAAGGTATCCTGGCTCAATCTTCATCCAGTCGCCAGCCGAGCTCCTGTCGCCAGACCGCTTCATGGCGCGAGACGAGAATCGCGACAGGTTCGCGTCTCGCGACACCAGTATCAGTTTTTCATTCTTTTTACTTCCCGATTGTTGAGAACAATAGTAGGGTTGTTTATTTTCTTGTATTTGCTTGTTTAATGGCTTCCCTATATATTTGGGAACCCTAGCTATTGTAATACACTTTGAATCATTTTATGAAATCCCTCATTGTGTTCAAAGTCACTTTTCTCTCCCGAGAGCACCAAGTGTTCTCGGCACTTTCGTGAATCCATTCCCTTGGGAATCCTCACGCCGTTGTTGTCTTCAAACCGACTCCAATGGACACACAATCGATGCACTTGAAGGAGGCTTTTCGGGTTGATTAAGTTCCATCCTTTAAGCAAGTTCAGGTCCCCTTCGGTTGAGGTTTGGCTATCCCTTATTTTTCCTTGCTTGTTCATCATCTCTATTTTCCCCTCTCCTTCTCGATTCCATTATTGCAAATTGCTCAAGAATTGGTCCCGGGCTACGACATTAAATTTGGTATCAGAGCCTATTCTTGGCATTTGCAATTTTCTCCATATTTTTTTTTGTTTTGTTTTTCCGCCATTATTATCGAAAAACCTAAAAATATTTGGTTTTTGGTTTATTTTTCTCGGTTTGGTAATTGTTCTAGTGTGCTCCTTCTTTTTCTTGCTCAAACTTGTCTTGAGTCCCTTATTTTGTCCATTCCGTGAGCTTAAATGTTTATTTGATTGGTGTTTGCTTTATTAAATAGGTGTTTAAGGGTTTTGGACAGATTTGGGGATATTAGGGTTTGGTTTGAGTGAGTTTGGATTGGGAGTATTATTTGTTGATGTTCTTGGTGCTTGTATGAACTTGATGAATTTTGTATGAACATCATTTTGTTCTTGGGAGTGCACTGTTTGATCGAATTTGTAATAGATAGTACATGTTACTAGGGTTTCGTGGGGACAAAGTTATACGTGTCCACATTCTACTTTTTGGGGTTTTTAATTGTCTTGTACGACCTGACGAGTTTGTTGGAGGAGTGCAAGTGGGTCACCATCAAAAGATTCTCAAGAAAAGAAGAAGTTGCACCTCCAGTCACGAGGCCACCCCAGTCGCGATCCTCGACCCCTGTCGCTAGGCCACGCTTAGCGACACAATCAAAAGAGGAGAATATACAAGGCAGGCAGTCCCTGTCGCGGAACAACTCTAGTCGCGAAACAACAATCCTGTCGCGAGGCCACGTCTCGCGACACACTCAAGAAGTAGTCCAAGAAGGCTGTCGTGATTCACCCCTGTCGCGACACGATCCAGGCTAGCGACACAATAATCCAAAGTGAAGAGGTGCAAGTCTCCAGACTGTGTCGCCAAGCTTGTGTCACGAGACACATTTCGCGCCACAGGCCCTTCTCGCGCCACAGACTAATATCGCGACCAGTTCCAGAATTTTTCAACAATTGTTGAATTGGAGCAGATTGTTGAAACCTGGGAATTTCACCATCCATACGCTGCTGCCACGTGTCACGCGAAGTGCAATTCACGCATTCATTACGCGCGTGTGGATATTTCCCATATTTTGTGTGTTTGAGGATTACAATAAAATAAATACCGGACTGACACAACTGAAACCGAGCCCGAGAAGTCACTTGAGCACTTGTGCAATAAAGTGAATATCGAGATTGGCAGTGTGTGAAACCTAGCCCGATAAGTTATTTGAGTAATCAGGGCTATTCCGAGAGTGATTTTTCTTGTGAGCTTCATTTTTACACTTCCATATCGGGTCCATATACACTGTTCATTGCCTGCAGATACTTGTTTAAAAATTGCGAACATAAATCAGATTGCATTAAGCTCACATCCCTGTGCTTTTATTTGATTGAGTCGAACAGTCCATTCTGACTCTTGGACTACGCATCACATATCATATCTGTTCTTGCGCATTTGATTGTTCCTTGAAGCAGGTTAATTTTCAATAGGGTGTTTGGATGCAAGGAAGTTGTGCGTGAAAGATACACTCTGGGAGTTCACTCTACAAATTTTCTGTTAATATTTTTCTGACTTTTTATATCTAAATAAATTTTTATCTGTGAGATGGCAGGACACACTGAGCCAACGATGTCTGATCTGATGGAAATGATGCGAACTCTACATGAGACCAGTGCTAAGAAAACAGACATCGACACACTTATGCAGTCTTTAAATATTAATTCTTCCAATATTGAAACTGTCAATAAGCGTGTAGAAGAAGTCAATGCTCGTGTTGATGAGGTTGTTGATGATTTTGCAGGTCGGGTGCGATTCCAAAATGAGGCAATTGAGAGGCTAGTCATGAACCGAGTTGAACGGAGATTGGAGGAAGCTTTCTGCCCTACTCCTTCACCACAAAACACGACACCTCAAAATGCCCCATCTCAGGGTACTACACCTCAAAACAACCCATCTTCAGTACCAGCCGTAGCACCTAGTGTTCCAAGAATTGTACAAGAAGGAACTAGCGGAGTCTTTCGAGCTGATATGACTACGGCAGAGGAAGCATTAGCCGAACAGGAAATGCAATTCGGAGAGTTTAACCGGAGCTTAGGACCTCGATCCAGTGCACGTCACCATTTACATCCGCCATTGCAAACAGGTACTACGGATCAGCCCGGGACTCTAGTAGTCGATCATCTAGCTATGCCCCCACCACCACCTGTCGGAGCACCTGCGCCGCTCAATGCTCCACCAGCAAGACACCGATTGAATTTTGGACCAGCTGCTGAATTCGAAGGAGAACCACGAATGGACGACAATCTGAAAAGCATTAAGTTCACCATTCCCGCTTTTAAGGGAACGAATGATCCTGATGAGTTTCTTAATTGGAGACATTCGATGGAAATGATCTACAACTGTCATAGTTATTCCAACTTCAAGAAGGTCCAGTTAGCTCTGACAGAATTCAAGGACTATGCCCAGCTCTGGTGGAAGAAGTACTGTTCTGATCTCCACACCGCGGGAAGAGCTCAAATCGACGATTGGGAGCAATTGTTAGACATAATGGAACATCGTTTTGTACCGCATACCTATAAGTCCGATACATATTTGAAATTATTGGGTCTCCAACAAGGTAACAAGACTGTCGAAGAGTACTATCGTGAGATGGAAATGCTCATGATGAGGGCTCAGGTAAATGAGGAACCCCAGATTACCCTAGCCAGATTTGCCAAATATCTTAAGCCCGAAATACATGAAGAAATGGAGATGCGAGGCTACTTCAACATCACCGATCTGGTCAGGAAGGCTTCTAGGTATGAGGCACAATTGAAGAGGAAAACCCATCGTCCCACTCCCGCAGGGCACTACAATTACAATCCCAACAAGCCTTGGTTGATCCGACCACCACCCAATTACTGGCAGCCCCAACAGCAGCCGCAGCAGCAACAGGGTCGAGATCGACAGAGAGGGTATGATTTGGGACAAGCTTTCAAAGCCTATAAACAAGAGGAAAGGAATAGAGCTCCAGCACCAGCTCAGGGCAAAGAACAGAGACCACCCGCCAGAGATGCCAGGGACATCATCTATTTCAAGTGCGGTAAGAAAGGTCATTATGCTACCACAAGTCCTAATACGCCAAAGAGAGTGGCTGTCCTCAATACTGGTGAGGACCAACGACCAGTGATCGAGATTGAATCGGGTGTATTTAAGGTCTATGACTCCGAAGATGAAAACAAATTTGAAGACCCTGAACTACAAGAGTTTCATCAAGGCGAACCGGTTGACGGTGTGAATCTTTTAGTTGCCATGAGAACATTGAGTGCTGACAGAGAGCCAGAATCTGCAGACAATGAGCAAAGGGAGAATCTTTTCCATTGGCGTTGTACTATTTTAGGCAATAATGCCACTGTCATAGTCGACAACGGTAGCTGCACTAGTGTAGTGAGTCTTTACACTGTTCGCAGGTTACAGCTACCGACTGAAGAGCACTCTAAGCCCTACCAACTGATGTGGATGAACCAAAGCGGCCGGACCAAGGTCACGCAACAAGCTTGGGTCCCGATCACAAAGGGATCATACACTGAGAAAGTCTTGTGTGACGTTGTGCCAATGGACGCTTGCCATGTTTTATTGGGTAGGCTGTGGTTATTCGATAAGGATGCCACGCATTGCGGAAAAGCCAATGTGTTGTTTTTCAAGCACGAACAGCGGGACTATTTGTTCAAGCCATTGTCAGTCAAAGCTGTTCGTCTTGATCAAGAGAAGCTTAGGGAAAACATCGCCCAGGAAGAGGCAAATTTCAAAGCAAAGGCCAAGGGCAAAGCTAAAATTGGTGAATCATCCGACATAGCCAGTCATTGTCTGATATTGACTAAGGCTGAGTTCAAGCAAGCCGCGATGGAACCAGAACCTATAGGTCACTGTTTCCTTGCTTACATTAAATCTGATGATTCTATTGCTAGAACTATCACTGCTGAACCTGAATTGCTTTTGGATTTTTCTGAAATGCTTGACAGGAGCAAGGATGTTTTTCCCGATGAAGTCCCAGCTGGACTCCCACCATTGAGAGGCATCGAGCATCGAATTGATTTTGTTCCCAGAGCTTCCATCCCGAACCGACCAGCTTATCGTATGAACCCCGAGGAAATGAAGGAAGTTCAGCGACAAGTTCAAGCCTTACTTGACAAGGGATGGGTCCGCGAAAGTCTATCGCCTTGTGCCGTTCCAGTTCTACTTGTACCGAAAAAGAATGGCGAGTGGAGGATGTGTGTTGATTGCCGAGCAGTCAACGCCATCACCATCAAATACCGTCATGCAATTTTGAGACTGGACGACATGTTGGATGAATTGGGAGGAGCCAGTATATTCATCAAGATTGATCTTAGGAGCGGATATCATCAGATTCGCATGCAACCAGGCGACGAATGGAAGACCGCCTTCAAGACCAAATTCGGTCTATATGAGTGGCTCGTCATGCCATTCGGGCTGACCAACGCACCTTCTACTTTCATGCGTTTGATGAATGAAACTCTTAGAGAATTTATTGGGAAATTTGTTGTAGTGTATTTTGATGACATTCTGATTTATAGCTGCACTAATGCCGATCATGTTTTATATGTTCAACAGGTGTTGAGCAAACTACGATCAGTACAGCTATATGCCAACTACGAGAAGTGCATCTTCTGTGTGCCGGAGGTCACTTTTCTGGGATTCGTAGTAGGAAAGGATGGTCTTAAAGTGGACGAATCGAAGATCTGTGCTATATCAGAATGGAAACCACCCACCTCTGTGCATGAAGTTCGCAGCTTCTTGGGTCTGAGTAGGTTCTTCAGACGGTTCGTGCCATAGTTCAGTGTGATAGCGGCCCCAATCACTGCGTTGCTAAAGAAGGATAATCAGTTCAAGTGGGGGCCGAGCCAGCAAAAAGCATTTGATGATCTGAAAGACAAACTGACCCATGCACCTGTTCTTGCATTGCCAAATTTTGAACTACCATTTGAAGTGGAAAGCGATGCGTCAGGTACTGGAATGGGAGCAGTTCTGCTACAAGAAGGACGTCCGATAGCTTATTACAGCGAGAAGTTCAGCGGAGCACAGTTGAACTACTCACCGTACGACAAGAAGTTGTACGCTATCGTTCGGGCCTTGAAGACATGGCAGCATTACCTTCGTGGAAGAGAATTTATTATCAATACCGATCACGAGACCTTGAAGCACATCAGGCAGCAGGGCCAGCTCAGTAAGAGACATGCTCGTTGGAACACTTTCATTGAGGCCTTTCTATACGTGATCCGGTACAAGAAAGGCAAAGACAATGTTGTAGCGGATGCATTTTCGAGGAGATCTGCATTAGTAACATTCGCTGCAACAAGGGTCATTGGTTTTGAACATGTTAAGAGTCAGTATGCTACTGACGATGATTTTAAGGACATTTTTGAGAAGACTGTAAGAAATGGGTTCAATGAATTTTCCCAGACAGATGGATTTCTGTATTTTGAAAACAGGTTGTGCATCCCGAAAGGATCTATCAGAGTATTATTAACTCAAGGGGCCCATGGGAGCAGCCTAATGGGACACTTCGGTAAAGATGCTACAATGGGAATTCTTGTAGAACGGTTCTACTGGCCTGGCATGAAGAAGCAGGTAGTTGACTACATAGCCAAGTGTTTGGTCTGTCTGAGGGCCAAGTCTACTATCAAACCACATGGCTTGTATCAAGCATTACCAGTGCCAGAAGGACCCTGGCTTGATATCTCAATGGACTTCGTACTCGGTTTGCCTCGAACTGCGAGAGCAAAGGATTCAATTTTCGTGGTCGTCAATCGATTTTCGAAGATGGCCCACTTTATTCCATGTGCGAAGACAAATGATGCCAGCCATATTGCCAAGTTATTCTTTCGAGAAGTGGTACGTCTACACGGAGTACCAAAGTCAATCGTCTCTGATCGCGATGCCAAATTTGTCAGCTATTTTTGGAAGGGATTTTGGCGTGAAATGGGCACGCAGCTTTTATTCTCCACTTCGTATCATCCTCAAACGGATGGTCAAGCAGAAGCAGTGAACCGCGTGTTGGGTAACCTCTTGCGTATCATTACTTCTACTAATTCGAAAAGCTGGGATGAATGTTTGCCTCATATTGAATTTGCTTACCACAGACACATTCATCGTGCCACACACATGCCTCCTTTCGAAATTGTGTATGGCTTTAATCCGCTAACCCCTCTCGATTTTCTGCCACTACCTCGTAGTGAGCATATGAACTTAAATGGCAGGGATAGAGCCAAAGCGATCAAAGATCTGCATGCTGAAGTGCGCAAAAGTCTTCACAAGGCGTCTGAAAATTACGCTCGACAGGCCAATAAGGGCCGCAAGAAGCTAATTCTAAAACCCGGAGACTGGGTCTGGGTTCACATGCGTAAAGAAAGATTCCCTGCACAGCGACACGGAAAGCTCGCACCTCGCGGAAAAGGACCATTTCGAGTCCTTGAGAAAATTAATGATAATGCTTATAAGATAGAACTGCCTGATTCTTATAATATTCATCCGACTTTTAATGTTGCAGATCTATCTTTATACGAGCGAGACGAGGAGCTTGAATCTGATCGGTTGATGGATCAACCTCCCCAAGGGGGTGGGGATAGCGTGGTCGCCGGATCGAATGGACTGATAATTCCTATCATTCCGGATGGACCAGTAAGTCAACACCGGATGAAAAGGTTCACTAATTCCGTGTATCGTTTTCTTTTGCAGGAAACAGATGAAACTGAACCCAGAAAGGCTGAAAGGATGCTGTTGCTGATCCAGCTGGAGGAATACCGGAAGGAGCCGGGACCCATCCCTCTGGGTCCCACGTCCTCGGACTGAAATCGGATACTGAATGACCTCAAGATGCAAAATACAGACCAAACTAGCATAAGGAGGTCAAAACGGAGGGTCCCACCGTCACTGTCGCCGTCGCCGCCGCCGGAAAGTTCGCCGGAGCTCCGACGAGGTTGCCGGAACTTGGCCGGAATCTGACCGGAACTTCGCCGGAAAGGTCGCCGGTCAACGGAGGTCAACGCCGGAACAGTGGCCGTGGACCCCAGCCCAAACCAGTCCCGAAGCTCCAGTCCAGGAACCCTGTCGCGAGACTCCGTGGCGCGGAACCACCTGTCGCGAAGCCCAGCCTAGCGCCACGGCCTCCAGTCTCGCGACACGAGTCGCCAGTCCAGTCAGCCCATGGCGCCAGCCCGCACCCTGGCGCAAGGCATGACCCGTGACACGCCTTTCAGTCTAGCGCCACGAGCCATCTGGGCTCAATCTTCTTCCAGTCGCCAGCCGAGCTCATGTCGCCAGACCGCTTCATGGCGCGAGACGAGGATCGCGACAGGCTCGTGTCTCGCGACACCAGTATCAGTTTTTCATTCTTTTTACTTCCCGATTGTTGAGAACAATAGTAGGGTTTTTTATTTTCTTGTATTTGCTTGTTTAATGGCTTCCCTATATATTTGGGAACCCTAGCTATTGTAAGACACTTTGAATCATTTTATGAAATCCCTCATTTTGTTCAAAGTCACTTTTCTCTCCCGAGAGCACCAAGTGTTCTCGGCACTTTCGTGAATCCATTCCATTGGGAATCCTCACGCCGTTGTTGTCTTCAAACCGACTCCAATGGACACACAATCGATGCACTTGAAGGAGGCTTTTCGGGTTGATTAAGTTCCATCCTTTAAGCAAGTTTGGGTCCCCTTCGGTTGAGGTTTGGCTTTCCCTCATTTTTCCTTGCTTGTTCATCATCTCCATTTCCCCCTCTCCTTCTGATTCTATTATTGCAAATTGCTCAAGAATTGGTCCAGGGCTACAGCACTGGGTTATCAAATCCGGGGTGTTACAACATTCGCCTTTGCCCACTTGAAATTTCAGTCCTCCGTATAGCCTAGCAAGGGATTTCTTTATGCTACGCCATGCAATGGAGCCCAAGGAGTTAGTCGCAGTTGTGATATCTCCCGAAGGGGCATACCGTGCTCTCAACTCCCTGACCCATATTTTTTCTTTTCCCATAAAGAAATCGAAAGCAAAGTTTTCCAAGGAGAGCAATATTAGTCAGGCGAGCCCTCCTTATTCCCAATCCACCATATTTTTTGGAATGGCCACATCATTCCAATTAACCAAATTAAGACCTTTTCCATGTCCGTCCTTCCAAATAAGGTTACGCACCCAAGCATCAATTTTTGAGCAGACCGATTCGAAAACCAGCATAATTGCATTCCATACATGGGGATGATTGCAAGGACATGTCGAGCAAGAGTTAGTCGACCCGCCTTATTTAGTAATCTCATGGACCAAGATTTTAGGAGAGCATCCATTTTCTCCAATATATAATTATAGCGAGCAGAGGAAATACGACCTTGAAACAATGGGAAGCCCAAATATGTTTCATGCTGATCAGTGAATGGTATAGAAGAAACATCGGAGAACCAGGATTTTTCTATTGCATTAACCTTTCTTTCTCCCAAAGCTTTAGATTTATTATTAACTTTCAACCCTGACCAAGCAGCAAAAGAATCAAGTGTCTGGGCGAAGCAAGCCAGACTGCCTTCATCCATCATGGAGCATAAGATAAGGTTGTCGGCAAATAATAAATGAGATATACCCGAGCCGCCATCAGATAATCGGATGGGGTGCCAATGCCCAGACATCACTTGATTGTTAATGGAGACCGAGAACCGCTCCATTACAATATTAAATAAATATGGTGACAGTGGATCGCCTTGACGAAGACCCCGTTCAGGCCGAATACTCTCAAGAGGGCATCCATTCCAAAGAATAGAGTACATCGGGGAGGTGACACAAGCCATAATAATATGTTGGAGGGACGCTGGTATGTCCATCTTGTTAAAATTTGTGTCCCATTACTGCAAGCCCAATACCGGCCCACGAAGGCTTAATTGCTTAGGCCCAAGTTCATTTTACACTTTGATAAATACTCCCTCCTACCCGTGTCTGACCAACCTGAATCCCATTTTCTTTTTGCTGCTCTTGCAGCGGCACCCCAACACTTTCTCCCCTCTCCCAATATTTCAGTTTACTTCACCATCACTACACTTAGGTTAGATTAGTTCTACTATTGATAAGTGAGTGTGTGAGAAGGGCCGAGAGGTGTGAGCTCTTGGGGTTGGGATTTCTGGACTAGGGTTCGGTAGGGGCTGTGTCTCTTTCTGTTGTAGAGCCTTGGTCGCTAGGCTCGCCAGAAATAGGTTTTCCGGCGAAGGGTGTTTGAGGGAGGCAGGGGCTGTGGAGGCTTGACGCGGCTGTGGCGTTGGTGGTGGCTCAGCAGGAAGTTGTGGTGGCCGGCGGTGGTGTTGGCAGCGGCCTTGGTGGTGGATCCGGTGGATCTTGGAGTTCTTGTCGAGTGTTGCTGATTTGGGTGCTCCGAGCCTAACGATTTATAGATCTTTATAGATCTATTTGGTATCTCTATTTCCTTTGAATATTTGCTTGTTGTTTTTTGTTTCTACTAACCATGGTGTAGATTCAAGAAGTGGAGAACGAAAGGAAGGATCTAGACTGAATAGGAGACCGAACGGAGCAGAGATCGAGGATTTCGGAATCTGTCCGCCGGAGGCACGAAAGATCCTTGCCGGCAGCAGCTTCTCAGGTGTTCCTTTGCTTCTACTTTTCTGTTCTGTTTTCAGTATTTATGAGTGAACATGTAATGGTGAGATCAAAGATATGTAATCCCATAGATAGGCCTTTTGGGTTGTAATAGTTAGGTAAAACAGGGTATCCAGAGTATACCCAATAGTGGTATCAGAGCCATAGGCCACTGTGGGACGGGGGTTGGTCAAGGCACCCCCGCAAGGTAAAATAGCTTATCCCATCTTTTACAGTTTTAAGATAATATTCTTGTTCTAGAATGTTGCTTGAAATATGTGATTTTCATGCTTGGAGCTTTGTGCTTTAAAATATGGAAATATTATGCTTAAACTGTGTTTTGTGTTTGCTGCATTTTATTGTGCATAAACTGCTTTGTGTGATGTTCTGGGTGATCTTTGCATGTTCTGTGTTGAATGTGCCTTATGTGAACTTTGTGTGAAAAAATTGTGCATTTGAAATTTTTGGGAATAGAAAATCTGATTTCTTATTTCCTGAAAAGCAGATTCCTGAAAATCTTGAAAGTTGTGATTTTTTGGGAATCTGTGAAATCAACCCAAATTTTTGAAAAGTGACCGTTGGAGCTTATTGGGTCACCCAAAATTCAATTTGGGCTTGCCCAACAAGCTGGGTCAATTCTGGAAATTTTTGGGCTCCCAAAATTAATTTGGGTTTGCAAAAAATTTAAAAGGATGCCAAATGCTATAAGGTGGAATTAGTTGTGATTAGTTGGCCAAGTGTTTGAGCACTTGTCTGCTCATTCCGTTAAACGACCAAACACAATAATGACTTCCACCTCGAATAGCATAGTTCCTTTTAATGGAAAGAACGACTTCAGCATCTGGCAAGTTAAGATGCGTTGTGTTCTTATCCAACAAAAAGTTTATAATGCAATTGATCAACTCTTTGATGACAAAGTTAATGAAGCTAAAAGACTAAAGTAGATGAACTTGCTAAATCTGCCATAATCTTAAGTTTATCTGATGTTGTCCTTAGAAAAGTGAGTGATTGCAAAACAACCAAGGACCTTTGGGAGAGGCTATCTGAACTGTATGCTGAGTCGTATCTGTCTTCTAGAATATTCCTGCTTGGTAAATTCTTTAAATTTAAATTGGACATATCTAGAGACTTAGATGAGGGTTTAGATAATTTCACTAAACTTGTTCAAGACATAAAAGCAACTGGAGATAAGCATATAGATGATTATGTGCATATAGTGTTGTTGAATGCAATCCCTGATAGTTATTCTGATGTGAAATCGGCTATCCAATATGCTAGAGATGATTTGATTTTAGATCATGTGATTAAGAGTCTAAATAACAAAGAATTTGAAATGAAGAATTCCTCTAAGCATTCTGATAAGGTGTTTAACACTAGGGGTTGGTCTTGGAAAAAGAGTAATAACCAACAGTAGAACGATAGGGGCAGAAGCAATGTTAGGGGTCAGTCTAGATCTTACAGATCTAAGTCTAGAGGAAAATATGATAAGAGATGTTATAATTGTGGTAAGAAGGGTCACTTCATTAAAGATTGTAGACTCCCTAAGAAAGAGAATAATCAAATTGATAATCAGAACAATGATGTTAATGCTGTGACTGATGTAGCAGTTAGGCATGATGAGCTTTTGATAGTTCATGATATGAATTATTTTTCTGATGTTAATATGGCTAAAGATGTTTCTAAATCTGTTTGGTTGTTAGACTCAGGGTGCACCTCCCATATGTCTCCTCATGTTGAATTATTTGATTCCTATCAACCTGTTGAAAATGACTTTGTGTTCATGGGTAATGACAATAGATGTCCTGTCTTAGGTATAGGAAAAATTGTCTTACAATTTGACAATGGGACAAGATTCTGTCTTGATGCTGTGAAACATATGCCTGATTTGTCTTACAATTTGATTTCTCTTGCTACCTTGGCGAAGAAAGGTTTAGAAGGGAGATTTTGTAATGGCATGAATAAAATATTCAAAGGGAATTTGATGCTGTTTAAGGCCATTATCAAGCATAATCTTTTTGTGGTCTCTAATGTGATTAATTGTGCTCTTGCTGCTAGTTCTAGTTCTAATAAGGTGAAAGAAAATATGCTTTTGTGGCATGCTAGACTAGGGCATATGAGTGACACAAGCATGAAATTTCTGAAAGATGCTGGTTGTTTAAAATCTGATTTATGTGAAGTTGATCTTTGTGAATCATGCTTAGCTGGTAAACAACATAGAGTGTCTTTTAACTCTTCATATCCTGTTGGGATAAAATCCACCCGTGTACTTGAGTACATTCATGCTGATGTGTGGGGTCCTGCTTTGACGCCCACACATGGTGGTAGAACATATTTTTTATCTATCATGGATGATTTTTCTAGAAAAGTTTGGGTATTTCTCATGCAAAACAAATCTGATGTTTTTGGGAACTTTAAACACTGGAAAGCTTTGATTGAAAATCAATCTGGTTTAAAAATTGGTACACTTAGGACAGATAATGGGCTTGAATTTTGTAATCATCATATGGATGCATTGTGTGCTGAATCTGGTATAAGAAAGCATAAATCTGTTCCTTACTCACCTCAACAGAATGGGGTAATTGAAAGAATGAACAGAACTTTATTAAAAAAGGTTAGGTGCTTGATGGCACCTACTGGACTTTCTAAGAAGTTCTGGGGTGAAGCACTGATGACTGCTGCTTACTTAGTTAATAAATCACCCAACGCCCCTTTAAATGGTAAATCTCCTGATTCTGTATTTTTGGTAAACCTGTTGATTATGAACATCTTAGAGTGTTTGGATGTTCAACTTTTGTGCATACTAGTAATGATAAATTGGACCCTAGAACAAAGAAATGTATTTTCTTAGGTTATCCTGATGGAACTAACGGTTACAGGTTGTTTGATAGATAAGGGGGTGGTTTTAAAATCATTGTTAGTAGGGATGTGATTTTTAATGAATTTGAATTTCCTATGAAAGTTTTTGAAAATGATAGTACTTTTGTTGAGGTGGAGTCTTCTTCTGTGGAACATTCTGTGAATTTGCCTGCTCCTATTGCTGTGCCTAATATGATTGAAAATGCTTAAATTGCTGATCCCAATTTGCATGTGAATGAGGAATCCATAACTGATATTCATGATATTGAAACCCATGATATTGATGAAGGTGGAGCTCAGAATGAAGAAATTATTCCTGAAAATGATTTGAATGATCTTAGTGATTATGTGCTAGCTAGGGATAGAGCTAGAAGAGTAGGTAAAACTCCTGCTAGGTTCTCTGATTTTGTTCTTACTGCTTATGCTATGACTGTGTGTGAAGAACTTGATAATCATGAGCCTAAATCATATTCTGAAGCTGTTAAGTCTAAACAGGCTAGTAAGTGGCTTAGTGCTATGAATGAAGAAATTGAATCATTGCATAAAAATGAGACATGGTTGTTGATTCCTAGGGCTGAAAATATTTCTGTGATTGACTGTAAATGGATTTTTAAAATCAAACAGGAAACTAATGGTGAGAGGTATAAGGCTAGGCTTGTAGCTAAGGGCTTTACTCAGAAAGAGGGTGTAGAGTATTCTGAAATATTTGCACCTGTTGCTAAGTTCACTACTATTAGAGTAATGCTTGCCTTAGTTGCTCATTTTGATTGGGAGCTTATACAAATGGATGTTAAAACTGCTTTCTTGCATGGTGACATTGATAGAAAAATTTGTATGAAGCAACCTGAAGGTTTTGTGGATAAAACCAAACCCAATCATGTATGCCTTTTGAAAAAAGCTTTGTATGGACTAAAACAAGCACATAGACAGTGGAACATTAAATTTGATAAATGCATGAAGGACATAGGTTTCACTAGATCTAAATTTGATCATTGCTTGTACATGAAAGATGTCAAATATGTGCCTATGTTCTTATTGCTTTATGTTGATGATATGTTGCTTGTTAGTCCTCGCATGAAAATCATTGTTGAGGTTCAAAATTTTTTGAACAAGAGCTTTGACATGACGAATCTAGGAGAAGCCAAATGCATTATTGGAATGTATATAGTTAGGGATAGGGCTAATTCAACCCTACTCCTTAACCAGGCTGAGTATGTGAAAAAGGTTCTCTAGATTCAAGATGTCAAATGCTAAATCTGTTGGTTGTCCACTTGCTTCTCATTTCTTGTTGACTAAAGAACAATGCCCTAAAAATGAATCTGAAATGAAAGATATGGAATCCGTCCCTTATGCGCATGCCATTGGGTCTGTTATGTATATGATGATTTGTACTAGGCCTGATTTAGCTTATCCTATAAGTTGTTTGAGCAGATTTATGGCTAATCCTGGTAGACCACATTGGGAAGCTTTGAAATGGCTTTTGAGATATTTAATCAAGTCTATGCATTATTCTCTGTGTTTTTCTAAATGGCAGGATGATATGTTTGTGACTGGCTATGTAGACTCTAACTTTGCTAATGATAGGGATAGTATGAAGTCTACTACATCCTATGTGTTCACTCTATGTGGTTCTTGTGTGAGTTGGAAATCTCAATTGCAATATGTTGTTGCTTTATCCACTACTAAGTCTGAATTCATTGCCGTAACTGAAGCTTTTAAAGAGGGAATCTGGTTTAGTGGTCTGATGCATGAACTAGGATTGAAAAATGAGATCACCGTTTATTCTGATAGCCAATCTGCCATTCAGTTAAGCAAACATCATGTTTCTCATGATAGGTCTAAATATATTAATGTTAAGTACCACTTCATTAGGGACAATGTTGAGTGTGAAAAACTTAAATTGGATAAAATTGCTTCTGAATTTAATCCTGCTGATATGGGTACTAAGTGTTTGCCTACTGAGAAGATAATGTCATGCATGAAAATCCTTCACTATGACTTTGGATGAAATACTCTGTTATGATGCATGATTTACTGCTTTTATACTCTGTGTATATTGTTGGTATGTGACTGGGAAGTGAAGGTATCAAAAGGCGATGACGAAAATGCCCCAAATTGAGCACACTAGTTTTAGACAGTAAGTGGGCCAAGGTGGAGATTGTTAGAATTTGTGGCCCATTACTGCAAGCCCAATACCAGCCCATGAAAGCTTAATTGCTGAGGCCCAAGTTCATTTTACACTTTGATAAATACTCCCTCCTAGCCGTGTCTGACCAACCTGAATCCCATTTTCTTTTTGCTGCTCTTGCATCGGCGCCCTAACACTTTCTCCCCTCTCCCAATATTTCAGTTTACTTCACCATCACTACACTTAGGTTAGATTAGTTCTACCATTGATAAGTGAGTGTGTGAGAAGGGCCGAGAGGTGTGAGCTCTTGGGGTTGGGATTGCCGGACTAGGGTTCGGTAGGGGTTGTGTGTCTCTTTATTTTGTAGAGCCTTGGTGGCTAGGCTCGCCGGAAATAGGTTTTCCGGCGAAGGGTGTTTGAGGGAGGCAGGGGCTGTGGAGGCTTGACGCGGCTGTGGCGTTGGTGGTGGCTCGGCAGGAAGTTGTGGTGGCCGGCGGTGGTGTTGGCAGCGGCCTTGGTGGCGGATCCGGTGGATCTTGGAGTTCTTGTCGAGTGTTGCTCATTTGGGTGCTCCGAGCCTAACGATTTATAGATCTTTATAGATCTATTTGGTATCGCTATTTCCTTTGAATATTTGCTTGTTGTTTTCTTGTTTCTACTAACCATGGTGTAGATTCAAGAAGTGGAGAACGAAAGGAAGGATCAAGACTGAAGAGGAGACCGAACAGAGTAGAGATCAAGGACGTCGGAATCTGTCCGCCGGAGGCACGACAGATCCTTGCCGGCAGCAGCTTCTCAGGTGTTCCTTTGCTTCAGTTTTTCTGTTCTGTTTTCAGTATTTATGAGTGAACATGTAATGGTGAGATCAAAGCTATGTAATCCCATAGATAGGCCTTTTGGATTGTAATAGTTATGTAAAACAGGGTATCCGGAGTATACCCAACACATCTGTTGGAGGCACTCTTCAAGAAACGACCATCTAACATTGTCATAGGCCTTCTCTAAATCACTTTTAACAACCATCGCCCGCAATCTAGAATTAGCTCGTGTGAGGGAATATACCATCTCCTGAAGAATTATTGCATTATCCATCATGCCTCGCCCGGGTAAAAATGCAGATTGCAAGGGAGAGATATACTGGACTAGCACAGGTCTTAGCCGATTCACAATGACTTTAGAGATGAATTTGTAAGCCACATTACACAAGGTAATAGGCCGGAATTGTCGTATGGATTCAGGCACTGCAATTTTCGGAATCAGGCAAATATAAGCTTCAGCTAAGATAGACTCAAAATTCCCCGTAATAAAAGCTTGGCGAACATCCTCAAACATGTTATCACCCACTACAGACCAATATTTGGCGAAGAAAGCCGCAGGGAATCCGTCTGGCCCCGGCGCCGCCAGCGGCTTAATTTGTTTAAGGGCTGTGTCAATCTCCTCTCGGCTTACTTCCCCCTGGAGAGAAGATCAGTCAACTAAACTCACAGTCATTAAAGGCGGTAGTGGATCAATTGCTGGAATTTCTCCTCCGTTCGAATATAAATTAATTAAGAATGACCGAACATGTGTAGCAAGAACAGTCGGCTCCTCACACCATGTTCCATCGTGAGTCCGTGAATTTTATTTCGGTGATGTGGAGCTTAGCCTGCGCATGGAAATATTTGGTATTACGATCACCAAGATGAATCCAATCCTCTCGCGCCCTATGGAACCAAAATAATTCTTCTTGTTCAGAATATCATCGTAATCCTTTTGAAGTTCTTTTTAAGTATGATAAGACGCAAGGAGTCGGTGTTGCTAAGGTACTTATCAATTCCGGCTAGCCTCCGAATGATTTTCTTTTTCCTATTGCGCATTTTCTTAATATCAATCGCGCAGTGTTGGAGGGACATCGATTGGACTCGTTTCAGTCTATCAGATGCCGGATCATTCCCATCTCAAGCCTCCGCCACCAACTATTGATAATTAGGGTGAGAACCCCATATTGCTTCCCAACGAAAAGGTTTGAAGGTCGATTGCCCCACCGGCTCACCACACTTTAACATGAGTGGAGCATGATCTGAACAAGATCTAGGAAGAACACATATATGGGCATTAGGGAACATATCAATGAAATTCAGGGACGCTAGGCCTCGATCCAGTCTTTTTTTTATAACATGTGAAACACTTGATGGACGTGACCAAGTGAATAGGAAGCCCTCCGTGCGAATATGATATAGTCCACAATCTGATATACAATCCTGAAACAAATCAGCCATGTCTTGAGTAAAGATTCCCCCTTTAATTCGAAGCTGCTATAATCTCATTCCAATCGCTAATAATAAACCATGGTTCCCGAATACGGGTACGTAGATCATGTAAATAAGTCCAATTATTCTTGCACCGAAAAAAATTAGGTTAACAATAAGTAGAGGTGCAATACCACACCATTGATCCCGAATAGATTTTGATTGTTACGAACCGGTCTGCCACCTCATGCACATCAAGGGAAACTGATATTCCCAATCTACCCAATATCCATATGCCTTCGTCTCTACAAATAGATTCTTGGAGATAAACCGGACAATAACCGTGCCGATAAATGAAATTACGCACACGGTCGTAAGGGCCCTGCAGTTCTAGGACAAAGAATAGAGATGGCTTATGCATTCTTAAACAATCTGCCATGCAGCGTCTCGAGTGAGAATTCATAACTCCTCGAATGTTCCACAACATAATAGAGAAGTCCTTAAAACTCGACATAATAAAAATGATCAGAAAAATAGAAAAGATCCCCATAGTTTCCCACATAGATATACTCATCATCCTAACACTGCATAGCAGTGTCCCCATCTGGAGGCCGGTTGCAATTTTCCGGAGAGGAATTCTCCCCATTTTCTACTTTCTCCGATTCATTAATCAAATGTTTATGAAGACGGAGAATATCTGAAAGGTGGCGTCGTGTATTTCTGTGCATGGCGCCACGGATGTTCCATGCCAGAATAGAACAATCGTTGAACTCAATCATTTAACAACCAATGCAAGGTTGTCACCATCACCGTCACCCAAGGGATCCTCGTCCATATGATTTTCCGTAGATTCGAGTGCAGCAAAGGAATTAGATGTCCCCGCCGTGTACTCTTTATCATTGGTCCTAGATTTACGAGGCCGTTTACTCTTTGATTTCTTATAGAATTCTTGCTCACAGTCAGAATCTTTATTATCCACAAACAAGAGGTTCAAGATAGTAGATGATTGCATCTGGAGTGTCGGAGTTGAATTAGGTTTTTCAACACTAGTGTTTCCAGCATTACCAATGGCGGTAACAGTCGATCCACCCCTATCATTCGGGAGGGAGTTAACATGACTTTTCAGTTTACCATCATTGTGAGGTTTCCTGGCTGGCCGAGTGACAGCAAGCCAAACACCACGAGTTTCAACCGGCTAAGATTTGGGAAAATCTGCTGTTAAGGACAGGTTGTCATTTCCTAAATTATGAAATTTCCCTTAATCTTGGGGCAAATTATGACAATTTCCTACTTTCTGGGAGATATTATGGGAATTATGAGTCAATTTAGGCGATACACATTCCATCTCAGTGTCAACCTTACCACAATTAAATTGTGGAGCATTATCGGCATGTGGATCAACATAAGAGGAGGTCTGCATTGTGGCCGCTGGCCTTGATCAAGGTGAAGGGGAAGTTTCTTCATGCAATCCTTGGTGAGTACATTCAATGAGATCGAATCGGAATCTCCCACATGTAGTGCAAATGTGATGGAGACCTTCGTATGCAAGAGGTTGCCAACATTTCGCCACCCTGACCTTGCCAATCACCGGTTTAGCCAAGTCAATTTCCACACAGACGCGGCCAAAACGGCCTCTATTTAAATCCTTAGTATTGTTATCCACACGAATCGGTTTGCCAACCATTTTAGCAATGAGAGTCATCGCTTCTTCGTCATAGAACATCAGATCCAACCCTGGGAATCAGACCCATACAGATGTACGGGTGATGGTGCCAGCATTGGTATGTGTATCCTTCGACCACGGGGCTACGACCAAATGGTGATCAAATATAGACCAAGGTCCTTCAAACAAGGCACGACGCCGATCTTCAGCCGATCCAAATTTTACAAGAAAGTAACCCTTGTCACTATCCATACCTCTGAAGTTGCCTTTCGGTTTCCATATCCTTTCGAGGCATGTTTGCATCGTAGCCAAACTAAGACGTTTGCCAAGTAGTTGAACAACTAGCGTATCCACAAAGGGAGCACTTAGTCGCTGAATCGCTTCATCATCAAACTCAATGCTCGGAAGTAGCGGATTGTTATCAACAAGATCATATGATCCCAGTTACTGAGCAGGGTTGGATCTGTTTCCATAGGGTTAGTAGAAGGAGGACGGGGAAGAGCAATATCACGAAAGGAAGGCTTCAACGGAACCAGATCTGGAGGCTGTGGAGGGGGCGGAGGCGGCAAGGGGAGGGAGGCAGAGAGGAATTGGGATTCGCCATCGAAACTACTAAAAACAATTCTCCCAACTTTCGTCTTATTGATCCCATGTTTAATTTATAACCAATAAGTGATGATATATATAAAGCGAAAGAGTAAAACACAAACAAGACGAGGAGAGAAGAGAGCCACAGGAGGCAAGCCACCAAAATACACGGTGGAAAAAGAAGGGGCCAGTGACCAAGGCCGAAAAGGTAGCCGGGCAAGCGCCCAAAGATCTCCCCGCCGGCCTCGTTAAAACCCTTTCATGGTAAAACCCAGTGGGCAAAACCCATGGAAGGGAAAAAGAGTACCAAGCAGAAAAGGAGATAAAAACTACCGAACACGGTCACGTAAAATGACTTAGCGAAATCTATAGCTATCAAAGTACATGTCCTGGAATAGGATCTTGAGCAGGTGCGAGGGAGCAGAATCATACCATTTCAAGTCCCCTCCTATGGATGATAGGGCGTCAGCAGCAGCATTACCTTCTCGGAAAATATGAGAGATGCGAAAATTAATGGTTTCCGAGAAGTCTTTGGCCACCTTCCAACGCCCATAAAAGCGCCAAGGGATGTCCGGATGTGGATGAATGAAGGCATGAACAACATATGTCGAATCCGTCTCCAACCAAAGATTAGACCAGCCTTTAGAAGAGGCAAGCTCAAGGGCAACACAGGCGGTTGCCAACTCGGCCTCAAAAGCGAAACCCCAACCATGGCCGACCGAGAAGCAGCCTTGAGCGAAGCCTCTGGAGTTGCGAAAAATTCCACCACCTGAGATCGTACCTGGGGAACCCGATGCATGACCATCGACATTGCATTTAATCCATCCCGGGAGAGGAGGGTGCCATCGAACGCTGAAAATGCAAGGAGCTTTCCTGGGAGACACGCGCAGCCCAAAAGACTTGACGACACAGAGATCCTCCAAAGAATTATGCATGCTGCCAAGCTTGAGGTTATCCGCCTCTTTCATCATGGCCAAGATGGCAGCCGTGATCCTGGAAGAGCAGGGAGAGCTGGCGCGACCCGAAGGAGGACATCCGTCATGCATGACTTCATTGCGAATTGTCCAGACAAGCCAGACATAGGAGACGACAAACAATCGCCAAAGCGAATGAACTTGACCGCTGGCCTTGATTTTGCTGCACTGAAGGAAGAAGCCATGAAAGCCATCATCTAACTGAAGCTTATTCTGGAAACCAAAAATATGGATGAAATGTTTTAGGACGGTGGAGGTGGTTGCGCACGTCATGAACAGATGGTCAATGCTTTCGCCTTCAGCGCGGCATAGGTAGCAAATGGAGGGGCCATGAATGCCGTTGGACTGAAGGACCTCCCAAGTGAGAAGAATGCCCCTGATAGCCTTCCAAATCACGATAGAGCGACGTCGAGGAATAAAATTCCCCCATATCCACGAACCCCAGGAAACCTCCGGGAAGGAAGGCCGTGTGTATCTGTACGCCAACTGGGATGAAATTTTCCCGTGGGCAGATTTAGTCCAGACTCGGCGATCAACGGAGCTAGGTGAAATGCGGACTCCCATAATAGCCTGAATAAGGTCCGGAAAATTCACAACAAAATTAGCCGTGAAATACCATTCCCCATTGATAAAGTACTCACAGATGGGCTGGTCGAACAACACCCTTAGGTCCGCCGGGATGTCTAGCACATCCGCAATTACGCAGCCCGCCCAATTATCTAACCAAAATCGAACGTTGGAATGGTAGCCCACAATCCAAGCTTCTTCCTCAATGAGTCGTCGCGCATGAGACAAGCAGGGAGAGCGGATGGAAGAAGATAAATAAGCATTACGGGGGGCACCATTCGCAAACCATCGGTCCTTCAAAAAGCCAAGAGACGGATGATCCTGGAGGATGTCCCAAGCAAGTTTCATAATGTAGGCCTCATTCGCGGCGCGAATGGATCGAATACCAAGCCCTCCTTCAATGGTGGGGCAGCAGGCTCTTTTCCAACCAACAGTAATATGGTGCGTCTTGAGGATGTCACCAGTCCAAATGAAGTTACGGCAAGCATTTTCAATTTGTTTGATGAGCGATCGCGGCCATCTATAAATCATCATCAAGTGCACAGTAGAGGCGATGATAACATGATTAACCAAGCAAATTCTACCCGCCATGGAGAGGGAATTGCCCTTCCAACGACCAAATTTTTGAATAATGGAGTCAGTATATGCTCGGAAATAGTGACTTCGAGGCGAACCAATGAAGATAGGGCAACCAAGGTACTTGAACGGGAAGCGACCAGCCGGGATGCCATAGTCAGCAAGAAACCGCCGCTTGATGCTAGGGCGGACATGTTTGCCAAAGAAAATTCTGGACTTAGCAGGGTTGTAAGATTGTCCCGAGATAGCGGCATATTTTTCGAGGACGTCATGAATGTGGCCGAGAGACCTATCATCACCTCTACAAAAGAGAACGATGTCATCTGCATAGAAAAGAAAGGGCGGAAGCCTGCAGGCGCGATTGGCGAAGCCAAGTTGAATGTCGCCACTGGAAATCCTTCGAGTGATCCATAACCCCAGCACTTCCTCGGCCAAGCAAAAGAGAAGAGGGGATAAGGGATCCCCTTGGCGAACCCCACGGCTACACGGGAAGAAACCGCGAGGCGTGCCATTAATGAGCACCGAAATCTTGGCCGAGGAGAGGATGGCGCGGACTAGAGCCTGGAATTTAGGACTGAATCCAAGGCGATGCACAACCTCCAACAGATAATCCCAACGGACCGTGTCGAATGCTTTGGTGATGTCGATTTTGAGGGCAATCCCTCCCTTTTTGGAGCTGCTCAAACTGTTGAAGCATTCAGATGCAAGGGAGATGCAGTGATGAATATTACGACCAGGGATAAATCCAAATTGCAAAGGACTGAGATGCCTTCCCAGGATTGGACCGAGGCGATCAGAAATAATTCGAGTAATGATTTTGAACAAGAAGTTGCAAAGGTTGATCGGCCTGTAGTCTTCTACCCGGATCGCACCTTCCTTTTTAGGGATAAGCACAATGAAGTTATTGTTGATGCCTCTGGGCATATGATCATGGATGAAGAAATGTTGAACGGCCTTGCAGAGATCCCATTGAATAAAGTACCAGCACTTGTGATAGAATTGACCGCCAAACCCATCCGGCCCCGGAGAGCTTTCAGCCGAAAGATCCAGCACAGCCTTGTGAATTTCATCCGTCCCAGGCGTGTTAGTGAGCCTCAGGTTTTCCTCGCCTGTGATTACCGGGAGCATAAAATCCAAATAAGAAAAATCCGGGCTGTCCGCAGGGGCTTGGAATAAATTTCTGTAATAATCAATAACATGATTAGCAATGTCCGCTTCATTCTCAGAGATATCATCGCCAATGATCATAGAAGATATGTTAAATTTGGAGCGCTTCTTCCGATTATATTTGTGAAAGAAAGCAGTGTTGCGATCCCCGTCTTGCAACCAAGAAGCCCTATTCTTTTGGGAGAAAAATTCATATTTCGCCCGCAATTTCTTGTTGAGGTTTATTAGCGCCTCCACCTCTTCACAGAAAAGTAAATCACTATCACCCTCGTTGTCCAGTCGATGTTGGATATCCTGAAGCTGGGAAGTAGCCAACTCCACCTCCTCAAAGATATTGCCAAACGAAGCCGAATTCCAAGCACGGAGGGCGGTTTTAAGGCGTTTAAGTTTGGCCGCGAAGGTAAGAATTGGGTTATCACCCATAACAGGCGCGTGCCAGGAAGTCTCCGCCATGATGAAGAAACTAGTGTCCAAAAGCCACATAGATTGAAAACGGAACGGCTTAGGAGAAGGGGAGTTGGCGCCGCAAGTCAAGAAAATGGGTGTGTGGTCCGAGTTGTGTCTGGCGGGCGTTGAAAGAGAGACATTATCCCAGAGTGCCATCAAGCCATCCGATACCAGAGCCCTGTCAAGACGGGAAGCTTGAATGTTACGAGAGCAGGACCTTTTATACCAAGTAAACTTGTGCCCAAGAAGATTAATATCATTGAGACCGGAGGTATTCAAGAACTCCAAGAACTCAGCCGATCCCCTCTGGTCAATGCCCGAGTGATTCAGCCGCTCATGCGCACCGAGAGTGGCATTAAAGTCCCCCATAACTAGCATGTTATCTTGAATGTGCATGGCAATATCCAGCCAAAGGGCCATACGGGTGGAGCGATCATTATGCGCGTGGACAAAGCCAAATCTGTAAGGAGTATTATTGAAGTCGAAGTCGAAAATGATAATCTGCTCAGAAGAGAAAACCTGCCGGACCTTTGAGATGTAAGCCGCATTGTAGAAAGCCCAAATATTCGGGCGTTTATTAGCTCTAGAATTTACGCCAGCAAGTTGAAGGGAGAAGCTCTTCCAATAGAAGTCTTTGATGTCTGAAAGTAAAATTTTAGGCTCCGCAAGGGCAACCCAAAACGGATGGTGCCTGAGGCACAGTTCTTTAAGCGCGATCTGGGACGGTTGATTTCCAATCCCACGGATATTCCAGAAGAGAACTCTCATTTTTTACGCCGGCCCTTGCCAAGCTTTGGCGGCAGTTCATCCCATTGCTTAGCTGCAGCTAAATGCATCAATTGACTAGCCTCAGTAGTGGGATTAATAATGTTGAGTAGATGGCCTCTGGAACGAGTAACCGGTCCCTCAAGGCGAAGGGGAGGGCGAGAGCAATCCGCTTCCCTGTCCTCATTATTAGAGCTGAATGGAACGATTTGTGCACAATGAGCAGCTGTGTCATTAGGAGAGTTTAACGCTATGTCCGAGTCTGAGGCGTTGGGAGCAGCGTAAAGGGCCAGCTGCAAATTTGATCCCGCTATGTCTGAGACGCTATTATCATTAAGAGCGTGAGGTCCGCCAGAGGGCGCAACCACAGGAAGCCTGATGTCGTCTGAGCCAGCGTCTATCTCATCTTCCTGGAGGGCCGCAAAATGGTTGGGGGTGGGCTGTTCGAGTTCGGCAGTAGCATGCTGCACCTTGTTCCTTGGTTTCCATACTCGCTTGGGGGCGACGAAATCCGTATCCGGATTATCTACACCATCCTGGGGAGCAGGTTTCTTAGTTTTCGTCTTACGCTTCTTGCAATCTTGCGGCAGATGGCCCATGGTGTTGCAAGCAGTGCAGTAGATTGGAAGGTTCTCATAAGACAATGATACATGAAGAAATGAATCGGGGAGATCCAGTTTGATCGTGTGGGGTAGTTTTTCCAACACATCCACTTCCACCAACACACGAATAAAGTGTCCGAGAGAGCCTTCTAACGCCCGTTCATCGACTTTGATCACGCTGCCCACAACCTCGGCAATGTGATTGATAATGGATTTGTGCCACAACTCAAAGGGGAGTTCATAAATTCGAAGCCAAACAGGAGCGAGCGACGACTTCACCTTGTAGGGATTGAAGTTCGGGATCCAAGGTTGCACCTTTATTCGTCCAGAGCTGAAGTTGTAGAATTTCGTCCGCAGTAAAGCCTCTCTACAGTCAGCATCTTCAATGAGGACATTGTAATATCCTCTGCCCAGGGGTATGGTAAACAAAGAGGTCCCCCACATCTTGTGAAGAATCGATTCCAGACTGCTGTGAGATAAAGGGGACTGGCCTTGATCGAGAAGAACCCTAATAATCACAAAATTTGAAAAAAGTTTGATTCTTTCATCAATGAATTGTTTTTCCAAAGTAATAGAAACAATATCACCTGATCGGTCCGGCGGCCGAGCCACCGGAGGGCAGATTCCTCCTTCGCGAAGGGCCGCACGGAATTGCTTAATAGAATCCGATTCATGCTGTACGTGATCACGTTTGAGGGTATCGGCATATGATGAAACCTTAGGTGGCGAGCGGCTACGGGGACTCGCGCCTGAGTCGCGAACAGGCATGTCGACGCCAGGCTGATCAGGTCGAGCAGAGGAGGCCGGAGGAGAAGACGCAGCATCATGCAGAGAGGCAACGGCAGTCCGGGGCGGCGGCTGCCGAATAAAGCCCTCCACCCAGGGGAAGGCTTCACAGAGACGAGACAGATCGCCGGGGGTGTAGTGACGAGTACGGGAGATGGTGTTGAAGGGGTTGGCAGGAGGAGTCATCGCCGGAGAAGCCATGGCAAGGGTCAGCGGCGGCTAGGGTTTTCCTCCATCTTTTTGTGACTATTTTTTTCTTGCACACAGCTAATTAAAAGACCAAAGAGTATCTGCGTAGCAAACAGACAAATACTCCTTCTGAAACTTAAGAATTTCCCATGTTTAATTTATAAATATATTAACAAATTTTTAAAATTAAAAACAAATCCCTAAAATTTAAACTGTAACGATTAAATTTAATAACTAAATCTAAGAAGGAAAAAAATCATTTATTGTGAATTTAGGGTTGACCAGGGCCATTTACACTTGCCCATTTACTAACATCACCCACCTCACTTTTCCACTACCCAAAATGCCCCTTGTTAAAAAAAAAAATCACATACTCTATCACAATACTATATACACCCCAAACCCTAACTCTTCCAAAATCGTTGGGCCAAGGCGTACCGAACACACTTCACAGCGTGCGCCCAGAGGGCGTTGAACGTTTTTCACATTGCGCGGTCAGGCGTGCCAAACACTCTTCACAGTGCGCGGTCAGGTGCGTCGAACGCTCATCATGGTCACGGCCAGGCGCGCTGAACACTTCTCACGGTGCAGGACCACGGTGCGCTGAACAAGTCTGGAACATTTTTTTTTCATTTTTATACTGGCTACTAATTTTTATGTTTTTAAATGCGTAAATCTCCTTCATTCTCGACAATTGGAGCACTCTACCAACATATTCACATCATTGTGAAGAATCAATCCAAATGTAAGAAATACGTTTTAGGACATCTCATTATCCAAAAATACATGAGCTCTCTTTAGAATCAGTTGTAGAACCATGTTGGGTATATATACGCAACATACAAAACATACAAATATTTGTACTCTTCTATACGTCATAAAATATATTCCTCCATCCCAATGAAACTGTGATATTTGACTTTTTAATACTGTTTATTATTCAACTCTGACTCAATATTATTATAAGTATATATTTGAAAAAAATAGTCGAGTTCGGTCTTGTTATATTCGTCTAATCGTATAGTTTTAGAATACTTATTTTGCATAATTTTTAATTGTATATATTTTGAGATATTAACGATCAAAAAATGCATTGGATTGTGTGAAGAAATTAAACAGGACATTTTAAGTGGGACGGAGGGAGTATCTATTTAAATCCATCTATTTATACAACATAAAAAATCAAATCATTTCCTAATGTTGGAGATACTGAATAGGTTGCTAGAACTGCATAAATTTAAACGACTGCTTTTGTTCTATTTAAATCTACGATATCCCCCATTCCATTGGCCTATCATTCTCCAATGTACACATTACACAAGCACCACATATATATACACATTACAGAGTCATTAAGTCCATCCAAAACCTTCCACCCCAAACCCTAACTCTTCCAAAATCGTTGGGCCAAGGCGTATCGAACACACTTCACAGCGTGCGGCCAGAGGGCGCCGAACGTTTTTCACATTGCACGGTCGGGCGTGCCAAACACTCTTCACAGTGCGCGGTCAGGTGCGCCGAATGCTCATCACGGTCACAGCTAGGCGCGCTGAACACTTCTCACGGTGCAGGTGTAACACCCCGGTTTTTGGTCACCCAGGACGGGATGTCACCGCCACACCACCCTAGTAAGACACGGTTTCTCCGGCTTACTAAGAAGATGCAAGGCTAGGTATTTCAGTATTTAAAAACTTTTAAAACATTTGCAAGCAGCCCATACAATATAGTCTCGAAAATAATAATATCATAACGCAGCGGAAATAATATTTAAGTATAATATTGCAGCGGAAATGTAAATACGACCAACATTGTCAAAACACGGGTTAAACAGGCCCGTTTATTCTAATGTCTAATGCAAGAATTTAAATATTAAAGTTTGCAAAATATGAGTCCCCCCATGCATGAACTTACTCATGATCATTCCACATACTGTGTAAGGAAAAAGGAAAATAAATGGTTTGGTCAGCACAACTTGCTGAGTAAGTTAACACATGCATGATCGTAGGGTTTAAAAGCCATTAATTTAATATTTACATAAAAGCATGATAATATTCTTAAATACTTTAAATAAAACCATAATTAATTTAAATAAAGCATTGAATAATTTAAAAGACAACATTTAAGCATTTAACTATCCCCATTTACTCCCAAGATTTAGTATTTCAAAGGTTTCACGATAGCATCGCAATGTCCACAAGTTTAGCCGGAAACCGGCGGCCGCAATCGTATCTACCATACCCAGTACCACTCCGGAGCCTCGGGAAACCCATAAGGATATTCACGAGAGTGTAGGCCATATATCTCATGCCGTTTTGGCAACATATCTCAAATATTTCGCGCGGGGTCACCATCGTCCATATAGGCACGAAGTGAATCGTTAGGAGGGCACCCTGCAGAGCACTCACCCCCTAATTTTAAAGATCAAGTTTGTAAAGGGGATTTCCTAAATTTCAGATTTCAAGTGTTTATTTCAAAGAGTCTTCTACTCGTTTAAACCTTAAAGACTAGTTTCACCGTTTCAACAAGATTTCGAGATTTGACTCGGTCAACCACAGTTTACTCTAAAATTCATTAAAAATCGAGTTTAATTTTAAAAATACTGAAATTTCTCCACTGACTCAGAAACATCAAGATGAACAACTTTCGTGTTTTAACTTTTTCAATCCGAGGTACCGAAATAGGTTAAATACATCAATTTTCATCATAACATTAATCTGTCCGAATTTCGTATACAGCAGTTCAAGATTATCAAGATCTACCATAGCAAATCAAGTCCAAACTTAATGAAATTTTACAGAGACCTTCTTAAGACATTTATCTACAACTTTTATGTTCGGCCAAAGATCTAAATCGGTCTAGAACTAATGTCAAAAACGTGATCAAGATCGGACCTAAGTTCTGTCAAGAAATTCAAGATCCAAGTTTCAGCAGTTCGGTTTCGGGTGGATTTCAGATATCAAAACGTCTCAAAAAATTCTGAACATTTTACAGTAGTTATATCTAAGCCTTAGAAACGTTTTTTGTGTTTTAAGTTTTTCTGTTTGAAGTCGTTTTAAGGTTAGGAAAAATTCGACAAAACTGTTGCGCCGTTGGAAAACATACATTGACAGATTTTTGCAAGATTCGATTAAGCTTTTAGGTTTCGTGTTTTAATTACTCCCAAAACCATGTAAGTATTAACTTACAATTTTGTAGATGTCCGGGATCATCTATTTTGAAGGCGTGGCTTCCAGTCCACCTTTATCCTCTCCGTTCGTCGGGTTCTACGTTCTAGATCCGATTCGGGGTGTAGAAAGAAAAAGAAGAAGGTTAGGATTCGTTTTCGAATCGTAAATTGAACGAGGATCGGATCGAAGCTTACCCCAACGCTGGAGATCTTCAAATTTCGTCCAAACAGTCCTGGCCTTGGTTTCGTGCCTCCGACGACTCCGAAATTAGGGTTTTCGGACGTATAGAAAGTTGTAGGGTTTTGGAAAAGTGTTCGGAGCTTTCAAGAGGGCTTATTCATAGGTAAATAAGACCTAGGGGCGTCCAAGGTCCGCCTCTAAGAGTCTTTAGCCGAAAGGTGTTCAACCGAAGTCGGAAAATCCGGATTAGGGCGAGTAAATCTCGCACGGGCGAATCTGTCAAACGGCGCGGTCGTGGCGCGCTTCTTCCCTTTTGACCGCGCAGCCACCACGCGGCGCTCGCCTGGACTTCGGTCCGGGCGGGTCGTGCAATCCGTCGTGCTTTTCCTCCTCTCTTTCGGACTTCTATCCCTCTATGCTCCCGGATTCCGATTTCCGGGGTATCTTCGGGTTTACGGAAATAGAAACCCCGTATAATTTATGTTTGGACTCGAGTTCTCGAGTTCATTGGTGTCGGGTTTCGGTGTACAATTTATTTACCTTTAATAATTCTTTTTATTTAATTAATTTCCTTTTTAATTCCTTTTTAAGTTAAATCTCATTTCTCATTTCCTTATCCTTATTTATTATTTATTTATTTGCTGGATTTATTTATTTATTGTATTTATTTTATTTATTTAATTATTTATTTAATTATTGTTGTATTTTATGTTGGAAAATTCTCGGGTATTACAGTCCACCCTCCTTAAAAATCAACTTCATCCTCGAAGTTGTGTTTCGGCTTTTCTCGCGCTAAGGTCTTTTGTTTATTTTATTATTTTGTGACTGAACTTAGAATTAAAACTTCTAAGCTGCCTACGTACCCTGTGAAGGGATCAAGCCATAACGTAGTTCAAAATTGTTTGTGTACAAAAATGCATGAAAAATGGATGGTATGACATCGTCTCCCCCTTAAGATTGCAGTTATGTCCCCATAACTGTGGCGGTGTCGGTTTGGAACAATGTCGGGTAGCGTTCTCTCCTGTCGGATTCTACCTCCCAAGTTGCCGTCTCACTTTCGTGGTTCGACCAAAGAACCTTGATCATTTTGACGGTTTTGTTCCTCGTTACTCGCTCCTTAGTGTCCAGAATTCGCATTGGGACTTCTTTATAAGTCAAATCCTCATCGAGTTCGATTATCTCCAGTTGAAGTACATGTGTCGGGTCCGGCACATACTTCTTTAGTTGTGAGACATGGAAAACATTATGAACTCGATCTAATTGTGGCGGTAAAGCCAGTTGGTAGGCCAAATTTCCGACTCGTTCTAGAATCTCATAAGGTCCTATGTATCGAGGACTCAACTTTCCTCGTTTGCCAAAGCGCATCACCCCCTTCATGGATGATATCTTTAGCATGACCCTATCTCCCACGTGAAATTCTAGGTCTCGTCTTCTCACGTCAGCGTAACTCTTCTGACAGTCTTGAGCGGCTTTCATTTTTCCTTGAATCACTTTGATTTCTTGATCCATGTCTTCGATAAGTTGTGGTTCCACTACCACCGACGTATCGTTTTCTTCCCAGCTCAACGGGCTTCGGCACTTTCGTCCATACAACGCCTCGAAAGGTGCCATGCCAATGCTAGCATGGTAGCTATTATTATAAGAGAATTCGATTAAGGGTAAATGGGATTCCCAATTTCCCTTAAATTCCAACACGCATGCTCTCAGCATGTCCTCTAGTGTTTGGATTGTCCTCTCGGTTTGACCATCCGTCATCGGGTGGAATGCGGGGCTCATTTTGATTTGAGTACCGAGAGATTTTCGTAACTCCGTCCAAAAGTGCGAGACAAACCTACTGTCTCTATCAGAAATGATGTCATGTGGTACTCCATGTCGTCGTACCACATTATCAACGTAGGCTCGGGCCAATTGGTCCATAGTCCACGTGTCCTTCATCGGGATAAATATGGCTATCTTCGTTAGCCTATCCACAATCACCCAAATCTTGTTCATGCCTTTAGGTTATCGGGGTAATCCCGAGACAAAGTCCATTGAGATGCTATCCCACTTCCAACTTGGAATCTCTAGTGGTTGCATCAGTCCTAGGGGTTTATGTCGCACTGCCTTAACCTTTTGGCAGGTGAGACATTTCGCCACGAAGTCTGCCACTTCTTTCTTCATTCCCGGCCACCAATAGATCTTCTTTAGATCTTTGTAAAGCTTGTCGCCTCCGGGATGCACTGAATATGGCGTGTTGTGCCCTTCCTTCATCAACATTCGATTCAACTCGGCACATTTAAGGGGCACGCACCATCTCCCTTTGAAACGAATGCTTCCATCCTCGTGGACAGCAAATCCTATTGCCTTTCCTTCGACAATATACCGCTTTATCTTCTCGAGTTTTGCGTTGCCCGGTTGGGCGAGCTTAATCTCGTCCAATATTGGAGTTTCTACGACCATTGCGTTGATTGTGTCACTCACTGTGCCCGGATGCACAAGTTCCAACTCCAATCTTGCCTACTCCATGTACAATGTCGGCGGAATTACCAACGAGTTCGTCACGTGTTGGGTTTTCCGACTTAGGGCATCAGCTACCATATTCGCCTTCCCCTCGTGGTAGGCTATCTCTAAATCGTAGTCTTTAATAAGTTCCAACCACCTTCGCTGTCTCAAATTCAACTCCTTCTGAGTGAATATATACTTAAAGCTCTTGTGGTCGGTGAACATTCGACACTTCCGCCCATAAAGATAATGTCTCCATATCTTTAGAGCGAAAACGACCGCTGCCAACTCCAGGTCGTGTGTCGGATAATTTTCCTCGTGAGGTTTTAGTTGGCGTGATGCATACGCTACGACTCTCGAGTCTTGCATCAAGACAGAACCTAAACCTTCCTTCGAAGCATCGCTGTAAACTTCGAAGTCACCATTCTCTGATGGTAATTCAATACGGGTGTGGTTGTGAGTCGTTTCTTCAGTTCTTGAAACGCTGTCTCACAAGCCTCTGTCCACACGTATTTTACTCCCTTCTTCAGTAGCTGGTCAAAGGTCGTGCGATTTTCGAAAAATCCTTCACGAACCGTCTATAGTACCCGGCTAAGCCAAGGAAACTCCTTATCTCAGTTTGGCTCGTTGGAGTTGCCCATTCAGTTACGGCCGAAACTTTTGCCGGATCCACTGAAACTCCATCAGCGGATACTATATGTCCTAGAAATGCTACCTCCTTCAACCAAAAGTCGCATTTGGACAATTTGACGTATAGCTGATTCTTTCGCAAGGTCCCTAACACTTGGTGCAAGTGCTGGGCATGCACCTCCTCGTTTTTCGAGTAGATCAGGATGTCATCAATGAACACCACTACACACTGATCTAACAGCTCTCGAAATACATTGTTCATGAGGTTCATGAACATTGCCGGAGCATTTGTTAACCCAAAGGATAACACTGTGAACTCGTAGTGGCCATATCGAGTTCGAAACACCGTCTTCGGAATGTCCTCGGCAATTCTCAACTGGTGATACCCAGATCGTAAGTCGATCTTCGAGAATACTGAAGCTCCCTTCAGTTGATCAAATAGATCCTCTATTCTCGGCAGTGGGTATTTATTCTTGATAGTCACTTGGTTCAATCCTCGATAATCTATGCAAAGACGTAATCATCCGTCTTTCTTCTTAACAAATAAAACCGGTGCTCCCCAGGGGGAAGTACTCGGCCTTATGTACCATTTTCCTAACAGCTCCTCGAGTTGGTCCTTTAACTCCTTCATTTCCAGTGGTGCCATCCGGTACGGACCTTTTGAGACAGGCTCTGTGCCCGGAATGAGATCTATAGTGAACTCAAGATCTCTCTCAGGTGGCATTCCCGGGATGTCTTCGGGAAACACATCCGGGTATTCTCTTACCACTGGTATGCTATCAACCTTGTTCTCTTCCTCCTCAAGTTTGTGCACATAGCATGCATATAGTTCATACCCCTTACGCATCAAGTTACTTAGTTTAAGTGCACTAACGATTTTGTTACTATTCTTAGGGGGCTGAGAGTAAAAAATAACTCTCTTTCCCCTACTTTTTGACAAGGTGATCTTTTGTTTTTAGCATTCGATCACCGCTTTATACTGGGATAGCCAATCCATCCCCAGTATGATGTCAAAGTCTCTTAAGTTAAATTCTACTAAGTTCGCAAAGAATTCTACGTTCTTTATCACTATAGGAATTCCGTTATATCGTTTAGAGCAAGATACTACTTCTCCAGAAGGCAATTGAATTCCTAAGCTAATTCTCTCGCACTTAGGTAGATCTAACTCAGGCACTATTCTTGATGCCATGATTGAGCAACTAGCTCCAGAATCAAATAGAACTCTAAGGGGTGTATTCAAAACATGAAATGTACCTGCCATCACTTCTCCTTGTGCAGGCACGTCCGCTTGGTTAACCACATTGAGCCTCCCCACAGGGCGTCCTTGGTTGCCCTGCTGATTCGCATTCTGCTGCTGATTTTGCTGTTGGTTTTGATTCTGCGGTGGCGGAGGTCGTTGGTTCTGGTTCTGATTCGGCGGCCTAAATTGGTTTTGAGGGGGTCTATACCCTTGGTTATTTCCGTTCCGCCCATTTTGGTTCTGAGGCTGTTCCTGCCCCGTGACCAGGTCTTCCCTTTTCGTTATGTTTTCAAGCCTAGTTCGGCACTCCCGACGTATGTGACCCATTCGACCACATCGGAAGCAGGCGCCCTGTTGAGGGCATCCCCTCGCCAGATGGGGTCGTCCACATCTTGGGCAGGGTGGTACCGGTTCTTCTTGGTTAGACCTCCTCCCATTGTTGTTTTGTTGTGGCCTATTCGACCCTCTCCGCTGTTCGTTCTTTCCCGTGTTGTTCTCGCTTCTCGAGTCCGGGTTTCTCTTGTCTTGGGGACCTCTACTTGACTCCCCACTCACCCTTCTCTTCAGTTGTTGCACACGCGCTACTGCCACAGCGCGGTCATACACAGCTTGCAAATCAGGGTAATGTACCCCCGCGATCACCTCGCGAACGGAGAGGTTCAGTCCCATCTCGAACTTTTGAGCCTTCTCCGCATCCGTGGGTACGAGTCTTGGTGCGAACCTCACCAGCTCCTTGAATCGAGTGTAGTACTCTTGTACGGTTTGGCCTCCTTGCCTCAGTGACAGAAATTCTTCGTACATGGCAGCTTTAGTACTCAAGGGATAGAATCGATCCCTGAGTAGTTCCATCATTTCCGTCCAAGAGTAGGGCTCGTCATCTTCAGTCAGCTTGGCTTGAGTTGCCTGCCACCAGTCGTCCGCTTCGCCTCCCAGGTAGTACGAAGCGACATGCACCCTCTCTCCTTCCGGACATTTGACTGCTCCCAGCAGCTTGTCAAAGGTTCGGATCCATTCTTCTAGTTTGGCTGGATCCTCCTCACCAGCATAGTGGGGCGGCTGGTAAGGATTCACCATTGCCAAGTAGTTAGGGCGAGCTTGGGGCGGAGGTGCCGCCGCAGCTTGGCCCTGGTTGACTTGCGCGTTCCCTAGCGCAATCAAGACCTCCTCTATCGTCGAAGACGATCGCCCACATTGTTCGGTGCGGGGGCGTCCTGCGCACCTTGGGGTTGTTTCTCTACAGGTTGGGCCGGTTCCATGACATTAGGAGGTGTTTCAGTAGTGGTTTGGGGAGCGGGTTGGGTTCTTCCTCTTCCTCTTCCTCTGGGTGCCATTCTGGTACAAATAGGGTGGATTAGGACTTGTGAATTTCACATATAGTCTAAACAGTTTCTATAATGTATATGTGTTTTGTAATTTCGCACGTGGTGCTCGATCGAACTAAGAAGCGCCGTACGCTTCTGGGTTTTATTTTAATTTATTATTTTATTTTATTTTCGATTTTTTTTTGTACGAACAGGTCTGTCCAGGGTTTATTTTCTTTTATTTTTTTTTCGATTTATTATAAATAAATCGGGCATTTTATTTCCTCAAAAGAAATTTTAGTACAAAAGTAGAATGATTTTCCTAGCAAAATAGTATCTACTCTAAGTAGAATTCCTAGCGTCTCAAGACGTCCTCCGGTGGGGGTAGCGGGATCCTCCTCCGGGTCTTCCTCCTCCGAACTTGGCGGCAGTAGATCGTCAAAGATAGTGTTCAAGTCTTGCCCATGAGCATCGATGTGTTCCTTCAGGATTAGATTTTGCGTATTGAGGGTTTGGACTTGACGTTCGAGTTGGTTTATGCGGTGGTGATCCGCCTCTCTCAAGTTGCCCATGTGGTGCAAATTTGCCTCCAATTGAGCCATACGATATTTCATTTGTTCTATGGTTTGTTGGGAATCAAGATGAACGTTCATCATTTTGATCATCAACTGCATCATATCTTGACTAGCCATCTAGCGCAAGCAAAAGATCTAAGTTAATATTCGCCAAGATTCTAGGTTAAACTTTGCCAAGATTCTAAGTTAAGATTCGCCAAGATTCTAAGGTGAAATTCGCCAAGATTCTAAGTTCTCTACATAAAAGAGATGCAATATGCAAATGCAAATGATGATCCCCCCAAAAATAATTTAATGCACTTTATATATTTTTCCATGGGGTTTAAAATAAATATTTTCCATGGAAATAATATTTTAAAATTTAAAATAATAGTCAAAATATTAATAGTAGTTTAAAAATAATAGTTTAAAAATAGCCGGGCTCTGATACCAACTTGGAACACCCCGGTTTTTTGTCACCCAGGTCGGGATGTCACCGCCACACCTCCCTAGTAAGACACGGTTTCTCCAGCTTACTAAGAAGATGCAAGGCTAGGTATTTCAGTATTTAAAAACATTTAAAACATTTGCAAGCAGCCCATACAATATAGTCTCGAAAATAATAATATCATAATGCAGCGGAAATAATATTTAAGTATAATATTGCAGCGGAAATGTAAATACGACCAACATGGTCAAAACACGGGTTAAACAGGCCCGTTTATTCTAATGTCTAATGCAAGAATTTAAATAATAAAGTTTGCAAAATATGAGTCCCCCCATGCATGAACGTACTCATGATCATTCTACATACTCTGTAAGGAAAAAGGAAAATAAATGGTTTGGTCAGCACAACTTGCTGAGTAAGTTAACACATGCATGATCGTAGGGTTTAAAAGCCATTAATTTAATAGTTACATAAAAGCATGATAATATTCATAAATACTTTAAATAAAGCTATAATTAATTTAAATACAACATTGAATAATTTAAAAGACAACATTTAAGCATTTAACTATCCCCATTTACTCCCAAGATTTAGTATTTCAAAGGTTTCACGATAGCATCGCGATGTCCACAAGTTTAGCCGGAAACCGGCGGCCGCAGCCATATCTGCCATACACAGTACCACTCCGGAGCCTCGGGAAACCCATAAGGATATTCACGAGAGTGTAGGCCATATATCTCATGCCGTTTTGGCAACATATCTCAAATATTTCGTGCGGGGTCACCATAGTCCATATAGGCACGAAGTGAATCGTTAGGAGGGCACCCTGCAGAGCACTCACCCCCTAATTTTAAAGATCAAGTTTGTAAAGGGGATTTCCTAAATTTCAGATTTCATGTGTTTATTTCAAAGAGTCTTCTACTCGTTTAAACCTTAAAGGCTAGTTTCACCGTTTCAACAAGATTTCGAGATTTGACTCGGTCAACCACAGTTTACTCTAAAATTCATTAAAAATTGAGTTTAATTCTAAAAATTCTGAAATTTCACCACTGACTCCGAAACATCGAGATGAACAACTTTCGTGTTTTACCTTTTTCAATCCGAGGTACCGAAATAAGTCAAATACATCAATTATCATCATAACATTAATCTGTCCGAATTTCGTATACAGCAGTTCAAGATTATCAAGATCTACCATAGCAAATCAACTCCAAACTTAATGAAATTTTACAGAGACCTTCTTAAGACATTTATCTACAACTTTCATGTTCGGCAAAGATCTAAATCGGTCTAGAACTAATGTCAAAAACGTGATCAAGATCGGACCTAAGTTCTGTCAAGAAATTCAAGATCCAAGTTTCAGCAGTTCGGTTTCGGGTGGATTTCAGATACCAAACGTCTCTAAAAATTCTGAAAATTTTAAAGTACATAGATATAAGCCTTAGGAACGTTTTTCGTGTTTTAATTTTTTCCGTTTGAAGTCGTTTTAAGGTTCGGAAAAATTCGACAAAACTGTTGCGCCGTTAGAAAACATACATTGACAGATTTTTGCAAGATTCGATTAAGCTTTTAGGTTTCGTGTTTTAATTACTCCCAAAACCATGTAAGTATTAACTTACAGATTTGTAGATGTCCGGGATCGTCTATTTCGAAGGCGTGGCTTCCAGTCCACCGTTATCCTCTCCGTTCGTCGGGTTCTACGTTCTAGATCCGATTCGGGGTGTAGAAAGAAAAAGAAGAAGGTTAGGATTCGTTTTCGAATTGTATATTGAACAAGGATCGGATCGAAGCTTACCACGACGCTGGAGATCTTCAAATTTTCGTCCAAACAGTCCTCGCCTTGGTTTCGTGCCTCCGACGACTCCGGAATTAGGGTTTTCGGACGTATAGAGAGTTGTAGGGTTTTGGAAAAGTGTTCGGAGCTTTCAAGAGGGCTTATTTATAGGTAAATAAGACCTAGGGGCGTCCAAGGTCTGCCTCTAAGAGTCTTGAGCCGAAAGGTGTTCAACCGAAGTCGGAAAATCCGGATTCGGGCGAGCAAATCTCGCACGGGCGAATCTGTCAAACGGCGCGGTCGTGGCGCGCTTCTTCCCTTTTGACCGCGCGGCGCTCGCTTGGACTTCGGTCCGGGCGGGTCGTGCGATCCATCGTGCTTTTCCTCCTCTCTTTCGGACTTCTATCCCTCTATGCTCCCGGATTTCGATTTCCGGGGTATCTTCGGGTTTACGGAAATTGAAACCCCGTATAATTTATGTTTGGACTCGAGTTCTCGAGTTCATTGGTGTCGGGTTTCGGTGTACAATTTATTTACCCTTAATAATTCTTTTTATTTAATTAATTTCCTTTTTAATTCCTTTTTAAGTTAAATCTCATTTCTCATTTCCTTATCCTTATTTATTTATTTATTTGCTGGATTTATTTATTTATTGTATTTATTTTATTTATTTAATTATTGTTGTATTTTATGTTGGAAAATTCTCGGGTATTACAGTCTACCCTCCTTAAGAATCAACTTCGTCCTCGAAGTTGTGTTTCGGCTTTTTTCGCGCTAAGGTCTTTTGTTTATTTTATTATTTTGTGACTGAACTTAGAATTAAAACTTCCAAGCTGCCTAAGTACCCTGTGAAGGGATCAAGCCATAACGTAGTTCAAAATTGTTTGTGTACAAAAATGCATGAAAAATGGATGGTATGACAGCAGGACCACGGTGCGCTGAACAAGTCTGGAACATTTTTTTTTCATTTTTATACTGGCTACTAATTTTTATGTTTTTAAATGCGTAAATCTCCTTCATTCTCGACAATTGGAGCACTCTACCAACATATTCACATCATTGTGAAGAATCAATCCAAATGTAAGAAAAACGTTTTAGGACATCTCATTATCCAAAAATACCTGAGCTCTCTTTAGAATCAGTTGTAGAACCATGTTGGGTATATATACGCAACATACAAAACATACAAATATTTGTATTCTTCTATACGTCATAAAATATACTCCCCCATCCCAGTGAAACTATGATATTTGACTTTTTAATACTGTTTATTATTCAACTCTGACTCAATATTATTATAAGTATATATTTGAGAAAAATAGTCGAGTTCGGTCTTGTTATATTCGTCTAATCGTATAGTTTTAGAATACATATTTTGCATAATTTTTAATTCTATATATTTTGAGATATTAACGATCAAAAAAATACATTGGATTGTGTGAAGAAATGAAACAGGACATTTTAAGTGGGACGGAGGGAGTATCTATTTAAATCCATCTATTTATACAACATAAAAAATCAAATCATTTCCTAATGTTGGAGATACTGAATAGGTTGCTAGAACTGCATAAATTTAAACGACTGCTTTTGTTCTATTTAAATCTACAATATCCCCCATTCCATTGGCCTATCATTCTCCATTGTACACATTACACAAGCACCACATATATATACACATTACAGAGTCATTAAGTCCATCCAAAACCTTCACAGCAGCTGGTTTTGACTCATCCACCTTTCATTTTCCAACTTGTGACTCCACCATTTCCATCCTAGCCAATCTTCTTCAGTATTCCCAAAATGCCAGCAACTGCTAATCTGACAGGTCATCGAGTCTCAACTAGGGGTGGAATTACCAAAAACTCGGTATACCGAACTTACAGTATCGAAAATTACTGAAAAATGTCGAAATTTAGGTATGCCGAAATTTAGGTATACCGAAATTTAGGTATGCCTAAAAAAAATGGTACAGTAACGGTATGGAGCATACGGGATTTTCGGCATTTCGGTATACCGAAATACTGAAACATTAATTATAACATTATTTTAAATTCTCAATATTCTATCATCGCCATTTCGATATTTTGGTATTTCGGTATACTGTTGATGCACCCTGTGAAACCACATTTAAATGAGCTTAAATTGTACTAAAATATGTCCAAAATGAGTGCATTTTACTTTAATTCATTGCACTTTTAGATGTATTTCATGTGTTTTTATTTTTCAAGTGATCATGGTTAGATAGGTTTATTTAGGTTAAATTTATCATGTTTTTATGTGTTTTTAATAAGACTTTGGCAACCCTAATGCATTGCAATGTTGTTTCAGGCATTAAATGACGAAAGAAAGATGTTCGGAGGATAAAGGATGTCAAATTCGGATTTTTCAACACTGGACTGTGCCCAGGATGCACCGCATAGGCATGGCGGTGCCGGAAATTGCCTTCCGAGCACCACATCAGGCACCGTTTCAACATTTAGAAAAATTTCAGAGGTGAAAAAGCTTCAGAATGCTCCGCACCTTCTTGGCGGCGCCTAAAACAGCCTCCAGGCGCCACTTTTGGCACCGCAATCAGAAAATTGGGAAAATTGTCAGGATGCGCCGACTCTTCTTGGTGGCGCCTGAAACCCCTTCCGAGCGCTGTTTTGGGCGCCACAGTCGCGGTTTGGAGGTTTTCTAACCTCCCGAACACGGTTTTAAAGCTCGTTTCTTCCTCATTTTCGCCAGGCAGACTATTATTTTCATCAGAAACACTCTAAAAACTCTCTACAACTTTGGAGAAGAAGGCCGATAACACCGAACCATGCCAGAGGAAGTGATCAGAATGTCTTTCTTACTGTGTTCTTCGCATTCTAGGTGTTGTTTTCCTTTTTCTCGCTTTGTAATGTTTAGGATTTGCTTTTAAACATAATTTCCTACTGTTTTCATGTTTGTAAACGGATTTCTATGTTGTTTGTGTTAGAAGTGTTCTAGAACAGGAGTTCAGTATCACTTTTGAAGTACAAATTTATGTTTTATGGAAACAATAGAAATAATCGATGTTTTTATTTTAAATCTGGATTAATCTGCTATGATGTTGAAATCTGAATTAGGATTATTTGGGGAATGTATTATATGATCGATAAATCTGTTTTGGTAGAATTCTAAATTTCATGTTCACAATCTGCTAAATTTCAAATGATCGATCATTCTGCATATTCTGTCTACATTAACCTGATAACAATCCTAATCTGTTCACATTCTAAATTTAGTATTAAAATCCACTTTACCATGTTTTATCAATATTTTACCATGTTTATTAGATTATTTACACTATTCTGCATAATTAAATGTTAGAATCTAATCTGTATGATTTCTGCTTTGCTAAATCGGGAGATAAAAAGTGGAAATTAGATTTTAGTACCGGTCTCGGGAATAAATCATATTAAAATAGATTATGGCATGCACACGCTGATTTGGGAAATGAAATGTGTCGTATGATCACTATAGGAAAAATTGTATGCTTGGGAAAGACTCAAATTTATGCCTAGACTGATGATTGCAAAATGTTAGATAATTTAATTTGCTTCCATGAAGTCTGTTTTTACAAATTATGAAAATTAGGAAATTGTCATATTTTTCATCTTTATAAAATTATTAATTCTGCTGAAATTGATCTTTTTAGACATTGGAAAATGCTAAATCATTATGCAATTTCACTTTTATATACAGATGGCAAGTTCTAAAATATTACAAGCATATATTTTATTTTTATTTTTATTATATTTAATTTTTAATCTGCTTTATATTATTTTTAAATGCTATCATTTTAATTTAATCACCATTAGAATTAAACAAACTCTTTTTAAAATATAATATATTTTATTAATGAACTTAAAATGACTAAGTTTTCTCCAGAATGAAATAATATTCTGAATTCCTCGTGGATCTACCCGGTATTCACCGGTTTTTATTACTTGATGACAACCATCCGCTTGTGGTAAAATATGAGTAGTGAAAATCACTAACCAAGTTTTTGGCGCCGTTGCCGGGGAATTGTTGTGAAAATTATGTTGTTTTGAGTTCATTTAAATATATTTATATTATTTATACTTTTTAAATATTTTTATAATTTTTTTTCTATTCTATGACGTGCAAGGGCATCGAGCTAAATCAGTGTGTGATCCTGAAAGATGAAAGAATATTGAGTTCTCATCAAACAAAGAGAAATATTTGCAAGAGAACAAGTGTGAGGATGGCAGCGAGTTGTATGCAGCATATATAATTGAGGATTTCAAATGAATAACCTCGATTGAAAAGCCACCTACACGTTATTTAAAGGTATTAGCACCACACTTGAGGTACGTATTTCTCAATAAATTAGATTACTTTTAATTAAATGCATTACATCAAGTGTTGATATTGGATGTTAGAAAATTTGAGATTAAATTCCACCTCCTGACAACATTACAACTTTAATGTGTTTTTTTTAAGGGAATGCTGATATTATACAATGTTTATCAATAATTCTCCTATGATTGCATTACCTTTATTTAAATTATTGTATAAAGATGTGCAATTTGACCTTATAACTCATGAATGACAGGATCATGGAAGTGCACCCACCATTTAGAGCTTTAATTTAGAAAATGGTGCATTTGTCTTTGAAAGCTGATTTGGAAAGGAAATTTGCATACTGCCTTTGCATGCTTAGCAATAGTTATTTATGTCCTTTGCTTAATATATTTGATTTTCTTTTATTTTATTTTATATGCCATACTTTACAATTAAAAAAATAATAAAAAAATATATAAAAATGAAAATAAAAAAATGATTATACATATATTATAATGTGTTGTTTCTTGGCATATTACAATATCAGTATACTTGTTATGAATTTAAACATAATATGCTAGGATGGACTATTATTTTAATTAATTAGGTTATTTTAGTTCTGTTTTTATTTGCATGTTCTTGCTTTACTTATCTATGTCTTATTTCGTTTAATTGTTGTGTTATTTATTTTGTTAATAAAATATGCCCACCATATTTCTAATTCAATAATTAAGAAGTGCATATTATGTGGTGAAAGTAGAAGCTGAAATGTACTCGATAATTGAAGCTGAAATTGAGGCTCAAGAACCCTAATTTCTCAAATTTGGGGATTCTTGTTCCAAGTGCTTCCAAAGCTTCACTTATGGTAAGAATATCTATCCTAGTCAATAATTCATTCAATTTTGTGATTGGGAATGCATTATTGTTGGTATTTGTGTTGTTGCTTTGATTTATGGGTTTATTAGAATGTGGGATTAAAACTTTGTTTAAGTGCATGAATCCTTGTTTAAAATGAACAATATGAGTGTTAGAACATATTTTCATGCCCTATGCCAAAATTTATACAGTGTTATAAAATTTCATATTACAGCTCTTTGGAAAATGGTATTACAGTATCTGAAATCTGAAATTTTTTTATAAAAATGGGTTAAAATAACATTTTTAATCTTTTAAGTTGATCTATGAATATTGTTAACCATGTTGTTTTAATCTACATTTGTAAATTTTGGTAACATTAAAGCTTGAAACTTCATGTTTTTCTAATTTATGAAAAAGAAACATTTTTATCATAAAAACTCATCCTATGAAGTTTTAACCAAAAAGGCAAACTTATGTTATTTAAAACAATAAACTAAAAGTTCTTGATCATTATTTCGAATCATTAATAAGAACTAGTTTGCTAATTTGGATTGCTTTAAGCATTAAATCTGAAATTTTTAACAAAAAGGAAGTTTTTATAACTTAAAAATGTGTTCTTTTTAATAATAAGTTTTAAGTTCTAAAAAGTGATTTCCTTAAATTTGTAAGAGACTTAGAACTTGTAGCTTTTAAAATAAAATATATTGGTCATTTAGTTGTTTAAATACCACATTCTAGGTTGATGTATGTTTGCTTTATATATTGCACTTAAGTTAAACTTTTGGTTTAAACTTAAGTGTGAGGATGGAGAGCAATGCATATATTTAACACTAACCCAAAGTTTTCGTGTAACCAAGTTCCACAAATAATGTGTAAGAAATACCTCGCTACTACGTTGGACGTTTTTGCTATGAATATTGGTTTGCTCTGCTATGCACTACTTAGGTGGCTTATTGTATTTAATATGGTGAGCATGTGGTTAAGTTTATATTTATGTTTAAGTTATGTTTATGCATGTTTTTAATTCTAATAAAATAGCACTTACTTTAATCCTGTTAAACAGGAATGTTGTGAGCTGTTGATTTGATAATAGGAAAGTAAATAACCATGATAATTGATGAAAGAAGCGGGATTAATGTTGTTGAAGTGTCGAATCTTTATGATTTTACACAATACAGACATTAAAATCAATAAATTATGATGTATAGATCATATTAAAAAAAGTTGAAAATATTTATCTATTTAAAAGGTATGATCTAATTCAGTCTATTTTTTTAAATGCATGCTATATTCTTATTTTTGAAATTAAAAAGTTTTAATCCCCCATTTTAAATCTTCCATTATGCGCTTAAACTAAACTGGTAGTTCAGTTTAAGTGTGAGGATGGAGGAGTTTCTATTATGATCACATTCTCGAAATTCTTCATCAACAGGTCCATTTAGTTTATTCAATGCATAAACAATTTATTTAATACATTATCCATGGTTGAATTATCATGAAGAATGAGGGTATATTTTGCCATAGTTGTTGGCATTTTGCTGTAAATTTTACTCTAGAACTTATGATGTTTTGCTTTTGGTAAATTCTGAAATTTACTATTTATCAAATATGTCCATTCTTATTAAAGTTTCTGGAAATTGCTGTTAAATGTTATAACTTGAGTTATGGATGGTGTTTTATGATTCTGATTACTTTGGAATTCCCATATGCACTAACAATCATATTTTCTTGAGTACTTGCTATATATACATATTAGAAGCAGGATATGCCAACAAAGGAGCAAGATGGCAGCCTGATGATGAAGTGAAATTCAAAGCCCTAAACATTCCAGGTGTGATCTTTTCATGTTTTATGTTTACTGATTTGAATGGAATAAATTGGTAAGAGCTTAGTTATATTTTTAATATTTCATTATTCTTTAGAATAAATATGGTAAATGCTTTAGGTTGGATATGTTGATCATGTTAGATTAATTGTGTTTTCACAGTGTGCTATTATTTGAATTACCACATCACAGCCAATCTTAAGAAAATCTAAATAAGTCTAACTGTTCTGCTTAGATCCGATTTTACAACTTAATGAGGATTATGATTCTTAGTTTAAAGTCCTAGACTTTGTTAAATTGTCATGCTAGTTGTTCGAACATGGGTAACAATTCTATTTACTTTGCAGAAAGCTTTTTGATTAATAAGACTGGTTTACTTGTCATGTGGAGAGTTATCATTATTTATATATGAATATGCTCGTTCCAAGTCTTCCTAAATGCTTAATTACACATAAAGTCAGAGTAAAACCCCTATATAAAAATAAAAATCAGCAACTAAATCTTGCAAAAAGAAAAGAAAAGAAAAATGAGAAAATGCAAGATTAAAAAAAAAGAAAGAAAAACTTAAATAAAGGGGAATTAAACATAATATTTATAAACTCTTGGCTATATGACTGACACGTATTCTTAGACATGAGTAGCTTTTGGAATTCAACCGTCTACAACTCAGCCAAAGTGTCTTTGAATAATTGTGAAACCGAGTCATTAATAGAGTATATTTGAAGACGGGAATAGAAAAGCATATTTACATTATTCACTCTCCCATTTCGAGTTGCTATGTGTGATTAATCTACTTTTTGTACTGTAAGTGTTTTGGATACCTGGTTTTGACAACTGATGCATGAGAATTTACCTTGTTCTAGCACATTAAACTTTTGAATCTCTTTAGCTCATTGCGTTGTTGAAATCTATGATTTGGCATAACTGTAGTGACTTTATATTTATTTTCTTGATTGTCATGTTGATGTGTTAATTGACTTCATTGCTCAAGGGATGAGCAATACTTAAGTGTGAGGATGTTGACGCACCCTATGAAACCACATTTAAATGAGCTTAAATTGTACTAAAATATGTCCAAAATGAGTGCATTTTACCTTAATTTATTGCACTTTTAGGTGTATTTTCATGTGTTTTTATTTTTCAAGTGATCATGGTTAGATCTGGCTTATTTAGGTTAAATTTATCATGTTTTTATGTGTTTTTAATAAGACTTTGGCAACCCAAATGCATTGCAGTGTTGTTACAGGCATTAAAATGACGAAAGAAAGATGTTCGGAGGATAAAGGATGTCAAATTCGGATTTTTCAACACTGGACTGTGCCCAGGATGTGCCGCATAGGCATGGCGGTGCCGGAAATTGCCTTCCGAGCACCGCATCAGGCACCGTTTCAACATTTAGAAAAATTTCAGAGGTGAAAAAGCTTCATAATGCTCCGCACCTTCTTGGTGGCGCCTAAAACAGCCTCCATGCGCCACTTTTGGCACCGCAATCAGAAAATTGGGAAAATTGTCAGGATGCGCCGACTCTTCTTGGTGGCGCTTGAAACCCCTTCCGAGCACCGTTTTGGGCGCCACAATCGCGGTTTGGAGGTTTTCTAACCTCCCGAACACGGTTTTAAAGCTCGTTTCTTCCTCATTTTCGCCAGGCAGACTATTATTTTCATCAGAAACACTCTAAAAACTCTCTGCAACTTTGGAGAAGAAGGACGATAACACCGAACCATGCCGAAGGAAGTGATCGGAATGTCTTTCTTACTGTGTTCTTCGCATTCTAGGTGTTGTTTTCCTTTTTCTCGCTTTGTAATGTTTAGCATTTGCTTTTGAACATAATTTCCTACTGTTTTCATGTTTGTAAACGGATTTCTATGTTGTTTGTGTTAGAAGTGTTCTAGAACGGGAGTTCAGAATCACTTTTGAAGTACAAATTTATGTTTTATGGAAGCAATAGAAATAATCGATGTTTATATTTTAAATCTGGATTAATCTGCTATGATGTTGAAATCTGAATTAGGATTATTTGTGGAATGTATTGTATGATCGATAAATCTGTTTTTGGTAGAATTCTAAATTTCATGTTCACAATCTGCTAAATTTCAAATGATCGATCATTCTGCATATTCTTTCTACATTAATCTGATAACAATCCTAATCTGTTCACATTCTAAATTTAGTATTAAAATCCACTTTACCATGTTTTATCAATATTTTACCATGTTTATTAGATTATTTACACTATTCTGCTTAATTAAATGTTAGAATCTAATCTGTATGATTTCTGCTTTGCTAAATAGGGAGATAAAATGTGGAAATTAGATTTCAGTACCGGTATTGGGAATAAATCATATTAAAATAGATTATGACATGCACACGCTGATTTGGGAAATGAAATGTGTCGTATGATCACTATAGGAAAATTTGTATGCTTGGGAAAGACTCAAATTTATGCCTAGACTGATGATTGCAAAATGTGAGATAATTTAATTTGCTTCCATGAAGTCTATTTTTACAAATTATGAAAATTAGGAAATTGTCATATTTTTAATCTTTATAAAATTATTAATTCTGCTGAAATTGATCTTTTTAGACATTGGAAAATGCTAAATCATTATGCAATTTCACTTTTATACACAGATGGCAAGTTCTAAAATATTACAAGCATATATTTTATTTTTATTTTTATTATATTTAATTTTTAATCTGCTTTATATTTATTTTTAAATGCTATCATTTTAATTTAATCACCATTAGAATTAAACAAACTCTTTTTAAAATATAATATATATTATTAATGAACTTAAAATGACTAAGTTTTCTCCAGAATGAAATAATATTCTGAATTCCTCGTGGATCGACCCGGTATTCACCGGTTTTTATTACTTGATGACAACCATCCGCTTGTGATAAAATATGAGTAGTGAAAATCACCCATCAAGTGTAATACCCTAAACCCCAACTCTTAAAGCCCAACCTATCATCGGCATTTCGGTATAGTTCGGTATGCCGATTTATAACAGTATATAATGCTTTTCGGTAAGTAAAATTTTCAGTATTTTCGGTAAAAACCAAAAATTCAATACGGTATAAATTTCGGTATGTAAAATTTTCTGTATTTTCCAGTAAAAACTGAAAAATTCGGTACGGTATAAATTTGGGTATGTAAAAATTTTGGTATTTTTCGGCAAAAACCGAAAATTCGGTTCAGTATATACCATTACCAAACCGAAAATTATACTGAACTGAATTTTACCGAAAATACCGAAATTTATACCGTATTGGTAACGGTATACCGATTTTCGGGATAATATTTCGGTATCGGTATCGGTATGGTTTTTACCCATACCGAAAATTTGGGTACGGTACGGTATCAGTATCGGTATTTTGGTATACCGATTTTTGCCACCCCTAGTCACAACATCACATATCTTCACAACAAGCTTCCGTGCATTAAGAGGGACATCAGGCATCTTAAATGGATTTAGGAATGGTGATATGGATGTCGAGAGTAACAATATAACTGCATACAAGTATTAAAGATTATGAATGAAGATCATACTAACCTTGGAGACCAGAACCAATCGAATGGCATGGGATCAACTTCAAATCCACATGTTCAGATCCTTTCATGTAGGCACACAAATCGAACGGCAATGGTTATTGTTTAAGTGTTACTATGTTATTGGTTCTGTGTTTGTACAAATAGGTTAAAGTCTTCACATAAACACAAAGTCGTGAAAAATTATTTCAGAAAAGGCAAACCATCACTTGCAGTGCATTTTGTTCCCAATTAAACCAAGAAAAGAACAAAAAGTTAGTAGAGAAGAAAACGGTTTACCTCAATGAATTTGGTCCCAATAGAACAGGAAATGGGATTAAATGTTGTTCTTTGTGGCATGCTGCCAATCACCATCTTTTTGAACAAAAATCCAAATGGGCCACTTACTATTTGTTTATTGAAAAGAGTTCAAGTGTTAACGTAAAAAATGTCGAACATTCCAAGGCCTATAACAAGGTCAACCGGCTTCACCGGCTTTTTCTGTTCCGATTAAAACCGGATCGTCAAACTGGCCGGTAAAGCCGGTTGACGGTTCCGGTTCCCCTAAACCCCTAAAAGGGGAAACATTCGAACCGGAACTGCCGATATGGTTCAACTGGCCATGTCTACCCCAAACCAGCTTCATCTTTTTTAATCTCCAAATCTAAAGGAAATGCTTGAAAAAATTTTAAAAACTTGTTCTATTACACCGGGTAAGTCTTGTTTCTCGTTTTTGTTCATTTTTATTCAATCACGATTTTGGGGGTTCCTACTGTGTTAGTGCGAAATGGTGATGAAGGCCGGAGTTTGGCCGAAGAGGACAGGCAAGTGTTTAAGAAGGCAAGAGGAAACCCTTTGGACTGATTTTTTGGAATTTTGGCATGGGGTAAAATTGGGGAGGCAGAGTTAGGGTTTTGCACTCGAATGTTGTCCTCCGTGGAAGACCTTTGAAGCTTTAGGGTTCATTTGGTCTTAAGTATAATATATCCTTTATATATACTCCCAGTCTGTTGTTCTCCCTCACTTGTTTTTCCCCAACACTTAGAGAAAATTTCAAAACCTAAGAAGCCCCCCAAGCCAGCTTCGTCTTTTTAATATCCAAATCTAAAAGAAACAACTGCAAAAAATTTCAAAACCTGTTCTAATGACTTCTTCGTCCAATCGGTAAGTCTTGTTTCTCATTTTCTTCATTTTTATTGAATTGCGATTTTGGGGGTTCCCATTGTGTTAGTGCGAAATGGTGATGATGGTCGGAGTTTGGCGGGAGAGGACATGCAAGTGTTTGAGAAGGTCAGAGGAATACTTTGGACTGATTTTTTGGAAGTTGGGCATGGCGGAAAATAGGGGAGGTAGAGTTTGTGATGACCCGACTAATTTATTAATGGACCGGGTATTTTATTTACTTGATTTGAGTAGCCCATTTCCGGAAAAGGCCCAAATAAATGACGGTCACAACATCCTCTTTGATTGAGGAGATATTCGCTAGTTAGGATGATAGCGGGAAAATGGCGGTGTTGAGACAGAAAATTCAGGAGGGTAAGGCTCCGGGTTTCAGAAGTAATGACAAGGGGATGGTGAGACATGGCAACGTATGGTGTATTCCCGAGTGTTGTGATGACTTGAAGAGGCAAGTCACGGATGAGGCTCACACTACTCTTTATTCTGTTCACCCAGGGGTCACAAAGAGGTACAAAGACATCCGACAGGCTTATTGGTGGAACAACATGAAGAGGGATATAGTTGATTAAGTGGCTAGGTGTGCTTCATGCCAGCGAGTGAAGACTAAGCATATGAGGCCGATGGGTTTGCTGCAGCTGTTAGCGATTCCTGAATGGAAGTGGAAATCCATTTCCATGGATTTTATGATGGGGTTGCCTCAGAATGTGAGGAAGATGGATACTATATGGGTAGTGGTTGTTCGATTGACTAAGAGTGCAGATTTCATACCTATGAGGTTGACATGAAGTATGAGTTAGCTTACACATGCTTATATTAAATATGTTCTCAAGAGGTTTTGAATTCTCAAGGAGATAGTGTCTGATTAGGATTCTAGGTTCCTCCAAGTTTTGGAAGGATGTGCAGACAGCTTTTGACACTCAGATTAGCATGAGCACTGCGTGGAATCCTCAATCAGATGGTCAGACAGAGCAGACCATTAGAACATTAGAGGATATGTTGCGATCTTGTGCACTTGACTTCAAGGGAAGTTGGGAGAATCATCTTAGTTTGGTATAATTCAGTTACAATTACAGTTATCATGCGAGTATCGATATGGCTCCATTTGAGGAGTTATATGGGAGGAAGTGTAGGAGTCCCTTATGTTGGAATGATCTAGCAGATAGGGTGAGTGTGGGTCCTGAAATGAAGAGCAGACTATTGAGTTAGTGAGAATCATCAGGGATCGCATGAAAGAGGCTCAAGACCGACAGAAGTGCTATGCTGATTTAGCTCGTCGTGATGTAGAGTTTGAGGTTAGTGATAGGGTATTGTTGCAGGTATTGCCTATAAAAGGGATGCGCCAGTTCAATAAGAAGGGAAAGCTGAGCCCGAGATATATTGGACCCTATGAGATTGTTGAGAGGGTTGGGAAAGTGGCGTACCGGTTGGCGTTGCCAGCTGAGGTAGGTCAAGCCCATGACGTTTTCCATATTTCTCAACTTAGGAAGTTTGTGTCTGATTCATCTAAGATAATTCAACTTGATGAGGTTGTATTAGATGCTAGTCATGAGTATGAGGAGTATCCAGTTCGAGTGATTGGTGCAAAGGAAAATGTTCTGAGGCACAAAACCATTCCAATGGTTAAAGTGTTATGGTCTAAGCATGGAGCTGAAGATGGTACTTGGGACACCGAGGAGCGTATGAGGCTAAAGTACCCAGACTTGGAATTGACTCCTTCGCAATGAGGTAACATTTTTCCCTTATTTATTGATTTATTGATTTTCGATCATGTTCTTGATTGTGCATTTCGGGGACGAAATGATCATAAGAAATGTAATGACCCGACTAATTTATTAATGGAGGGGTATTTTATTTACTTGATTTGAGTAGCCCATTTCCGGAAAAGGCCCAAATAAATGTTTTGTAGTTGGTTTGGGGGCATTCCTTCAGATTTTTAGAAATTGGGAGAAGAAAGAGAGATCGATCGGTCAAGAGAGAAAAGAGGGGGGACAAGAAATCTTACCCGATTCATCGCAAACTCTTGGAGATCGATTAATCACTTGTTGGTAAGTGATTCCTCTCGTTTCCCTCTCGATTTGAGTATTATTTTATTTGATTTGGTGGTGATTTGGAGATGATGTTGATGTTAGGGTTTTGGTGGAATTTTGGTTGATTGAGCTTGGAATCGACGAATCAGGGTTGATAATTGTTGAAGATCGTAAGGCAAGGGTTAATAGTGCATATCTTGTATTATATATGGTTTCCTCTTATCCTCTATGTCTCTGCGTATAAGTTGCAATTCGTTTGGGTGGATGGGCGTTGTTGAATTTGGGAATCTGATGTTATGAAGAATGCGTATTCTTATGCTCTAAGAATAAATGTAGTTACTTTATCATGAAGTGAGACGATGCCCATCTGTATATAAAAAAAAAATACAATTGTGCTATGTTTATATATGGATTCATTGCAGATGCCATTGTAATCTCTGGTGCTAAACAAGTAAGAAATAAAAATGAAAGTGTGCAAGCGTGCGTGTGTAGGTAAGCCTGTGTATATATGACTGTTATAATTTATACTATTAGTGTTATTATATTAGTATTATTATATAGATAAGTTTATGTAAGTAGTTTTAAGCAAGGTTGTTAAGATCGGGATCCTACATAGGATCGTTTTTCTCTTTGCAAGATCGGGATCGTAGGATCGAATCGGGATCCTAAGATCCTATGAAATTGTATAAAATATATATATATATATTTATATATACATATTATCATTTCATTCATACCTGTTCAAATGTTTTTATTTTTTGAGATACAAAGAGCAACTTTTTATTCCTACTGCTCGAAAAAAGAACAACAAAACCTGATTACAAACCAAGCACCAGTCCTCAAGAAACAGTCAGTAGCCGACCTCGACCTACAATCTACCATAAAGCAAGGGAACCAACCTCTATCTACCTCAACAGGACCAGACCACAAGCACCACATATCATTTTGATCATCACATGAGCAGACTCAAATAAATACAACCATTCACCAGATTATGACAGCAACAGAAACACAAAAACAGACCTCAGCACAGACTCCAGACTTCAACCTTTAATACCTTTTCAAATGTTGATGTATGTCATCACAAATCATCATGTACTAATTAAGCTCGCATAAAGCAATTTGACACTTTAACAATCATGTACTAATTAAGCTCACATCAAAGCAATTTGACACTTGATACCTGTTAAAATCCAAAACAAGTTGAACATCCACATTTCCTAAACAAAGTCATACATAGACATAGCTTCAATTCAAGTTTCAATAAATAAACACACAAACATAACCATATCAAACACAATTTAAGAATAGATGTAAAATAAAAAGTAATAATAATCCCAATTTTAATAAATCCCCAAATTATTACAGCAAAGAGAAACTAAAGTTCCTCATTTCACATTACAGCCGAACTGGAAACTAATAAGAAACAAAATTCAAGCTATGCATGATCTCAATCTCAAATTCTCAACATTTTAAATAATAATCTCAAATTCTCAACATTCTAATCAATAATCTGATAGGCAAATTTATAAATTAAAAGCATAGTATCTGTAATTGAAATTTTAGAGGCAGAAGGTTGGGAAAAGATAAAGGGGAGGCAGCGGCTCGAGGAGAAGCAGAAGACAGTTTACAGGGAGAAGAAGATGATTACCTGAAAATGAAATGCAGAAGTCTCGAGGAAGAACGACAAGAGGGATGACGACGAAGGCATGAAGCGGACGGGAATGCGAGGAGGAAGGGGACACGAGAGCAGAGGGATGCAAATATGCACCAGCGAAGGGATGGCCGGACGCCGCCGGATGGCCGGATCGCCGGAGGTCGAGAGGGCAGTCTCGCCCCAAACCCTAGATCTGGATTTTTCAAGTGAGAAATGAGAATTGAAGTGCGTAGTCAGTAGTCTTTCACTCTCTCTCAGTCTGTGGGTAGGATCGGATCGGCTCCCGATCTTACGATCTTAACTGCGATCCTACCGATTCCAGCGCGATCTCACCACATATCCGATCCCATAGCGATCCGGCTCGTTTTGTAAAGGTGGGATCGTAGGATCGTGCGATCCTACGATCAGGATAGCGATTTTAATAACCTTGGTTTTAAGTGTAGCTAGCAATATTAGGGAAGATGTTAGTGTGCAGGTGGCTGCCCATTCAGCCACCATGTGTGTGATGTGGGAGTTATTTTGTGTGATGTATGAAATTGTGTATTTTGTGTGTTGAGAGACATGTGTTGTGTGATGCCAAAAATGTGATGCTCAGAGAAATGTTATGTGATGCAAGATGCATTTTTTGTGATGTCTGCACATAAAGGCTATTGAAAGGATTGTACCGTAACCGGATTGCAATATTAGTGTATAGCACAGGTTTGTATTTTATTTATTACACTACTAGATGAGAAGTGAAATTGTATTCTTGAAATTTGATGTCCAGTACCCTATCCCCAATTTATTAGGCATGTGTCTCTGAATAGATATGTGTATTACCTGGGATTTGAGGAAGAAATGCTATTTTGACAAATTTAATTGTGTGCTGGCAGATATGAAGAATTGGAGTATGACTTTGCTTAAATTAATTAATCACTCCACTATAATTTACATTATTGTTCATTTTTCTTATTCTTATTGGACTTGCATTGCTTTGTTGGGAATATGGATTGACTCTTGCCATTTTATGATGATCTAGTTACAAATTTTGTAATGCTGAGTATGATCACAAGGGCAGCCTTCACAGGTGTTGTTGAGTCCCAGTAGTCGATGTAACGGATGTTATGATATATTGGACAACCTTCATAGGTGTTGTTGAGACCCGATGATCCTGCGGGGTGGATTTTTGACTGTGATGCCTGTTATTATTGGTTGTTATGCCTGTTAGCCCTTCAGGATGGATGATTTGGATTGTCATACCTGTGGTCCCTGCGGGGATGGTGTATGTTACCCTGTAACGGGTTGGAGTTGAGATATCCTCACCCGTGGGTTCATACCGCCCGAGATTTTAGGTGTCAGCTAGGCATACTCATTTGTATTTGCATATAGGATAGATAGATGTATGTTAGGCCATGCATCACTTGCATAAACTATATGATTATGGTTGAAGCACCGGTATGGGACGTGTGATGTTTTAAATGCTTTATTTATATTATATTTTTAATAAAATTATGATTATTATTATTATTATTATTATTATTATTATTATTATTATTATTATTATTATTATTATTATTATTGTTATTATTATTATTATTAACTGATTCCCTTATTCCCCTGCACATATTAGCCATTGCTCAGTACTTAGTACTGATTCATTGCTTTTGACTGGGTTGGGGTATTGAGAGATCACGTAGATAAGATTCCTCTATTTATTTTAATATGTGCATTTATGTGATACTCAACTGTTATTTCTGTTGGATATTTGGCTATTTATTAGTTGAGGCCTGTGACATTAGGATTTAAATTCTGTCGGCCTATGGTCTTATGTGATTTACTGTTTTGGGCTGGTAGCCCTGAATTGAGATATTTGCTTGTCGCCTGTTTTTGGTTTTGAGGCTTGTAGCCTGGATGACATGTTGGGATTTTTATTTGGGTGTTGTTGAGACTTGTGTAATGTCCGTGTGTTTTTATTTGTTTAGCTTCCGCATTTAATTTGATTAATCAGATAATCACTTTAGGTTTCTACTCAGCCTTGTACTAGCTATTTTAATTTAGCTGGCCACTAGTTTAGGATAGTTAATATGGCGGTAATGGTTCCGAAAGTTAGGTTGAATTTTCGGGGCATTATAGAGTTAGGGTTTCACACTCGAATGTTGTCCACTATGGGAGACCCTTTGAAGATTTAGGGTTCATTTGGTCTTAAGTATAATAAATCCTTTATATATATACTCCCATATTGTTGTTCTCCCTCACTTGCTCTTGCCCAACACTTAGAGAAAACTTCAAAACTTACGAAGCCCCCAAACCAGCTTCGTCTTTTTAATATCAAAATCTAAAGGAAATGCATGCAAAAATTTTCAAAACATGTTCTAATGGCTTCTTCGTACAATCCGAACACTGGGTCAGTCATGTTTCTCATTTTTGTTCATTTTTATTGAATCGCAATTTTGAGGGTTCCCAATGTATTAATGCGAAATGGTGATGACTGCCTGAGTTTGGTCGGAGAGGACATGTGAGTGTTTGAGAAGGTCAGAAGAACCCTTTGGACTGATTTTTTGGAAGTTGGAAGTGGCTGAAATTAGGGGAGGTATTATTAGGATTTCGCACTCGACTGTTGTCCACCATCGGAGACCCTTTGAAGCTTTAGGGTTCATTTGCTCTTAAGTGTAATAAATCCTTTGGGTTCAATAACCCTCTATTTTGAACAAAAAATTTAAAACCAAAATTTTTAAGAAAGGCGATGAACACGGATTTTGGTCTTGGGCATTGGTTGTTGTTTAAATGTTACTGCGTTATTGGTTCTGTGTTTGTACATACAGGGTAAAGTCTTCAGATAAAGATTTTTTTTAGGGGAAATTGTTGTTATTCCATAAGGAAGGATCCAACCAGAGTTTAAGAAGTACACAACCGACAACAAGTCTAAAAAACCTGCCCGGCCTATCATCAGCCTACTGCGATTGCTTTGCTCAGGAAAACACATATAAAAACAAAACACACTAACATCTAAAATTTAAAGCTAAAAGTTGATAATAGGTCCTGCCACCAAAGAGGAGGACATCCCACACAAAGCTTACTTATCGCAGCCACTCTTCTACTCTGTCGCCCATGCATTAGTATGATCGACACCCTTGTAGAACAATATTTAGCATTAGTGACATAAGGCGACAACAATCACACGGAATAGCATCAGCAGCAGCGTTCAAGCATATTACTACAGCTCATATAACACTCGCCTCCTCAGACTTAGCTTCATTCTGGGGCAGGAGCATTAGCTACGCCATTGACCCCCCTTCCCAAGACGAACAGTTGGCCGAATGATGCATAATCTCTCAACGGCGCCTACAATCAGCGGTATTCTCTGATCTCCAGATGATAAAGACTCTCAAGTGGTGTCACTCAATTGCAAACCCTGCACTTGTTACAAGATATCACATCTCCCATGCAAAGAATGTTCAAGTCCAATACCTCGAAAACAAAGAGCCTATTGACGGGTAAAGAACAAGACCTAAGCGATGATAAGAGTGTGGATGAATGGCAAAACGGTGATGAAGGAGTTGCCTATAAATGCTCACTGAAAAATTCAAGCTCGGTTTGCAAGGAATAGGAACTTTTCAAGAGATAACCAACCCATTGTAAAGCAACCATGAAACCTTGAAACTCATACTCAAACTCTGAAGGCATCTTTCTGAGTGGAATCAAACAAGACAACCCTTATACTACCCTTCTTTATACCCCCCCTTACAATCCGATAAGCCCGATCTCCTTGTTTCCTGAATTTTCTTTCTTTTTTTTTTTCAATCTGCTGCTTCATAAATTTTTTTTTCTATCATCTGATTTTATTTCCTTTACTTATTATTTATTTATTTATTTTGAAGATCACCAACCACCACAGCTGGCAGCTTGTCGTATAGCTGCAAAAGATAATTTAATTCCTATGTCACAAAGTACAAAATAAATATAGTATAGCAGTGACAAGGGTCGAGTCCTCAGGGATTGGATTACAACATTTTCATAATATATACAATAGTTTAAAAGGGGGGTTTTAGCATTGTCACAAGATTATGATAACAAGATTAAGAAAACAAAGAGGCACACAAGCAAATAAATACCAAGGGAGTTCAAGAGCATAGGATTGAAAATAAGATTGGATTTAACTTATGGAATTAAAAGCCTCTAGTTCAAAGAATGATTTGGAATGGCAATTGGGATAGATCATCGATGCATAAACATGATACAAGTTAATAAACTGGTTATAGTTGTCAGGTCCGCTTAAACAACCAACTTTTCCTTACAGATTAGACAATTAAGGTACGCCCGTTAATTATCCCTAATCAAATCAACATTTCTAGGTACGCCCATAGAAAATATTGTTCAATTGCATTAGAATTTAGAAAAGCCCGATTCAAACCAATTACTACCTACGCGGAGTAATTCCCAATTTGATTACACAATTCCCCGGGAAGGAACTAATCAACCCGGTTGCCACCTATTCAATTCAAGTACAATTACGGATACTCAAATTAAATTGGCATTCAACTATTAATCTAGACAAACATTTGGATCCAAAAATATTCATCCAAATTAATAATCATCAACCCTAGATGTAGGAATTGCATAAATATCAACAAACATCAAGTTTCATAGTTCACAAATTACATCATCTCACAAATTCCAAAAGCCATTCTTAATCAAGTCTTTAAACTAGAGAAAATGAAAAACTACTCTAAATCCATAGAAGAGAAAACAAAAGTAAAGAAGAGATACAACCAAATTCCAAATATGAAAGATGAGAAGAACTTGATTTGACATCCTCTCCTTCTTTTTCTTCTTCTTCTTTCTTCTTCTTTCTTCTTCTTCTTTTTCTTTCTTTCTCCTCTTTTTTTCTCCTCCCTTCTTTTCTTTCCTTCCGTCCCCTCTTTCTTTTAAATCCACTATTTCTTTTTTTTTTCTTCTTCTCTCTCTTGTGTCTCTTTCTTCATTTCTTTTTTTCTTGCCCATCCCTTTCAATCTTTGTTCCTTTCTACCTTTTTCTTCTCCTACTTCTTTTTGTTCTTTTCTCTTTTTTCTTCTCCTACTCAAGTGCCTTGTCCCTTTCTTCAATTGTGTAATGGCTTGGGCCCATGGACTTGGGTCTTCTACCTAGTCATGGCCATGACTAGGGAAGTCATGGTTGCATGTCTCTTTCTTTCTTTCTTCCACTTTGCTCTAATTTTTCCTTTATCATGCCATCCTCCTACAAACAACAAAACAAACACAACAAGAGTAAAGAGGTACCAAAACCACCATAAAATCATCCAAAATATATATCATTATCAAGCACAAATTCACATTATCAAATTCCCCCACACCTAAAGTATGCTTGCCCTCAAGCAAAGAGTCAAAAGAAACCAAATTAAATCATAGAGAGTTTAAAATCAACAAGTCCATTCAAGTACAATCAAATTAATTCAACATCAAACACATTAAGCCAACAACTCCCAAGGATATAGTGTATGCACTCCTCTCAATATCAAGTGTGGTTGAACATATAAGCATTCAAGTGATAAATCAAAATGACAATCCATAGGCTTGAATGAAAATCACATTTCCCATGCAAAGATATATTATCCAACATTAAGAATCAAAGGGTCTTTCAAAAAGGGTTATAACGGGGCCATGGTTGGGGTAGGAAGAAAAAGGAAATAGAAAGGCTAAAGTGAATGCAAGTACTTCCAAAGAGTCATCATAGAAAACATCATAGCACATCATGGTTGCCAAACCAAAACAAAACCAAGAGGTTCAAAAGAACAAAGATTACCTCTATTCTATCCTCCCAAGGTTTTCTAAAATAAACAAACCAAAAGATCATCTATATACAACTTCCAAACAATCCCAAAATTTCCCAAGCAATAAACCAAACAAAAACAAAACTTTCCAAACAATTTCTCACAACTATCATATATCCCCTTTTGATTTTTTTTTTTTTCGTGGGCTTCAATAGCTTAGTCACGTTTATTAGAGGAATTCAAAAATCTGAAAAGTGCAGACGGAACTTCAACTCTCTGTTCATGACACTGAGGTCAGAGGAACACGTTTCAAGCTATATCCATCCACTGCCCTTGTATTTTTTTTAGGGGAATATGTATATACAAACATTTTTTACAATCAACCAAGTACTACAAAAATCCAACAAAATACCTTGAGAATTCCAAAAGAACACAATTTCAAAGCCCCTTTTTTTTTCTTTTTTTCTTTCTTTTTTTTTTTTTTGCAACCAACACAAAAATTCAACCATAATGACTTATGAAAGTACTTCAATCACTAGGGTTCGAAAGCAATGGTATGACAAAATGAAAAGGCTTAATAGGCTAAGGGTTATATATAAACAAAGAAAATGGATAAAAGGCTCAAAGTGGAAAACTAGGGATAGAAGTATGGGTTAAGGCCAACAAGAAGGCTAAAAAGGTTTATCCTAATGCCCTTATCATGTTCAAAATATTGGATTCAATCAATGCAAGTTCAAGATGTATAATCATTCAAATTCTAGAATATCAAAATGATTACCACATAATTCACACAAGAACGAAATTTCCAAAAGCTTGAGATAAGTGTATTTTTCTTTTAGAAACAACAAGCATTTTGGGAAGAGGCTCAGATTCTCACATGGGTTCACAAAATAGTTGGCTTCACATGTTCAATGTCAGAAGTCATTAATCATACTCAAAAGACTTGTTAACTTAAACCTTATAGACTCAATTCAGTCACCTATTCACATCAAATTCACAAAAAAAAATTCACATAAAACAAAAAAAAAATTCACATAAAACAACTTGAAATTTTTTTTATTTTTTTTAAAAAAATTTTTAAATATTTTTTTTAACAGAAAATGGCAAGCAATACTATTTCCTCCCCCACACCTAAAATCGACATTGTCCTCAATGTATTAAGAAAAGAAAGAGAATAGGACTTCCCTGGAGTCGGTGAGGGAGCTGAGGTGTGACTCACTGGCGAGCAGGGGGCGGTGGTTGTAGGATGTTAAAGTGGTGGACGATGGCATTCAGGGCATCTTTCATTTCCTTCAACTCTTTTTTCACTCCCTTTAGCTCTTCTTTTTGTTGAACTAACTCCTCGCTTAATTGATCAAATCGCACCTGGAAGTAGGTGGAAGGTGGGCTTGGAGTGTCGTCCTCCGATGGAGAGGGATGTGCAGGAGCTGGAAGTGTAAGAAGTGGTCGTGCATCACGGCTTGAGGAAGGTGTGCCTGTGCTTGGAATTGGTTGTTCATTGAAGTACAATTGCCCTTTTTCAGCTGTAATCACTTGCAATGTCTTCAGGCAACCGATGTCAAGGGGTGCTAGAGAGCATGCCCTGTGCAAGAAAAGAGAAGCAAGATAGGAATCAGAAACATCAGAAATTAAGCCTAAATTAAGTGTCAAATGTGTGATATAAGAGCCATGAATTAGATTCCTCCCTTTCGTGGTGAGAAGAGTAGCAAATTCCATAGCAATCCAATAGGCAAGATTGAGACGAACTTTATGCACCATTGCCCATAATACATATAGCCCCGCTTTGGCTACATTGCCGGCGCCTTCTTTCCTGCCCAAAAGATTGAATGCAATGAATTTGTACATAAACTTTAATGCTCCATTTTTTATAGTGTTAGATTTTGCATGATTAAAAGTGAAAGGGAATAAAGGCTCTGAGGAGATGACATTCCAGAAATCATAAAATTTATATGAAAAGTTATCATGGTAATCACACAAGCTTCCTAAGTGATCCACACTCGTGGCTTCCTCTTCAGTAATCACTCCCAAAGCTAGATTGAAATCAGTTAATGAATGAGAAAAAGTTTTGTTCATCAATCTAAATTGTATAACATCGGGAGTGTTAAGATCAAATTTAGCGGGCAAATTGAACTCAAAAGTAGAATAAAACTCAAGCACAAGTTCAGAAATTGCCGGCGCATTCATGGAAGCAAGCCTTGACCAACCTATGTTAGATAAATATGTGTGTACCTGGTCGGTGATTTTCAACTTCTCAAGAGTGGGGTAATGGAGACTTTTACCTGTGATGATGCTCCTTTTACTCTCTTGGCACTTTACATACCTGTCTTGATCTTTCTGCTTTGTGAATCTAAGGAACCCTCCAACGGTTTGTTCAACCGCCATTTGCCTAGCCTTGGCACGTGACCGTTGTCCAGTTGTAGAAGTATAGGGTCCTTGGACAGGGATGGTGGATATTAGATTTAGTTGTGTGGTTATCTTTTTGACCGGTGCTTTCTTTTTCTGAATGGTGCCCTTGGACTTGGCAATTTGTGGACCACTTTTTTTAGAGGTGGCCTGAGCTTTTCCTTTTTCTTTACCCATGTGTCCTGCATGCAGAAAATTCACCGCACAACAAAGTAGTGCCCCACACAATAAACAAATTCCAATTCCTTCTTTCAATTATCACAATTTGCACAAGACAGGTTCTCAATTAATTCTCACTACTTGCACAAAACGACAAAGACAGAGACAGATTCCCAACTACCACCACTTGTACCTTTCACCAGAAAAACAATAGAATTTTCACAATTTCCAATCTCACACAAAACACCAATTTTGTCAAATCCAACAACAAAAAGTATGTCACTTTGCCCTTCTCACAGTACCAATTCACAAGACATCACAGTAGATATTCAACTTTCAATATTCAATTGACACAAAGATATCATAGTAAATCCGGAAAATCTAGAGCATGTTCTTCTTGCAAGTTCACTAGACAAGAATTACCACATAAATAACACTCACCACAGTCTACTTCTTGCAAAAATTGAAATGAGATTACCCGGATAGTGAAAGCCAATTCAGGGCATCGGAATGAGGATGGAGGCGAAGCAGCGTTGAACAGAGGGGCGGCGGGACCGGCAGCTGAGGACAACGGAGCGAGCGGCGCTCGCGAAGTAGCGGCGGCGCTGCTAGGGTTCAGATGGTGGCGGCGCGGTGCTCTCGAAGCGGTGGTGGCCGGCGAACAGAGGTGCGGTGGCCCTGGGTTCCCGAATAGGGGTGGCGGCGCTGGGTCGCGAATAGGGATGGAGTGCGGTGGCCGGCGGTAGGGTTCAGGGAAGTAGCGGCGGCGCGTGGTGGCTCGTGCAGAGGCGAGGACGGCGAGGGGCGGCGCGAACAAGGAAGGGACGGCGGCGGTCGCGAAAAAGGGGAGGCGGCGCTGTGGTGGTTGCAGCGAAGGGAGCTGCGGCGGGAGAGAGACAGAGACGCGACTTACCAAGAGAGCGGAAGAGAGAGAACGAGAGAGATGGTGGCGCTGGGGCGCGAAACCAGTGGCGGCGGCCGGCGGTGGTGCTCCGGTGACGGGCGGCGAAGATGGAGGGGCGGTGGACGAGAGGTGGGCGGCGGGATTTGGGGAAGAAGAAAGAAAAAAAATTGGGGAAGAAGAAAGAAAATGATGGTGGTGGTGTTGAAAGTTTCAAGAATTTTGGATGAGGAGGAAGTAATTTGGGTTTTGGTACTCAGTAAGGTTGGGGTGAGTTAATCATGGGCATGAATAAAGATAGTGGGGTGCCCAGAAAAATATAGCTCAATTCATTTTGATACAGTGGAGTAAGTGAGGCTTAATCATGACCATGACTAACAATAGGGATGTTGCCTGTAAATTAAAGCTCAAAAAGGTACGAAATGCAGGTAGGCAAATGGAGTTTATCCATGGCCATGACTAAGGGTACAGAGGGTCCCTGAATTTTTGTTTCCAATACAAGCTTCTATCAAGATCTTAAACATGGGCATGATTAACATGTATGTTCTTTCCTGAATTCAACTTGAAAATTTTTTTTATTTATATATATTTATATATATATTATTATTAATTTTTTTTTAAATTTTTTTTTTCAGCAAGTCATATACTAGTTAATCATGCTCATAACTACCAATGGCCTTCTTCACTGAAAATTCCCCTTTCACACATCACCACTTGTTTCTTGATCCCAAATTCCATCTTCACATCTACAAAATCATTGACAAAAGGCTATTAGATATCAAATTTATACCAAAATATATTCATCAATATAGCAAAATATATAGTATTAAAATAGTTAAATTGCTTGGGTTGCCTCCCAAGAAGCGCTTTGTTTAAAGTCCTTGAGCTAGACTTCTTCCAAATTTATCTTCCAATTTGTGCATCAACAAGGGACACCAACTCTATAGGCTCAATTGGAAATCCCTCATAATATGGTTTGATACGGTGCCCATTGACAACAAATTTCTTCTCCGTCTTCAAGCTTTGAATCTCAACTGCACCATAGGAAAATACTTTAGTAACAACAAATGGTCCAATCCATCTAGAACGTAACTTACCAGGAAAAAGTTTAAGTCTCGAATGATATAAAAGAACTTTTTGGCCAACTTCAAAACTTTTTCTGGAAATTTGTTGATCATGGAAGACTCTATTTTTCTCCTTGTAGAGCATAGCATTGTCATATGCCTCATTTCTTATTTCTTCCAGTTCTTGAATTTGTAACTTCCTTTGGATCCCGGCCTCTTGAAAATTCATGTTGCACTTTTGTACCGCCCAAAATGCCTTGTGTTGTAACTCCACAGGTAGATGACATGGTTTCCAAATACCAACCTATAGGGTGACATCCCTATTGGTGTCTTGTAAGCTGTGCGGTAGGCCCATAATGCATCATCTAGTCTCAAGCTCCAATCTTTTCGATTTGGTTGGACCGTTTTCTCTAAAATGGACTTGATCTCCCGGTTAGACACCTCTGCTTGTCCATTTGTCTGTGGATGATATGAGGTTGACACTTTATGCAAAACACCATATTTCTTGAAAAGAGCTGTGATGGTCTTGTTGCAAAAATGAGTCCCTCTATCACTCACAATGGCTCTTGGCATCCCGAACCTAGCAAAGATGTTAGACCTAAGGAAATCTGCAACCACTTTCGAATCATTAGTCCGGGTGGCTTTAGCTTCCACCCATTTAGACACATAATCCACAGTCAAGAGAATATACAAATAACCATGTGAATTAGGGAAAGGACCCATAAAGTCTATACCCCAAACATCAAATATTTCAAGAAACATTATAGGAGTTTGAGGCATTTGATCACGGGAAGAAATATTACCTACTCTTTGACATCTATCACATGACTTACAGAATATATATGCATCTTTGAATAGAGTAGGCCAAAAGAATCCACTTTCTAACACCTTCTTCCCAGTTCTTTGAGGTCCAAAATGTCCACCACATGCCATGGAATGACAAAATGCTAAAATGGATTGAAATTCACCTTCATCAACACACCTTCGAATAACTTGATCAGCACAACGTTTCCAAAGGTAAGGATCATCCCAAATGTGGTATTTTGCATCACTCTTAAGCTTGTCTCTTTTTGCTTTAGGCCAACCTGTAGGAAATTCATTAGTAACCAAGAAATTGACTATATCAGCATACCAAGGAGAAATAACAGAGATAGAAAGAAGTTGCTCATCAGGAAAGGATTCCCGAATAGGAATCTCATTAGGTTCAGTGATTATACGGCTCAAATGATCAGCAACTAAGTTCTCTGTTCCCTTTTTGTCACGAATTTCAATGTCAAATTCCTGTAAAAGCAAAACCCATCTAATCACCTTGGCTTAGCCTCTTTCTTTGCCATCAAATATCTTAATGTTGCATGATCAGAAAAAACAACTACTTTAGTTCCTAAAAGATATGATCTAAATTTATCCAAAGCAAAAACAACAGCAAGCATTTCTTTTTCAGTTGTTGAATAATTTAATTGAGCCCCATTCAATGCTCGGGAAGCATAATAAATGACATGGGATGCTCTTCCAATTCTTTGTCCCAAAACAGCCCCTACAGCAGTGTCACTTGCATCGCACATCAACTCAAATGGTAGTTCCCAATTTGGTGGTTGAGTCACTGGAGGGGTTGTGAGATGTTCTTTCAACTTGTTAAAAGCTTGCTTGCATTGATCATTGAACTCAAATGGCATATCTTTCTGCAGCAATCGAAACAATGGTGCTCCAATCTTGGAAAAGTCCTTGATGAATCGCCTATAGAAACCTGCATGGCCTAAAAATCCACGAAGTTCTCGCACAGAACAAGGATAAGGTAGAGCATCAATTAAATCAACTTTGGACTTATCTACCTCTATACCTTGTGATGACACTTTATGACCTAAAACAATGCCTTGTTCAACCATAAATTGACATTTTTCCCAATTCAACACAAGATTAGTTTCAATGCATCGATTTAGAATCAAAGCCAAATTTCCTAGACATTCATCAAAGCTATTACCATGAACACTAAAGTCATCCATAAATACCTCAATGATTTTCTCAACATATTCAGAAAAAATGCTCATCATACACCTTTGGAATGTGGCTGGGGCGTTGCAAAGTCCAAAAGGCATTCTTCTATAAGCAAACACTCCAAATGGGCATGTGAAAGAAGTCTTTTCCTGGTCCTCCGGTGCTATTGCAATCTGAAAATATCCTGAAAAACCATCTAGAAAGCAATAATAAGCATGTCCAGACAATCTTTCAATCATTTGATCAATGAAAGGAAGAGGAAAATGATCCTTCTTTGTGACACCATTTAGATTACGGTAATCTATGCACTGTCTCCACCCAGTTTGCTTACGAACAGGAAGTTTCTCACCATCTTTGTTCTCTTCAACAGTCACTCCAGCTTTCTTCGGGACAACTTGAACAGGACTCACCCAACTACTATCTGAGATAGGGTAGATGATGTCCGCATCAAGTAGTTTCATGACTTCCTTCTTCACCACCTCAGTCATAATTGGATTCAACTTCCTTTGAGCTTGTCTGACTGGCTTGGCATTCTCTTCTAGTGTGATCCTTTGAGTACAAAAGGAGGGATCTATGCCTCTTATATCTGCTATTGTCCATCCAATAGCCGTTTTGTGATCTCTAAGCACACGAACCAATTTCTCCTCTTGTTCGGTTGTCAACTTTGAAGAGATGATCACTGGCAAAGTCTCTTCATCACCCAAGAACACGTATTTCAAATTCTCTGGTAAGGGTTTCGATTCCAATTTAGGTGCCTGCATCACAGATGGATATAAACGTTCATTAGTTTCAGGAATAAAAATTGGAACTACTTCATACCTTTGTGGCTCTTGAGGAAGTGAGTCTAATTCTTTAATAACTCTTTGTATTTTTTTGCTCACAGCTATCTCCATTTCATTCTCTAGCTGGTGATGCTTTGTCAAAGCAATTTCCAATTCATCCTTGCTAGCTAATTCAAATGTTTGCTGCACTAAAGGATCAATAACATCAATAGAGTACAGAGCTTCAGAATCATCATGATGTTTAATAGCTTCAAAAAGATTGAAATGAATTTCTTCTCCATCAAATTCCAAGGTAAGTGTGCCTTTCTTCACATCAATCTTTGCTCCTGCAGTGTACATAAAAGGTCTTCCCAACAAAAGAGGAGGTGGGTTAAAGCAATGAGCATCATTCATGTCCAAAACATAAAAATCAACAGGAAATATAACATCATTAACTTGCACTAACACATCTTCAAGCATACCATCCGGATAAGCATTTGTTTTATCAGCAAGTTGAATAATAATTCCTGTTTCTTTCAATGGACCTAGATTTAGGGAATCATACATTGATCTTGGCATAACATTTATCGCAACACCTAAATCTAACATGGCTTTGCTCACCTCTTTTGTTCCAATTTTGCAAGGAATTGAAAACATACCCGGATCACCTGTTTTAGGTGGGATCTTTCTTTTTATGACTGCAGAGACACTCTCACCTGCTATTATGTGCTCATCTCCCCGAAGTTTCCTTTTGTTGGTACACAATTCCTTCAAGAACTTTGCATACTTGGGGATTTGATTTATAGCTTTCAAAAGTGGAATGTTCAACTCAACTTTTTTGAAGATTTCAAGCATCTCTTTCCTTTTGTCAACCTTTGGGGGCTTCTTTAACCTGTCAGGAAAAGAAGGTACTTTAGTTTGATATGAAGGAATTGAATTAGAATTTACCTTGTTAGAAGTTTCTGCCTCCTTTTCAATCTCCTTCTCAATTTGTTCTTCATTTTGCTCCTTTGAAATTGGAGGTGGACATTGAACTTCCTTTCCACTCCTCAAAATCATAGCACTCACATTCTTTGGATTTGGCTCGGGTTGAGCTGGCCACTTTCCTTTCTCTCGAATTTGCCTAACTTCCTCAGACACATGATTCATTTGGCTTTGCAATTTTTCAATACTTGCCTTCGTGTCTTGTTGAAATTGCAAAGTTGATGTGGCCATGGATTTCACCAATTTTTCCAAAGATGGACTCGAACTTGTTGTAGCTTGAGGTGGTTGCCTTTCATATTGACGAGGAGGGTGCATTTGTTGTGGTGCTGCAGATGGATGATTTTGTTGTTGATGTTGATTGCCATACCGAAGATTTAGATGGTCTCTCCAACCTGGATTGTAGGTATTGGAATAGGGATTATACTGTGGACGTCTGTTGGAATATTCAAGTGCATTCACATCCACCGGTGTATCTTCTTGCAAGGTTGGGCAGGCATCAGTTTGATGTTCTGGACTTGTACAAATACCACATGCCTTCACCTGGACAGTTGGCTTTATACTTCCTGTGGCCATTTTTCGAACAAAGCTTGTCAACTCTGAAAGTTGTTGTTGCATTGTTTTCATTGAAGAATCACCACTTGGCATATTATTTGGCATTGCATCCCTTGTGCCAAACTGTTGAGTATTCTCTGCCATTCGATCAATCAACTCCCAGGCTTGTGTTGGAGTCTTATTCACCAAAGCTCCTCCACTTGCAGCATCAATAATGTTTCTGTCCATCAACAACAAACAATCATAGAAGTATTGAATTAAAAATTGGGGTGGATTTGATGTTGAGGACATTTAATTATAAGCCTGTTAAACCGCTCCCAGTATTCATGGAGCGTTTCACCTGATTGTTGTTTGATGCCACATATTTCTTTCCTCAAATTTGCAGCTCTTGAGGCTGGGAAATACTTCTCCAAGAACTTTCTTTTCATGTCTGTCCATGTTGTAATGCTACCTGCTGGGAGATAATAGAGCCAATCTTTTGCACTCCCTTTCAATGAGAATGGAAATGCCCTCATTTTGATTTGTTCATCTGTTACTCCAAGGGGTTTCATGCTTGAACATACATCATCAAATTCCTGGAGATGCTTGTGAGGCTCTTCACCTGCAAGACCATTAAATTCAGGCAACAAATGGATCAATCCAGATTTTAACTCAAAGGGAGTTTCATCATCAATTGTAGGAAATGTAATGCATAAAGGCTGTTGTGTTAAGTCAGGAGCAGCCAACTCCCTCAATGTGCGGTTATCCTCAGCATAACAATGTTTTTTTCTTCTAAAGATTCTGTATCACTTCCTTCACTACTGGAACTAGAAGTGTCCAGCTCTGTAGCCAATGATAAACCAGAAGTTGATGTAGAAACTTTAGATTCTTTTCTTAACTTGGCTTCCCTTGTCAATCTACGAGCTGTCTTCTCAATCTCTGGATCAAATATCAACTCACCTGTACGAGAAGAACGAGGCATAAACAAGGGAAATACCAATTACAAACTAAAAAGATAGAAAATATCACATAATTTATTGGTTGAACGCCAATCTCCGGCAACGGCGCCAAAATTTGGCAGCTTGTCGTATAGCTGCAAAAGATAATTTAATTCATGTGTCACAAAGTACAAAATAAATATAGTATAGCAGTGACAAGGGTCAAGTCCTCAGGGATTGGATTACAACATTTTCATAATATATACAATAGTTTAAAAGGGGGGGTTTTAGCATTGTCACAAGATTATGATAACAAGATTAAGAAAACAAAGAGGCACACAAGCAAATAAATACCAAGGGAGTTCAAGAGCATAGGATTGAAAATAAGATTGGATTTAACTTATGGAATTAAAAGCCTCTAGTTCAAAGAATGATTTGGAATGGCAATTGGGATAGATCATCGATGCATAAACATGATACAAGTTAATAAACCGGTTATAGTTGTCAGGTCCGCTTAGACAACCAACTTTTCCTTACAGATTAGACAATTAAGGTACGCCCGTTAATTATCTCTAATCAAATCAACATTTCTAGGTACGCCCATAGAAAATATTGTTCAATTGCATTAGAATTTAGAAAAGCCCGATTCAAACCAATTACTACCTACGCGGAGTAATTCCCAATTTGATTACACAATTCCCCGGGAAGGAACTAATCAACCCGGTTGCCACCTATTCAATTCAAGTACAATTACGGATACCCAAATTAAATTGGCATTCAACTATTAATCTAGACAAACATTTGGATCCAAAAACATTCATCCAAATTAATAATCATCAACCCTAGATGTAGGAATTGCATAAATATCAACAAACATCAAGTTTCATAGTTCACAAATTACATCATCTCACAAATTCCAAAAGCCATTCTTAATCAAGTCTTTAAACTAGAGAAAATGAAAAACTACTCTAAATCCATAGAAGAGAAAACAAAAGTAAAGAAGAGATACAACCAAATTCCAAATATGAAAGATGAGAAGAACTTGATTTGGCCTCCTCTCCTTCTTTTTCTTCTTCTTCTTTCTTCTTCTTTCTTCTTCTTTTTCTTTCTTTCTCCTCTTTTTTTCTCCTCCCCTTCTTTTCTTTCCTTCCGTCCCCTCTTTCTTTTAAATCCACTCTTTCTTGTTTTTTTTTTTCTTCTTCTCTCTCTTGTGTCTCTTTCTTCGTTTCTTTTTTTCTTGCCCATTCCTTTCAGTCTTTGTTCCTTTCTACCTTTTTCTTCTCCTACTTCTTTTTGTTCTTTTCTCTTTTTTCTTCTCCTACTCAAGTGCATTGTCCCTTTCTTCAATTGTGTAATGGCTTGGGCCCATGGACTTGGGTCTTCTACCTAGTCATGGCCATGACTAGGGAAGTCATGGTTGCATGTCTCTGTCTTTCTTTCTTCCACTTTGCTCTAATTTTTCCTTTATCATGCCATCCTCCTACAAACAACAAAACAAACACAACAAGAGTAAAGAGGTACCAAAACCACCATAAAATCATCCAAAATATATATCATTATCAAGCACAAATTCACATTATCAACAGCCACTATCGAGAAGACTCAAAGCCCCGAATATTTCTTCCACCGCCCAATACCGACCAAATTTCCTCCCAATTCCTTCCTTATGTAATCACACCCTCCCATTCTTGCAATAAACCATCTCCTCTAGTAAACCGACATCAATATTTGCACCAACAATAGAATTTTCCACATGAACATTTTCAGGCAACTCCAAAGTTTATTGGGGTGCAGAATCCGATAGTCTATAACAGGGTTAGACTATTGATACAGGTTTCAAAAAGCAGAAAGGATGGGGGGGGTAGGATATGTCAATTCGGCTTGATACACTGCTCACTAGGGTATAGGGAATGTTGGCATTAAATAGAATCCAAAGGTGTTTTATCCTACCGCCCTATATATTTTCGAAGCATGGAATTGAACATGTGCAGGCTCAACATAAATTATTGTAACAAGTTCAGGAGTGCGAATCAAGGACTAACCAGGCTCTTATCTCACCGGTTTATCTTGTCTCTAGCTCAATGTGTTCCATGCTGTAGTCAACTTTCTTGCCAAATTGTCTTTCCCCATCTTTCATTATGTGACCGAGATACTTCAAATTACTTTACTTTTCCGGGCATCACTTCTCGTCCAAGCAATCTCTAACTTTAACAAGGTACCGGTAATAGTAGCAGCATCACCCCACATAACATCGTCATCAAGCCACGCGAGACACCAGCAGCAAACCGCAACCTGAAGAAAAACACACATAACAATTTCATTCATAGAATCATGTTAGAATAGTAGGCTAGATGCATCATCCTTAATTTAGTCCAACAGATCTTTCCGGCAACTGAAATTGTCCCACCACCCCGTTGTTTATGAATTGCATTTCTATAAGCAGGCCTCAATCGATCCTTCACCATTTGCCCCTCTTTTTGCCCATTGGTCGGTTTCATCGTTTTGTTCCCTCAAAATGTGTTGAACCCTCACCATTCCTACATGATTGAACACCTCCAGAATAGGTCCCATCAGTGCCTTCAGCCTCCATGGTACCAAATTTGGATCAGACATCCATCCGACGACATTCCTGGAGTCGCTCTCGAAGCATAACTTTTGTAAGGGAAAGCCCTGGTCACGGATCAATGCCTTCCACACCCTATTAATTGCAGTGAGTTCCGCCTCAGTAGAATCAACACACCCTATGTAATCGGACAATATGAAGATGTTGACTCCGTGATCATTTCTAATTACTCCGCCTACACCTGCCGGTCCCGGGTTACCCAAAGACGATCCGTCCGTATTTATTTTCCACCACCCCGACTCCGGTCGAATCTATTTCAGCCCTTGCCTTGGAGCTTTTGGTTTCATAATCATCGACCGTGCACAACCTTCGGGAAAGCTTATTTCAAGTCCATTCAACACTGCCCCTGTTACGTTCATAGCCGCTTTCCACCATGTACATACACTCCATTTAATTTCTTCTATCGCTTCTTTGATTTCGATTCTTTGTCCCTGAAAGATTATTTTGTTCCGATTTTTCCAAACAGTCCAACAGATAGCCGCCCCTGTGCACAGCCACCATTCCCTCCTATCTGCCTTCACTGCTGCGTTCTTCCACCATGTGACCAGACTTTTCACCTGCCCTGGACGCGACCCAATCACTCCAAACCAAGCCATGCCTTGGTGCCACAATAACCCTGCATACTTACATTGACAGAATACATGGTCTACCATTTCAACTTCTATTGCACAGTACACGCACATATTGTTAGAGGCTGGAATGCACCCTCGCGAGGTTAAGATCTCCCTGACCGGTATGGCCTGATGAATAATTCTCCATAGTAGCATCTTAACCTTCTCTGGAGACCTCAATTTCCACAGTTGAGTCCAAATGTTCTTCCATTCCTCCCCGTCAGCTCCCCTTTCCCGTTGCCAACACGATTTATTTGAGAATTGACCATTCGATTCCCTTAACCTAGCTACTCTGTCATCCAAGTATCTGTTCAACGCCTGACTATTTAGAGTTGTCTGCATGTTTTCCCACACCTCCAATTCCCAGTCAAACAGTCGCCTTCTCAAATGAATCTTCCATTCCCACTCAAAACCCGTCCACTCCCCATTCTCTGATACCATTCCATCTCTATTAACTGCAAGTGCAAAAATCCGTGGTAAAAGGTCTCTCAACGGTCGATCCTCCACCAACCACACATCATGCCAAAACCGCGTTTTGTCTCCTTTACCAACCTGAATAGAGAAACCCCCACTATGATCTAACAGTCTCCCCTCCTCCCATTCACGACATATTCGCCCCCATAGCGTACATCCCACCATTGCCTCCGGCACTAGAGGAGATGTATTATTATAGTATTTCGCATTTATCACCTCTTTCCACAATGATTGCTCCTTCTCGAACCGCCATTTCCATTTTAACAGTAGAGCATTGTTGAACTTTTGAGTATCCCAAATACTTAACCCTCCCGCATCTTTGTGCCGACACAATTTGTCCCACCCAATTGTATGTAGTCGCCTCACGCCATCCCATTCATTCCAAAAGAATCGCCTTTTCAATTGCTTTAAGCGGTCTGCTACTGTTTTGGGAATCCTAAAAAGAGATAAATAATATGTTGGGAGACTGCATACCGACTTAATGAGGCACACTCTTCCAGCTTGAGAAAGCATCCTACACTTCCATCCCGCCAACCGATTTTCAACTTTTTCCAGTATTGGTTGCCATACACTTATGCTATTGATCCGGCCCCCAATAGGGATCCCCATGTATTTTAACGGCCACCTTCCAACCCCACAACTCAACACTGTCGCTGCCTCCTTCTCTAGGTCCTTTAAACAATTAATCCCCGCAATGCTACTTTTCCCAAAATTAATACGCAAACCTGTAGCTAATGACATGCATAGCAGCAACTGTTTCACGCGCATAACCTGGTGTAGCTCGCCTCCACAAAATATAACCGTATCATCCGTATACTGCAAATGAGTAATGATCGGACCCTCCCCACTTGACCTCAGCCCTTCAATAAACCCATGTTCCACCGCCCAGTTAATGAGCATGTTCAATATTACCACCACTAACAGGAACAAATATGGGGATAGCAGATCTCCCTGTCTAAGCCCCTTTTGCATCTTGAAAAACTTTGTGGGTGATCCATTTATAAGGACAGCGGCTGTAGCTTTTGTGATACACTCCTTAATCCACTTAATCCACTTAGCTCCGAACCCCATCACCTCCAACACCCGAAAAGATTTGCCCAAGAGATGTTATCGTAGGCCTTAGCAATGTCTAGTTTAATAACAAAGCCGCTTCATCCCGATTGGGCTGTGGACTGAATGACCTCGGCAGCTATCAGGGCGTCGTCAAGAATTTGTTGACCCTTTACGAACGCCATTTGAGAACTCCCTATCAAATCTGTTGATACCTCTCGGAGTCTGTTTGCCAGGACTTTTGCAATAATCTTACATATACGGCCAACCAGTGATATAGGTCGGAACTCATTGAATTCCATAGGGCATTCCACCTTAGGGATTAGGACAATAAACGAGCCCCCAGCTTCCTTAGGCAGGCGGCATTGGTCCTCAAATTTTCTGAATACATCTATTACCCCACCTTTGACATCTTCCCAGTATTTTTTGAAAAAACCCAAGTTAAATCCGTCCGGCCCCGGAGCTCTGTTCCCGTCGCAACACCAAACAGCCTCTCGAATTTCTTCCTCAGAAAATGCCCTCTCCAGCCACTACTTTCTGTCCTCTGTCAGCCTGCGTAACCCGATGTTGTCTGCGTGGAAAACCTCCTCCTTTTGTTTGTTGAAAACCTTTATGAAAAAATCAAAAGCCATGCCCCTTATTTCTCTTGGATCCTCCACCAGCACACCATTCCTTCTAATCGCCCCAATATGATTCCTTCTCTTGTTTAGAGTCGTAACAGCGTGGAAAAACTTGGAATTCCGATCAACTTCTTTCAGCCATCTTAGTCTGGACTTTTGAAGCCACCGACGCTCTTCCTCCAAGTGAAGCCTTAGGAGCTCTGATTTCTTTTCAACCCATCCCACTCTGAGATTTTCATTTGTGTACACTCTCTAGAGCCTTTCCTCTAGCTCCTTTAGTTCAGTTGACAGTTGTAATATTTTCTTTTCTAAACCTTCTGGCCCATAGCCGTCCCACTCTCGAATTTTGTTCTTCATTAGACGAAGCTTTGCCATGATACCTCCCTCCCTGTTGCCTGCACTCGTCCCTTCCTGGTTCCCCCAAACTTCTCTAACAATGTCATTAAACTCCCGATCCTCCATCCAATAATTGTATAGTCTAAATGGCTTTGGACCCCAAGACCTTACCCCAAATTCTAATATCACCGGGTAGTGGTCTGACAAAACAGAGTCCCCCCGCCGTTGCACTATATCCCCCCTAGAATTGAACAATCTCGGTGATAGTAGAAATCTATCTAATCGAATACATGCACTGCCGCCCCTCCCAAACCACGTATAGTGTCCTCCTTCCATTGGTAAATCTATAAGTCCTAACTGGTTAATGAATTCTCTAAACTCCCTGTTCGAACCCTCATCAGAACTCACCCCCAACCTCTCACATTCATTTACTACAGCATTGAAATCACCTAAGAAACACCACATATCTCCATTGCCAATATCGCATCTCCCCCTAAGAAACTGCCATAACTCAGCTCTCTCACCCCTCGAGTTCGGGGTATGTACATTGACTATGTTAATCTCCCCATTCAATCCTTTGGCAGATCCTTTAACCCACATAAAGTGGTGCCCCTTCTCAACTAGTCCGAAAGAAGCATCACTGCCGCCCCAAATCACTACCAGCCCTCCCGCATTCCCATTAGCCGACTGAAATTCAAATTCACAATCGATTGTCCCCTAAATCCGCTCTACCAATCTTTTGTTAATCTCTCCCATTTGGTTTCTTGAAAACACAGCACGGTTGGTCTCACTTTCTTACACATCCGTGATACCGCTCTCCTCCTCACTCCTACATTCAGGCCCCGCAGGTTGCAAGTTATAATCCTCATATTTCAATATACTGCCTCAATCCGACTTTCCCCCTACCCTTGTCATTTATGTTCGATCCACTTCCTCCAGTACCCTGCGAACCACTACCTCCCTGCCTACCAACATTCCCAGCCCCATCTGATTTGCTAAGTTGATTATATCATCCACTTCAGAGAAATTGACAAACTTCACACCTTTTTCCGAGCGGAATGTTGAAAATTGAAGCTTTGCAAACTCCTCCCTGTCAACGCCAACACCCGTAGTGTCTTTGCTTCTATTGCCTTTTCCTTATGCTCCAACCTTTTTCCTTTTTTAACGAACGCTCTGCTTAGAGTTTGCCTTCCCTATCATCACCCTATTCAAAGCCTCTTTAATGGCCCTGATCTCACTTTCCACTCTCTCTTCTAGTTCCGCCGCGTCTCCGACCCTTTTTGCATGAGCTACCATCGCGACCTCTGAATTGGTGCTATCGACCCGATTGCCTAAATCCCCCCTTTCCGATTCTTTGTTGCCGGTTACCTCTCCCAGAGCCCCATCGACCAGTTGCATCTCCCCGTCGTCTTCCTGTCCCTTGATAGATGTTTGTCTGCCATCGGTTCCATCACCAGAGGCCGTCGATCCTTCGTTCGCCATTGTAGATTGATTCAATGGCAAAATCTTCCCCCTCATCTCCTCCAGTATACTTTCAATCCCTTTCTCCACCCCGCACTCTCCTTCTATGTTTTTTCTCCCAGCCTAGCCACTTTTGGGCCCGACATATTGGATGTTACATTCTCATAATTATTTCCAGCCCATTATAACCTTTCCTCCCTTTGTTTTATCGGCCCAATGTTTTGAGGCCCAATGCATTTATCAGAATTCTCCCCCGACTCCACTACTTCATCCGCCCCTATTGCACCCCCATCCACCCCACCAATGTTAGGCCCCACCTGGGCATCCTTCTTGTACCCCCATACCCCCTCACCTATCTGTTTTGGGCCAACCCTTTTTGATCCATTCTTGTAAACCCCATTCAACCCCTCCTGACACCCCCCGCCCCCCATAATCATTACAGCCGATTTCCTGCTCGGGACTGTCCCCAATGCACACATATCCACTATCATCAATTGCCCTATGTTCCCCCACCGCCATTTTTGAATTTTCCAGCTCCCCATGCATTTCCAGCTGCAAATGTAACTGTTGCTCTTTCGTCTCCTCTATGGACCTGGACTTCCCATCCCCACTTCTGTCTGATAATCCGCCGGAAATGTCCATCAACTCACCGGACCCCCGCCCTTGATCTCTTGCTTCCGCGGACTCCATCTCCCTAACCACCTCTTCACACCAGTTTTCCACCACTCAGATGAGAAGGACTGTATCATTCACCTTAGCATGCACGACAGGAGGGATGGAGAAGATGTCGTTAACTGCTACCAAAACTCTGGCCCGATCAAGCATTCTTCGGTGTATCGTATCACTGTCCATGCTTATGATCTTCCCCCATCCCTTCACTACTTGATAGAAGGTTTCTTCTCTCCATGTTGAAAACGGTAATCCGGAAATGTAAACCCAAACAAGATGTTTACTATCAATGTCGCCCGACGACCATTTCCGTTTCCATTTAACGTATTGGAAATCACTTCTGTCACTGAGGAACTTGTCCCCATCAGCTAAGTTATGATATTTTATCACCAGTAAATGCCCTCCACCATACACTACATCTCCATTTTTATGTTCACCTTCAAACAACCATTCTTGAAACAGATACATTGCCTCCAGGTTCCTCAATTCTACTATAGCCGATTTTTGCAGCCTCTCCGAATTCCTCGCGTCCTCATGCAACCTTATTTCTAATATGTTACAGGTCGAATTACTATCCACCCTCCTAGTCCCATTGCCTTTAATGACTTCTGCAAACGTGCGTTCATCCCTCCATGCTGCATACTCTAATCCATTTTTCCTGGCCGGTCCCTCTACTTTCGCATAAACCCTACTCCTAATCAGTGGCCGACTTCCTTCACCAAATCGTCTTCTGCTGGGTAATGCCCAGTTTACCCTCAGGGGATTCCCTTTCCAGACACGCCCACTCCATCTCCGTATGACCTCCTCCGCTTCGTGCCTTTTCCTAAATTGGAAAAAACCATATTTAGTCCCGTTCTTCGACCATTCTTTATTCGGGAAGTACCAATCCCTAACTTTCTCTGTCCTGTCTATTGCATGGAACATGTCTACATTTGCAGCATCAACTGGAATGTTCCCAAAGTAAACGCCATACAACTCCCTTCGAGGATAAACGCTGCCTCCCTCGGTTCTGCTCCGATCTGGACGCCTTAGAGGCGCCTTCGGAATCTCACCTCGTATGTTAAAACCCCGTTCCCCAACTCGCTCTAAGGTCCCTTGATACCGGCCGGTTCCTCCTCCACGCCCCACAATTTTCACCCGTTCTTGATTTCCTTCTGCACGTCCGATGAAGCCTGCCGGAAACCTAACGGAAACTCTCGCCCCTCTTCCACCTCTTTCTCCCACCATACTAAGATGATAGTAGTGAGCAGCGGTTGATTGGTTAATGTGTACATTCAGATAAAGATAAAGTCGTGAAAATTTATTTCAGAAAAAACTAAGCATCACTGCCAGTGCATTTCGTTCCCGATGAAACTAAGAAAAGAACAAAAATTTGGTAGAGAATAAAAAGGTTGACCTCAATGAATTTGTTTCCAACGGAATACGAAATGGGATTAAATGTTCTTTTTGGCATGCTGACAATCACCATCTTTTTGAACAATGATCCAAATGGGGCCACTTATTATTAATTTATTGAAAAGAGTCCAAGTGTTAATATAAAAATTTCAAACATTCGAAGGCAAATAGCAGTGTTGACTCTCGACATTTCCATTCCATTTAAATGCACTGCAGCCATCCAGGATTCATCTAATCATTGCACTGTTTCAACAATTGCATCGGGATGGTTTAAAAATACCAAAAATCAAAATCCGATACTCAATAGCTCATTAAAAAATCAATATAGCCCCAATTGGCCTATTTATTAAATGCTTGGGTTCAAAAGCCTTTGAAAAATTACTTTTGGGCTAAAGCTCAAATCCATTTAGGCCCAAAGTCCTATTTGTTAAAGTTTTGGACCCAACAGCCCATTGTTTAGACCCAATGGCTTATTCGGAAAAATAAAATTTAAAAAAAAATTAGGTCCAATGTCCAGATTTCATAATCTGATCGATTCTACCTTTTTAAAACTATTAACGTTTGCATAGTAAACACTATGCATTAAGTAATTTTGATTCGACTTTTTAACACAGTTATATAAAATAAAACATAGCCAAGTGAGATCTTGTTAGATTCGTTTAATTACGTAGTTTTATACCAAAAAAGTTTTATAATTTTTTATTTTATAAAATTTGAGATATTACTCTTTAAAAATGTGTATTGAATTACATGAAAACAGGGAATGTTAACATTTTTTGAATACGGAGGACGTATATATTTACAATAAATTATTCAAGTAGAGATTTATTAACTCACATTTAGAGCAAAGCTCGGATGTTGATTTTTAACTTGAATATTTTCTTTACAAAAATTCAAAACAAATTTTAATTTTGTTTTATTTTTGATTCCAGGGATGAGTACATTGTACATTCAACTATACTATTATTAGTTCTTATTAGTGATTTTTTAATACAATATTGGTGCTGAAAGAACTGATTGACTGAATTGAAGGAGGGTCCACGTTTGTGCGAGCGATCGCCACTGTGTGCGAACAATCTCTTCCTGTGCGACCAACACAAAGACAAATAATTGTGAATTTGGTAGTTTGTGCATGCAATTTAAGGTAAATGGGGAGAGACAGGATTTGAGCACCAAGAAGTTTTGATACTCCAAATTGAAGTGCGCCCCCCCACCCCCCCAATCAATTGTTGACTGCTTTGATCGCACCACTGGAGTGCCCAAATTGAAATTGGGACAAGGAGTACACACGTGTGGGATTTGGTTGGCTTATTTGAAATCAATTGACTAAGAAAGAATCGTAGGTGCATTGTTGAGCGGAGATTAATTTGCAGAGAAGAAAATCTGGTCTGTACATGCTTTGTTTGTATATAATTAATGTAACAAATTTAGAAATATTAAAGTAAGAAATAACCAAAGTGTTATTGAAGAAGAACTGCACTGCATTGATACTGAATTAGTGAACATCAAGTGTTATATGCAGATCACTAGAATGGCTGCTCGTTTCTCAATGGCGGCGTTGACCCAACAACAAAACATTCCGCTCTCCTTAACCTGCCATGACTGGAATCATGCTTCCTCTTTCACCGATCGACTGCATTTCCTCAATGGCAAGCCAAATCGGGTGCCCTAGAGATGAGCCATTGAAGTGCCTTGCAGAGACGAAACAACAGCAGATCGAACAAGAGAAAGAGCTTGACCAATTAATTTCTAAACATCAAGTTGTTTTGCAAGAGTGGACTAATGTCAAACACAAGTATTCAATTGAGGTTTCTGCATTTATGTACATTAAATTGGTTTGTCTAACAATCCCCATGCTTGGGTCATACTGAAAATTAATATTCAATTATGCAATAGAATTTTATCAGAAGTTTGTTGGATTTGGCAAGTAATTTGGAGGGCGGTTTCCTCTAATGCAAAAAAGATGAGTCGAAGCACGCATCTTTAGCTGTGCAAAAACTCAAAGCACTCCTTGAAGTTGGTGAAATGGCTGAAAAACAATTATCCGATGTAACTTATCTCCTGGCCAAATGTAATTCCTCATTGCCGTCCCACCCTAGTATAGTTCATTTTGCAGAGATGATATATGCATTTCTAGGATGCAATAAATTCTATTAAACGTGTGCATGCATTCAAAAAGATTGAAGTGCGCTGTGTAAAGTGCCGAGAAGATGATGATGATGTGATCTCATATCATTCATTCTGATAGTTATGTGATGGATAAAAAGAAAATTTTTGGCTTTGGGGCTGTCCTCCATAAAAATACTGGGGAATGGGAGGAAGTTTGTTGCAGACAATGTTTTAAATATCGATTTCGGTATCTATATCGGACATATTAATTTAGAGAAATTTCGAAGATATTTGAAATTTCGTGGGAAATTTCGGAGATATTTGTAATTTTTGAGAAAACTAATTCGAGTTTCTGAGATGATGAAAATGAAGATATTTCAAAATTCCTCATCTCTGTTGCTATATAAATTACTAATATGCTAACAATACTCATTTGATGATATAATATGTTAGTAATATTATTGATATCATGCACTATGTTGATTGATAAGAGACTTAAAATTGATAAACAAGTTAATTGGATGTCATCATCAATATGGGTTGAAACATAAATTTTAGTTTTTAATTTTTTAAAAAATATTTTTTTAAAATTTAGAAAAAAATATGTTTTTAAAAAAATTTTGGGAAATTTCGGTCAAATTTCGGGAAATTTCAGATTTCGGACGAAATTTCGATAGAAATTTTGAAAAAAAATATTGCATGTGAAATTTCGCTTCGAGGTGTCCCGAAACCCGAAATTTCGAAAATTATGGGGACATTTAAAACAACGGTTGCAGGTGGTTTAAGAAGATGATGATTACTAAAGACGCAGAACTGGCCGCCCTTTTAAATGGACTTAAGTTGGCTAAAAGTATAGTGATATGTTTTGTTGTTTGTTATATGGATTCGATGTTAACACATAACCCGGTGAACAAAATAATAGAACCAATCAATGATGAACAGAAGAAGATTCTGATGAACGTGTAGGAGGAGATTAGTTTAATAAAGTAAATGTATTGTTAAACATGTGCTTAGAGAAGGTAATCGAGTTGCAGATGCCTTGGCAAAAATGAGTGTTAGAGGTGTCTGAATACACCAAACAGGAGTATCCTAAAAAAAAAAAAAAAAAAAACTGCAGGATTACTAGAATGAACCTAATCTCCTCAACTGGACCGTAGTATCCTTTAAATGGACCGTAGTTTCTCATCTGAAGGATACTCTCATCTGGTGTATTCAGATTCATCCTTAGCACCCATTTTTGCCTAGGTGTCCGCAACTCAATTACCCTCTCTAAGCAAATGTTTAACAATACATTGCTTCATGAACCTAATCTCCTCCCACCCATTCATCAAAATCTTATTCTGTTCCTCATTGATTGGTTCTTTTATCTTGTTCACCACGTTATGCACTAACATCGAATCTACATAAAAAAACAACAAAACATATCCCCATTCTTTTAGCTAATTTAAGTCCATTTGAAAGGGCGATCAGTTCTGCTTGTTCAATAGTAATCATCTTCTTAAACCGCTCGCAACAGGCTTCCTCCCATTCCCCGGAATTTTTATGGAGGATAGGACCAAAGCCACAAATTTTCTTTTTATCCATCACACAACCATCAAAATGATTGATATGAGATATCACATCATCATCATCTTCCCACCAATTTACGCAACGGACTTCAATCATTCTGAATGCATGCACACATATAACAGAATTTACTGCATCCTAGAAATACATATGTCATCTTTGCACAATGAAATATATTAGGATAGGATGGAAATGAGGAATTCCATTGGGCCAAGAGATATGTTACTTGGATAATTATTTTTCAGCCATTTCAGCTACTTCAACGACTCATTTGATTTTGGCACAGCTAAAGATGTGTCCTTCGACTCATGAAGTTTTGCCAAGAACTTTTTTACAGTAGAGAAAACCCCCTCCAAATTACTTGTCAAATCCAACAAACTTCTAACAAAATTCTATAGCATAATTAAATATTAAATTTCAGTATGACTGAAGTCCGATGATTGTTAGACAAACTAATCTGATGTACATAAATGCAGAAACCTAAATGAAATACTCGTATTTGACATTATTCTACTCATTCACAATAACTTGATATTTAGAAATTAATTAGTCAAGCTCTTTATCCCGTTTCATCAGTTGTTGTTTCCTTTCTCTATGAGGCGCTTCAAAAGATCATCTCTTGATAACAAGGGCACCTGATTTGGTTTGCCATTGTGGAAGTGCAGTTTATCGGTGAAACAGGTAGCACAATTCCAGTCATTGCAGGTTAAGGAGAGCGGAATGTTTTGGTGTTGGTCAATTCTTCCACATAATTTAGAAATATTAAAGGCAAGAAATAACAAAGTGTTATTGAAGAATTAGTGAATATGCCAAGTGTTCTATGCAGGATTACTAGAATAACTGCTCGTTTCTCAAAGACGGTGTTGGTCCAACACCAAAACATTCCGCTCTCATTAACCTGCCATGACTGGAATCGTGCTTCGTATTTCACCGATTGACTACACTTCCACAATGGCAAGCCAAATCAGGTGCCCTTGTTATCAAGAGATGAGCTGTTGAAGCGCCTTGCAGAGATGAAACAACAGCGGATCAAACGGGGAAAAAAGCTTGACCAATTAATTTCTAAATATCAAGTTGTTGTGCAAGAGTAGAATAATTTCAAACACAAGTATTTCTTTCAGGTTTCTGTATTTATATACATTATATTGGTTTGTCTAACAATCCTCAGGCTTCGGTCATACTGAAAATTAATACTCCCTCTGTCCCATTTGAAGTGGCTCAAAACTTTTGGGCAAGGTATTTTATATGGAGATGATTAATATATGATGTAGGGGTAGGTTAGTGTTTAAAGTAAGAGTAAATTAGGAAGTGATGTGATGTGATTGTAATGAGTTTAAATTTTTTTATTAATTTATTTATGTATGATGTGATGGTTGTGGGTTTAAATTTATTAATGGTATTGGATTTGAAATTAGAATGCATTTATTTATTGATATGATGTGATAGGTAGGTTGGTGATTAAATATTTACTTATTTCCTAAAAAGGAAATTAGACAAAGTGTTGGGACGGATGAAAAAGGAAAGTGAGACACTTCAAATAGAACAGAGGCTGTATTTAATTATACTATTGAATTTTGTCAGAAATTTGTCGGATTTGGCAAGTAATTTGGAGGGGGCTTCCTCTACCGCAATAAAATTCTTTGCATAACTTGATGAGTCAAAGGACACATCTTTAGCTGTGCAAAAACTCAAAGCACTCCTTGAAGTTGGTCAAATGACTAAAAAACAATTATCTTAGGTAACTTATCTCCTGGCCCAAAGAAATTCCTTATTTCCATTCCATCCCAGTTTATTTCAATTTGCAGATATGACATATGTATTTCTAGGATGCGATAAAATTTGTTACGTGTGCATGCATTCAGAAATATTAAAGTGCGCCGCTTTAAGCGGCGAGAAGATGATGATGATGTGATATCTCATATCATTCATTCTGATGGTTGTGTGATGGATAAAAATAAAATGTGTGGCTGTCCACCATAAAAAAAAATAATAAAATTGAGGAATATGAGGAAGCCTGTTGCGGGTGGATAAAAAAGATGATGACTATTGAGAAGCAGAACTGACCACCCTTTTAAATGGACTTAAATTGGCTAAAAATATGGAGATATGTTTTGTTGTTTGTTATATGGATTTGATGTTAGCGCATAACTCGGCGAACAAAATAAACAACCCATCAATGAAGAACAGAACAAGATTCCGATGAACGTGTGGGAGGAGATTAGGTTCATGAAGCAATGTATTGTTAAACATGTGCTTAGAGAGAGTAATCAAGTAGCGGACGCCTTGGAAAAAATGGGTGCTCTGGGTGAATCTGAATACACCAGATGGGAGTATCATGAAGACGAGAAGCTACAGTCCCTTCAGCAACTCATCTGGAGGGACCGTAGTTTCTCATATGGATTATACTCTCATCCGGTGTATTCAGATTCACCCTTAGCAACCATTTTTGCCAAGGTGTCCGCAACTCAATTACCATCTCTAAGCAAATGTTTAACAATATATTGCTTCATTAACCTCATATCCTCCCACCTATTCATCAAGATTTAGCAAATGTTTAACAATACATTGCTTCATTAACCTAATATCCTCCCACCCATTCATCAGAATCTTGTTCTGTTCCTCATTGATTGGTTCTTTTATCTTGTTCATCATGTTATGCACTAACATCGAATCTATATAGAAAAAAACAAAACACATCCCCATTCTTTTAGCTAATTTAAGTCCATTTAAAAGGGCGATCAGTTCTGCTGTAACACCTCGGTTTTTGGTCAACCAGGTCGGGATGTCACCGCCACACCTCCCTAGCAAGACACGGTTTCTCCGAGCTTACTAAAGAGATGCAAGGCTAGGTATTGCAGTATTTAAAATATTTAAAACAATTAAAATAGCCCATACAATATGAATTCAAAAATAATATTATAATGCAGCGGAAAAATAATATCTAAGTATAAGTGTTATAGCGGAATATGTAAATAGGGCCAACACGGCCAAAACACGGGTTAAACAGACCCGTTCATACTATAGTCTAATGCAAAATTTAAAAGTAAAGTGTTCCCAAAAATCCCATGCATGTACGTGCTCAAGTATAATCCACATGCTCTGTAGGAAAAAGAAAGAAATGGTTTTGGGTCAGCACAACTTGCTGAGTAAGTTAACACATACATGATCGTGAGGTTTCAAAGCCATTAATTAATATTTAAAAAAAGCATGATAATAAATCATAAATAATTTAATTTAATTAACTAAGTAACTTGCATAATGAATTCATGGATTCTAACTAATACTAAGACATTTAGCATAATTTAAATGAAAGCCATAATTAATTTAAATAAAGCACTAAATAATTTAAATTGACCATAAATAAATATTTTTAATTATCCCCATTACACCCAAAATTTAGTATTTCAAGTATTTCACGATTGCATCGCAATCTCGTCAAGTTTAGCCGGTAGCCCGACGACCGCAGCCGTATCCGCCATACCCAGTACCACTCCGGAGCCTCGGGAAACCCATATGGATATTCTCGAGAGTGTAGGCCATATATCTCATGCCTTTTTGGCAACTTATCTCAAATTTCGCGCGGGGTCACCATCGTCAATAAAGGCACGAAGTGAATCGTTAGGAGGGCACCCTGCAGAGCACTCACCCCCTAATTTTAATTGATCAAGTTTGTAAGGGGATTTTTCAAAAATTCTGATTCCATGTATTTATTTCAAAAAGAGATTTCTACTCGTTTAAACCTTAAAGGCTAATTTCACCGTTTCAACAAGATTTTCAAGATTTGACTTTGTCAAAACCACTGTTTACTCCAAAATTAACTAAAAATCCATTTTAAGTCCTAAAATTCTGATATTTGACCAGTGACTTGAAAACACAGATACGAACAAGTTTCATGTTTTAAGTTTTTTTTATCCGAGTTACGAAAATAAGTCAAAAACGTAGATTTTCATCAGGATATTACTCTGTCCGAATTACTACACAGCAGTTTCAAAATTTCGAGATCTACCCTGGCAAACTAACTCCAAATTTGATGAAATTTAATAGGAAGATACTTAGGAAATATATCTACAAGTTTCATGTTCAATAAAAGTTCTAATTCAATCTAGATCTATTGTCAAAAACGCCTACAAGTTCGGACTAAAGTTCTGTCAAGATTTCAAGATCTAAATTTAGAACATTCCGTTTGGAGTCGATTTCAGATATCAAAACTTAATGAAAAATTATGAAATTTTTACACAAGGGAGATCTATGTCTTAGGAATGTTTTTAGTGTTTTAAGTTTTCTCGTTCGATTAGTTTTATGGGTTCGGAAAAATCGTGCAAAAACACTGCGCTGTAGAGATTTTCGTTGCGACAGATTTTAAGTTCTTGAGTTAAATCTTTAGATTAGGTGTATTTTAAATTCTCCCAAAACCACGTAGGCGTTAACTTACAGATTTATGGTTGTTCCGGCTCGTCGATTCGAAGGCGTGGCTTCCAGTCCACTGTTTGTCTCCTTGATTCAACGGGTTCTTCGTTCTAGATCCGTATCGGGGTGTAGAATGGCAAAAGGATGAAGTTAGGATTCATTTTCGAATCAAGAATGGAAAAGAATCGGATCAGAGCTTACCACAACGACAAGGCCTCCGGAATTTCGTCCAAGTCAGCCTCCTCCCTTGCCTTCGTCCAAGTCTGCCCTAGTAAGCCTTGAGCCGTAAGGTGAGCAACCGAAGTCGAAAAATCCGGATTCGGGCGAGAAAATCTCGCATGGGGTGTTACTGCCCGACGGCACGGGCTTGGCGCACCGTTTAGGGGTAAACCCGCGCGGTCACCGCCTCGACTTCGGTCCGGGCGGGTCGTGCGATCCGTCGAGCCTTTCCTCCTCTCTTACGGACTTCTATCCCTCTATGTTCTCGGATTCCGATTTCCGGGCTATTTTCGGACTCCAATTTCCTATCTAAAATTTTACTCGGGTCTAGATTTAATATTGGCCTCGAATTCTCGAGTTCATTGACGTCGGGTTCCCGTGTACAATTTATTTGGTTAAATTATCTTTGGCTTTACGGGTATTGGAAAGTTAATTCCTTCTTAAATTAAATTCCATTTCTCATTTCCTTATCTATGTAATATGTTTATTTATTTTCTATATTTATTTATTGTTATTTTTTTATTTATTATTTATATATTTATTTTATTTTATTTATTTATTTATTTTATGTTGCAAAATTCTCGGTATTACAATCTACCCTCCTTAAGAATCAACTTCGTCCTCAAAGTTGTGTTTCGGCTTTTCTCGTGTTAAGAACGAATCCTTTTGTTTATTTTATTATTTTGTGACTGAACTTAGAATTAAAACTTCTAAGCTGCCTACGTACCCTGTGAAGAGATCAAGCCATAACGTATTTCAAAACAATTTGAATTTCTTTGTTTACGAAAATGTACGGAAAATACACGGTATGTCTCCCCCTTAAGATTACAGTCATGTCCCCATAACTGTGTCGGTGTCGGTTTGGAACAGTGTCGGGTAGCGTTCTCTCATGTTTGATTCTAACTCCCATGTTGCTGTTTCGCTTTCATGGTTCGACCAAAGAACCTTGACCATCTTGACGGTTTTATTCCTCGTCACTCGCTCCTTAACGTCTAGAATCCGCACTGGGACTTCTTCATAAGTCAAATCCTCATCGAGTTCGACTACTTCCAGTTGAAGTACATGTGTCGGGTCTGGCACATATTTCTTTAGTTGTGAGACATGGAAGACATTATGAACTCGATCTAATTGTGGCGGTAAAGCCAGTCAGTAGGCCAAATTTCCGACTCGTTCTAGAATTTCATAAGGTCCTATGTATCGAGGACTCAACTTCCCTCGCTTGCCAAAGCACATCACCCCCTTCATGGGTGATATTTTTAGCATGACCCTATCTCCCACTTGAAATTCTAGGTCTCGTCGTCTCACGTCAGCATAACCCTTCTGACGGTCTTGAGCGGCTTTCATTTTCCCTTGAATCACCACTTTTGTCCATACAACGCCTCGAAAGGTGCCATGCAAATGCTAGCATGGTAGCTATTGTTATAGGAAAACTCAATTAAGGGTAAATGAGTTTCCCAATTTCCCATAAACTCCAACACACATGCTCTCAGCATGTCTTCTAGTGTTTGGATCGTTCTCTCGGTTTGTCCATCCGTCATCGGGTGGAATGCCGTGCTCATTTTGATTTGAGTACCTAGAGATTTTTGTAACTCCGTCCAAAAATGAGAGACAAATATACTGCCTCTGTCAGAAATGATGTCGTGTGGTACTCCATGTCGTCGTACCACATTATCAATGTAGGCTCGGGCCAATTGATCCATAGTCCACGTGCCCTTCATCGGGATAAATATGGCCGTCTTCTTAGCCTATCCACAATCACCCAAATCTTGTTCATGCCTTTAGGTGATCGTGGTAATCCCGAGACAAAGTCCATCGAGATGCTATCCCACTTCCAACTTGGAATCTCTAGTGGCTGCATCAGTCCTAAGGGTTTATGTCTCACTGCCTTAACCCTTTGGCAGGTGAGGCATTTTGCCATGAAGTCTGCCACTTCATTTTTCATTCCCGGCCACCATTAGATCTTCTTCAGATCCTTATAAAGTTTGTCGCCCGTAAAGATAATGTCTCCATATCTTTAGAGCGAAAATGACCGCTGCCAACTCCAGGTCGTGTGTCGGATAATTTTCCTCGTGAGGTTTCAGTTGGCGTGATGCATATGCAACGACCCTCGAGTCTTGCATCAAGACACAACCTAAACCTTCCTTCGAAGCATCGCTGTAAACTTCGAAGTCACCATTCTCTGATGGTAGCGTCAATACGGGTGTGGTTGTGAGTCGTTTCTTTAGCTCTTGAAATGCAGCCTCACACGCTTCCGTCCACTCGTAATTTACTCCCTTCTTCAGTAGCTGGGGTAGAGGACGTGCGATTTTTGAAAAATCCTTCACGAACCGTCTATAGTACCCGGCTAATCCAAGGAAACGCCTTATCTCAGTTGGGCTCTTTGGCGCTGCCCACTCTGTCACGGCAGAAACTTTTGCCGGATCCACTGAAACTCTATCAGCGGATACTATGTGTCCAAGAAATGCTACCTCCTTCAACCAAAAATTGCATTTGGACAATTTGCCGTATAGTTGATTCTTTCCCAAGGTCCCTATCACTTGGTGCAAGTGTTGGGCATGCTCTTCCTCGCTCTTCGAGTAGATCAGGATGTCATCAATGAACACCACTACGCACTGATCTAACAACTCTCGAAACACATTGTTCATGAGGTTCATGAACATTGCTGGAGCATTTGTTAGCCCGAAGCATATCACTGTGAACTCGTAGTGGCCATATCGAGTTCGAAACGCCGTCTTCGGAATGTCTTTCTCGGCGATTCTCAACTGGTGATACCCAGATCGTAAGTCGATCTTCGAGAATACTGAAGCTCCCTTCAGTTGATCAAACAGATCCTCAATTCTCGGCAGAGGGTACTTATTCTTGATGATCACTTGGTTTAACCCCCAATAATCTATACAAAGACGTAATCCTCCGTCTTTCTTCTTAACAAATAAAACCGGTGCTCCCCATGGGGAAGTACTCGGTCTTATGCATCGGTCTTATGTATCCTTTCTGCAGTAACTCCTCGAGTTGTTTCTTTAACTCCTTCATTTCCAGTGGTGCCATCCGGTACAGAGCTTTTGAGACAGGCTCGGTTACCGGAATGCGATCTATCGTGAATTCAAGATCTCGCTCAGGTGGCATGCTCGGAATGTCTTCGGGAAACACATCCGGGTATTCTCTTACCACTGGAATGCTGTCAACCTTGTTCTCTTCTGCCTCAAGGTTGTGAACGTAGCACGCATATAGTTCATACCCCTTACGCATCAAGTTACTTAGTTTGAGGGCACTAACTGTAACACCCCGGTTTTTGGTCACCCAGGTCGGGATGTCACCGCCACACCTCCCTAGTAAGACACGGTTTCTCCGGCTTACTAAAGAGATGCAAGGCTAGGTATTTCAGTATTTAAAAGCTTTGAAAACATTTGCAAATAGCCCATACAATATAATCTCGAAAATAATAATATCATAGCGCAGCGGAAAAAGTATTTAAGTATAATATTGCAGCAGAAATATAAATACGACCAACATGGTCAAAACACAGGTTAAACAGGCCCGTTTATTCTAATGTCTAATGCAAGAATTTAAATAATAAAGTTTGCCAAAAATATGGTTCCCCCAAAATGAACGTGCTCATGATCATTCCACATACTCTGTAAGGAAAAAGGAAATAGAATGGTTTGGTCAGCACAACTTGCTGAGTAAGTTAACACATGCATGATCGTAGGGTTTAAAAGCCATTAATTTAATATTACATAAAAGCATGATAATATCCATGAATAATTTAATAATGAAGCCATAATTAATTTAAATAAAGCATTTAATAATTTAAAGAACAACAATTATTAAGGGTTAACTATCCCCATTACTCCCAAGAACAATATAGCAATTATTTCACGATTGCATCGCAATCTCGTCAATTTAGCCGGAAACCGGCGGCCGCAGCCGTATCTGCCATAGCCAGTACCACTCCGGAGCCTCGAGAAACCCATAAGGATATTCACGAGAGTGTAGGCCATATATCTCATGCCGTTTTGGCAACATATCTCAAATATTTCGCGCGGGGTCACCATCGTCCATATAGGCACGAAGTGAATCGTTAGGAGGGCACCCTGCAGAGCACTCACCCCCTAATTTTAACGATCAAGTTCGTAAAGGGGATTTCCTAAATTTCCAGATTTCATATAATTATTTCAAAGAGTCTTCTACTCGTTTAAACCTTAAAGGCTAGTTTCATCGTTTCAACAATATTTCAAGATTTGACTCGGTCAACCACAGTTTACTCAAAATTTCAGTAAAAATCGAGTTTAATTTCAAAAATTCTGAAATTTCACCACTGACTCAGAAACATCGAGATGAACAACTTTTGTGTTTCAACTTTTTCAATCCAAGTTACCGAAATAGGTCAAAATCATCAATTTTCGTCATAATCTAAATCTGTCCGAGATTCGTATACAGCTGTTCAAGATTATCAAGATCTAACATAGCAAATCAACTCCAAATTTAATGAAATTTTACAGAGATCATCTTAAGACATTTATCTACAACTTTCATGTTCGGCCAAAGATCTAAATCGGTCTGGAACCTATGTCAAAAACATGATCAAGATCGGACCTAAGTTCTGTCAAGAATTTCAAGATCCAATTTCAAGCAGTTCGGTTTCGGTTGGTTTTCACATATCAAATCATCTCTAAAAATTCTGAACATTTTACAGTAGATAGATCTAAGCCTTAGGAACGTTTTTCATGTTTTAAGTTTTTCCATTTGAAGTCGTTTTAAGGTTCGGAAAAATTCGTCAAAACTGTTGCGCCGGTAGAAAACATTCAATGACAGATTTACGCAAGATTCGATTCAAGCTTTTAGGTTTCGTGTTTTAATTACTCCCAAAACCATGTAAGTATTAACTTACAGATTTGTAGATATCCGGGATTGTCTATTTCGAAGGCGTGGCTTCCAGTCCTCCCTCTATCCTCTCCGTTCGTCGGGTTCTACGTTCTAGATCTGATTCGGGGCGTAGAAAGAAAAATAAGAAGATTAGGATTCGTTTTTGAATCAAACGTAAGAGACGAATGGATCGGAACTTAGCACGACGTCTAGGAGACTCTGATTTTTGTCCAAATCAGTCTCGCCTTGGTCTCGTGCCTCCGACGACTCCGGAATTAGGGTTTTCGGACGTATAGAGAGTTGTAGGTTTTTGGAAAAGTATTCGGAGCTTTTAGGAGGGCTTATTTATAGTTAAACAAGCCCTAGGGATGCCCAAGGTCTGCCCTAGGAGTCTTGAGCCGAATGGTGTTCAACCGAAGTCGGAAAATCCGGATTCGGGCGAGAAAATCTCACACGGGCGAATCTGTCCGACGGCGCGACCGTGGCGCGCCCATCCCTCTTTGACCGCGCGGCCACCGCGCCAAGCTCGTCTGGACTTCGGTCCGGGTGGGTCGTGCGATCCGTCGTGCTTTTCCTCATCTCTTTCGGATTTCTATCCCTCTATGCTCCCGAATTCTGAGTTCCGGGGTATCTCCGGGTTTCTACTTTCTCTCTAAATTTTTGCTCGGGTCTAATTGGATGTTGGACTCGAATTCTCGAGTTCATTGGTGTCGGGTTTCGGTGTACAATTTACTTATCCTTAATCAATTCTTTTTATTGAATTAAATTCATTTAATTCATTTTTAAGTAAAATCTCATTTCTCATTTCCTTATCCTTATTTATTTATTTATTTATGGTATTTATTGTATTTATTGTTTATTTATTTAATTATTGTTTTATTTTATGTTGGAAAATTCTCGGCTATTACAGTCTACCCTCCTTAAAAATCAACTTCGTCCTCGAAGTTGTGTTTCGGCCTTTCTCTTGCTAAGGTCTTTTGTTTGTTTTGTTATTTTGTGACTGAACTTAGAATTAAAACTTCTAAGCTGCCTACGTACCCTGTGAAGGGATCAAACCATAACGTAGTTCAAAAGTTTACAAAAATGCACGAAAAATAGATGGTAAAAATAGGTGGTATGACATCCTCTCCCCCTTAAGACTGCAGTTATGTCCCCATAACTGTGTCGGTATCGGTTTGGAACAATGTCGGGTAGCGTTCTCTCATGTCGGATTCTACTTCCCAAGTTACCGTCTCACTCTCGTGGTTCGACCATAAAACCTTGATCATTTTGATGGTTTTGTTCCTCGTTACTCGTTCCTTAGTGTCGAGAATACGCACTAGGACTTCTTCATAAGTCAAATCTTCATCGAGCTCAATTATCTCCGGTTGAAGTACATGTGTCGGGTCCGGCACATACTTCTTTAGTTGTGAGACGTGGAAGACATTATGAACTCGATCTAATTGCGGCGGTAAAGCCAGTCGGTAGGCTAAATTCCCGACTCGTTCTAGAATCTCGTAAGGTCCTATGTATCGAGTACTCAACTTTCCTCGCTTGCCAAAGCGCATCACCCCCTTCATGGGTGATATCTTTAGCATGACCCTATCTGCCACTTGAAATTCTAGGTCTCGTCGTCTCACGTCCGCGTAACTCTTTTGACGGTCTTGAGCGGCTTTCATTTTCCCTTGAATCACTTTGATTTGTTGAACCATGTCTTCGATAAGTTGTGGTCCCACTACCACCGACTTATCGTTTTCTTCCCAGCTCAACGGGCTTCGGCACTTTCGTCCATACAACGCCTCGAATGGTGCCATGCCAATGCTAGCATGGTAGCTATTATTATAAGAGAATTCAATTAAGGGTAAATGGGATTCCCAATTTCCCTTAAATTCCAACACGCATGCTCTCAGCATGTCTTCTAGTGTTTGGATTGTTTTCTCGGTTTGACCATCCGTCATTGGGTGGAATGCGGTGCTCATTTTGATTTGAGTACCGAGAGTTTTTTGTAACTCCGTCCAAAAGTGAGAGACAAATCTACTGTCTCTATCGGAAATGATGTCATGTGGCACTCTATGTCGTCGTACCACATTATCAACGTAGGCTCGGGCCAATTGGTCCATAGTCCACGTGTCCTTCATCGGGATAAATATGGTTGTCTTCGTTAGCCTATCCACAATCACCCAAATCTTGTTCATGCCTTTAGGTGATCGGGGTAATCCCGAGACAAAGTCCATCGAGATGCTATCCCACTTCCAACTCGGAATCTCTAGTGGTTGCATCAATCCTAAGGGTTTATGTCGCACTGCCTTAACCTTTTGGCAGGTGAGACATTTCGCCACGAATTCTGCCACTTCCTTCTTCATTCCCGGCTACCAATAGATCTTCTTAAGATCTTTGTAAAGTTTGTCGCCTCCGGGATGCACTGAATATGGCGTGTTGTGCCATTCCTCCATCAACCTCCGCTTTAACTCGTCACATTTAAGGGGCATGCACCATCTCCTTTTGAAACGAATGCTTCCATCCTCATGGACAGCAAATCCTATTGCCTTCCCTTCGGCAATATACCCCCTTATCTTCTCGAGTTTCGCATCGCCCGGTTGGGCGAGCTTAATCTCGTCCACTATTGGAGTTTCTACGACCATGGCGTTGATCGTTTCACTCACTGTGCCCGGATGCACAAGTTCTAACTTCAATCTTGCTAACTCCATGTACAATGCCGGCGGAATTACCAACGAGTTTGTCACGTGTTGGGTTTTCCGGCTTAGGGCATCGGCTACCACATTCGCCTTCCCCTCGTGGTATGCTATCTCTAAATCGTAGTCTTTAATAAGTTCCAACCACCTTCGCTGTCTCAAATTCAACTCCTTCTGAGAGAATATATATTTCAAGCTCTTGTGGTCGGTGAACATTCGACACTTCCGCCCATAAAGGTAATGTCTCCATATCTTTAGAGCGAAAACGACCGCTGCCAACTCCAGGTCATGTGTCGGATAATTCTCCTCGTGAGGTTTTAGTTGGCGTGATGCATACGCTACGACTCTCGAGTCTTGCATCAAAACACAACCTAAACCTTCCTTCGAAGCATCGCTGTAAACTTCGAAGTCACCATTCTCCGATGGTAGTGTTAATACGGGTGTGGTTGTGAGTCGTTTCTTCAGCTCTTGAAACGCTGTCTCACAAGCCTCTGTCCACACGTATTTTACTCCCTTCTTAAGTACCTGGGTCAAAGGTCGTGCGATTTTAGAAAAATCCTTCACGAACCGTTTATAGTACCCGGCTAAGCCGAGGAAACTCCTTATCTCGGTTTGGCTCTTGGGAGTTGCCCACTCAGTTACGGCAGAGACTTTTGCCGGATCCACTGAAACTCCATCAGCGGATACTATATGTCCAAGAAATGCTACCTCCTTCAACCAAAAATCGCATTTGGACAATTTTCCGTATAGCTGATTCTTTCGCAAGGTCCCTAACACTTGGTGCAAGTGCTGGGCATGCTCCTCCTCGTTTTTCGAGTAGATCAGGATGTCATCAATGAACACCACTACGCACTGATCTAACAGCTCTCGAAATACATTGTTCATGAGGTTCATGAACATTGCCGGAGCATTTGTTAACCCAAAGGATAACACTGTGAACTCGTAGTGATCATATCGAGTTCGAAACGCCGTCTTCGGAATGTCTTTCTCGGCAATTCTCAACTGGTGGTACCCAGATCGTAAGTCGATCTTCGAGAATACTGAAGCTCCCTTCAGTTGATCAAATAGATCCTCTATTCTCGGCAGAGGGTATTTATTTTTGATGGTCACTTGGTTTAGTCCTCGGTAATCTATGCAAAGACGTAGTCCTCCGTCTTTCTTCTTAACGAATAAAACCGATGCTCCCCAGGGGGAAGTACTCGGCCTTATATACCCCTTTCCTAACAGCTCCTCGAGTTGGTCTTTTAACTCCTTCATTTCCAGTGGTGGCTTTTGAGACAGGCTCTGTGCCCGGAATGAGATCTATCGTGAACTCAAGATCTCTCTCACGTGGCATTCCCGGGATGTCTTCAGGAAACACATCCGGGTACTCTCTTACCACTGGTATGCTATCAACCTTGTTCTCTTCCGCCTCAAGGTTGTGCACGTAGCACGCATATAGCTCATACCACTTACGCATCAAGTTACTTAGTTTAAGTGCACTAACGATTTTGTTACTTTTCTTAGGGGGCTGAGAGTAAAAGATAACTCTCTTTCCCCTACTTTTTGACAAGGTGATCTTTTGCTTTCGGCATTCGATCACCGCCTTATACTAGGATAACCAATCCATCCCCAGTATGATGTCAAAGTCTCTTAAGTTAAATTCTACTAAGTTCGCGAAGAATTCTACGTTCTTTATCACTATAGAATTCTACTTCTCCAGAAGGCAATTGAATTCCTAAGCTAATTCTCTCGCACTTAGGTAGATCTAACTCAGGCACTATCCTTGATGCTATAATCGAGCAACTAGCTCCAGAATCAAATAGAATTCTAAGGGGTGCATTCAAAACGTGAAATGTACCTGCCATCACTTCTCCTTGCGCAGGCACGTCCGCTTGGTTAACCACATTGAGCCTCCCCACAGGGCGTCCTTGGTTGCCCTGCTGATTCGCATTCTGCTGCTGGTTTTGCTGTTGGTTTTGATTCTGCGGGGGCGGAGGTCGTTGGTTCTGGTTCTGATTCGGCGGCCTAAATTGGTTTTGAGGGGGTCTATACCCCTGGTTATTTCCGTTCCGCCCGTTTTGGTTCTGAGGCTATTCCTGCCCCGTGACCAGGTCTTCCCTTTTAGTTATGTTTTCGAGCCTAGTTCGGCATTCCCGACGTATGTGACCCATTCGACCACATCGGAAGCAGGCGCCCTGTTGAGGGCATCCCCTCGTCATATGGGGAAGTCCACACCTTGGGCAGGGTGGTACGGGTTCTTCTTGGTTAAACCTTCTCCCATTATTGTGTTGTGGAGGCCTATTCGACCCTCTCCGCTGTTCGTTCCTTCCGGTGTTGTTCTCGCTTCTCGAGTCCCGGTTCCTCTTGTCTTGGGGACCCCTGCTGGACTCCCCACTCACCCTTCTCTTCAGTTGTTGCACACGCACTACCGCCACAGCGCGGTCATACACAGCTTGCAGGTCGGGGTAGTGTACCCCCGCGATCACCTCGCGATCAGACAGGTTCAGTCCCATCTCGAACTTTTGAGCCTTCTCCGCATCAGTGGGTACGAGTCTTGGTGCGAACCTCACCAGCTCCTTGAATCGTGTGTAGTACTCTTGTACGGTTTGGCCTCCTTGCTTCAGTGACAGGAATTCTTCGTACATGGCAGCTTTAGTACTTAAGGGATAGAATCGATCCCTGAGTAGTTCCATCATCTCCATCCACGAGTAGGGCTTGTCATCTTCAGTCAGCTTAGCTTGAGTCGCCTGCCACCAGTCGTCCGCTTCGCCTCCCAAGTAGTACGAAGCGACATGCACCCTTTCTCCTTCCGGACATTTGACTGCTCCCAGCAGTTTGTCGAAGGTCCGGATCCATTCCTCCAGTTTGGCTGGATCCTCCTCACCAGCATAGTGGGGTGGCTGGTAGGGATTCACCATAGCCAGATAGTTAGGGCGAGCTTGGGGCGGAGGTACCGCCGCAGCTTGGCCCTGGTTGACTTGCGCGTTTCCTAGCGCAATCAAAACCTCCTCTATCGTCCGAAGACGATCGCCCACATTGTTCGGTGCGGGGGCGTCCTGCGGGGGTTGTTCCTCTACAGGTTGGGCCGGTTCCGTGACATTTGGAGGTATTTCGGTAGGTGTTTCAGTGGTGGTTTGGGGAGCGGGTTGAGTTCTTCCCCTTCCTCTTCCTCTGGGTGCCATTCTGGTACAAATAGGGTGGATTAGGACTTGTGAATTTAACATATAGTCTAAGCAATTTCTATAAATGTATATGTGTTTTTGTAATTTAGCACGTGGTGCTCGATCGAACTAAGAAGCGCCGTACGCCTCGGGGTTTTATTTTAATTTGTTTCATTTCGAAATATTTTTTTTTCCGATTTATTATAAGTAAATCGGGCATTTTATTTTCTCAAAAGAAATTTTAGTACAAAGGTAGAAATATTTCCCTAGCAAAATAGTATCTAAAAATAGAATCTCTAGCGTCTCAAGACGTCCTCCGGTGGGGTAGCAGGATCCTCCTCCGGGTCTTCCTCCTCCGAACTTGGCGGCAGTAGATCGTCAAAGATAGTGTTCAAGTCTTGCCCATGGGCATCGATGTGTTCCTTCAGTATTAGGTTTTGTGTAGTGAGGGTTTGGACTTGGCGTTCGAGTTGGTATATGCGGTGGTGATCCGCCTCTCTCAAGTTGCCCATGTGGTGCAAATTGGCCTCCAATTGAGCCATACGGTATTTCATTGGTTCTATGGTTTGATGGGAATCAAGGTGAACGTTCATCATCTTGATCATCAACTGCATCATGTCCAGACTAGCCATCTAGCGCAAGCAAGAGATCTAAGTTAATTTTCGCCAAGATTCTAGGATAAACTTCACCAAGATTCTAAGTTCAAATTTTGCCAAGATTCTAAATTCAATTCGCCAAGATTCTAAGTTCAAATTCGCCAAGATTCTAAGTTCAAATTCGCCAAGATTCTAAGTTCATAGAAGAGATGCAATATGCAAATGCAAATGATGATTCCCCCCCCCCCCCCCCCCGAAAATAATTTAATGCACTATGTATATATATTTTTTTTCCTTGGGTTTTAAAATAAAAATTTCTCCATGGAAATAATACTTTAAAATTTGAAGTAATAGTCAAAACATTAATAATAGTTTAAAAATAATAATGGTTTAAAAATAATAGTTAAAAAATAGTCGGGCTCTGATACCAACTTGTAACACCCCGGTTTTTGGTCACCCAGGTCGGGATGTCACCGCCACACCTCCCTAGTAAGACACGGTTTCTCCGGCTTACTAAAGAGATGCAAGGCTAGGTATTTCAGTATTTAAAAGCTTTGAAAACATTTGCAAACAGCCCATACAATATAATCTCGAAAATAATAATATCATAGCGCAGCGGAAAAAGTATTTAAGTATAATATTGCAGCGGAAATATAAATACGACCAACATGGTCAAAACACGGGTTAAACAGGCCCGTTTATTCTAACGTCTAATGCAAGAATTTAAATAATAAAGTTTGCCAAAAATATGGTTCCCCCAAAATGAACGTGCTCATGATCATTCCACATACTCTGTAAGAAAAAAGGAAATAGAATGGTTTGGTCAGCACAACTTGCTGAGTAAGTTAACACATGCATGATCGTAGGGTTTAAAAGCCATTAATTTAATATTACATAAAAGCATGATAATATCCATGAATAATTTAAATGAAGCCATAATTAATTTAAATAAAGTATTTAATAATTTAAAGAACAACAATTATTAAGGTTTAACTATCCCCATTACTCCCAAGAACAATATAGCAAGTATTTCACGATTGCATCGCAATCTCGTCAATTTAGCCGGAAACCGGCGGCCGCAGCCGTATCTGCCATACCCAGTACCACTCCGGAGCCTCGAGAAACCCATAAAGATATTGACGAGAGTGTAGGCCATATATCTCATGCCGTTCTGGCAACATATCTCAAATATTTCGCGCGGGGTCACCATCGTCCATATAGGCACGAAGTGAATCGTTAGGAGGGCACCCTGCAGAGCACTCACCCCCTAATTTTAACGATCAAGTTCGTAAAGGGGATTTCCTAAATTTCCAGATTTCATATAATTATTTCAAAGAGTCTTCTACTCGTTTAAACCTTAAAGGCTAGTTTCATCGTTTCAACAATATTTCAAGATTTGACTCGGTCAACCATAGTTTACTCAAAATTTCAGTAAAAATCGAGTTTAATTCCAAAAATTCTAAAATTTCACCACTGACTCAGAAACATCGAGATGAACAACTTTCATGTTTCAACTTTTTCAATCCGAGTTACCGAAATAGGTCAAAATCATCAATTTTCGTCATAACCTAAATCTGTCCGAGATTCGTATACAGCAGTTCAAGATTATCAAGATCTATCATAGAAAATCAACTCCAAATTTAATGAAATTTTACAGAGATCATCTTAAGACATTTATCTACAACTTTCATGTTCGGCCAAAGATCTAAATCGGTCTGGAACCTATGTCAAAAACATGATCAAGTCGGACCTAAGTTCTGTCAAGAATTTCAAGATCCAATTTCAAGCAGTTCGGTTTCGGTTGGTTTTCACATATCAAATCGTCTCTAAAAATTCTGAAAATTTTACAGTAAATAGATCTAAGCCTTAGAAACTTTTTTCATGTTTTAAGTTTTTCCATTTGAAGTCGTTTTAAGGTTCAGAAATATTAATCAAAACTGTTGCGCCGGTAGAAAACATTCAATGACAGATTTACGCAAGATTCGATTCAAGCTTTTAGGTTTCGTGTTTTAATTACTCCCAAAACCATGTAAGTATTAACTTACAGATTTGTAGATATCCGGGATCGTCTATTTCGAAGGCGTGGCTTCCAGTCCTCCGTCTATCCTCTCCGTTCGTCGGGTTCTACGTTCTAGATCCGATTCGGGGCGTAGAAAGAAAAATAAGAAGATTAGGATTCGTTTTGAATCAAACGTAAGAGACGAATGGATCGGAACTTACCACAACGTCTAGGAGACTCTGATTTTCGTCCAAATCAGTCTCGCCTTGGTCTCGTGCCTCCGACGACTCCGGAATTAGGGTTTCGGGCGTATAGAGAGTTGTAGGGTTTTGGAAAAGTATTCGGAGCTTTTAGGAGGTCTTATTTATAGTTAAACAAGCCCTAGGGACGCCCAAGGTTTGCCCTAGGAGTCTTGAGCCGAATGGTATTCAACCGAAGTCGGAAAATCCGGATTCGGGCGAGAAAATCTCGCACGGGCGAATCTGTCCGACGGCGCGGCCGTGGCGCGCCCATCCCTCTTTGACCGCGCGGCCACCGTGCCGAACTCGCCTGGACTTCGGTCCGGGCGGGTCGTGCGATCCGTCGTGCTTTTCCTCCTCTCTTTCGGATTTCTATCCCTCTATGCTCCCGAATTCTGAGTTCCGGGGTATCTCCGGGTTTCTACTTTTTCTCTAAATTTTACTCGGGTCTAATTGGATGTTGGACTCGAATTCTCGAGTTCATTGGTGTCGGGTTTCGGTGTACAATTTACTTATCCTTAATCAATTCTTTTTATTGAATTAAATTCCTTTAATTCCTTTTTAAGTAAAATCTCATTTCTCATTTCCTTATCCTTATTTATTTATTTATTTATTTATGGTATTTATTGTATTTATTGTTTATTTATTTAATTATTGTTTTATTTTATGATGGAAAATTCTCGGGTATTACACTAACGATTTTATTGCTCCTTTTAGTGGGCTGAGAGTAAAAGATAACTCTCTTTCCCCTACTTTTCGACAGGGTGATCTTTTGTTTCTGGCATTCGATCACCGCTTTATAGTGGGTTAACCGGTCCATCCCCAGTATAATGTCAAAGTCCCTTAAGTTAAATTCTACTAAGTTTGCGAAGAATTCTACGTTCTTGATCACTATAGGAATTCTGTTATATCGTTTAGAGCAAGCTACTACTTCTCCTGAAGGCAATTGAATTCCTAAGCTAATTATCTCGAACTTAGGTAGATCTAACTCAGGCACTATTCTTGATGCTATGATTGAGCAACTAGCTCCAGAATCAAATAAGACTCTAAGGGGTGTATTCAAGACAAGAAATGTACCTGCCATCACTTCTCCATGTGCGGGCACGTCCGCTTGGTTAACCACGTTAAGCCTCCCCATAGGGCATCCTGGATTGCCCTGCTGATTCTGATTCGGCTGCTGGTTTGGCTGCTGATTTTGGTTCTGAGGTGGTGGAGGACGTTGGTTCTGGTTCTGATTTGGCGGCCAATACTGATTCTGAGGGGGTCTATACCCCTGGTTGTTGCCGTTCCGCCCGTTTTGGTTCTAAGGCTGTTCCGGCCCCGTAACCAAATCTTCCCTCTTTGCTATGTTCTCCATCCTTGTTCGGCACTCTCGACGCATGTGGCCCATTCGACCACACCGAAAGCAGGCGCCCTGCTGAGGGCATCCCCTCGCCAGATGGGGTCGTCCACATCTCGGACAGGGTGGTACCGGACCCTCCTGGTTAAATCTTCTTCCATTATTCGATTGTTGTGGCCTATTCGGCCCTCATCGCTGCTCATTCCTTCCCGTATTGTTTTCGCCTCTCGCGTCCCGGTTCCTTTTGTCTTGGGGACCCCGGCTGGACTCCCCACTCACTCTCCTTTTCAATTGTTGTACTCGCGCCACTGCCACAGCGCAGTCGTACATGCCTTGCAGGTCGGGGTAGTGCACCCCCGCGATCACCTCGCGAACTGCCAGGTTCAGTCCCATCTCGAATTTCTGAGCTTTCTCCACGTCCGTGGGTACTAATCTTGGTGCAAACCTCACCAGCTCCTTGAACCGAGTATAGTATTCTTGTACGGTCTGGCCTCCTTGCTTCAACGACAGAAATTCTTCGTACATCGCTGCTTTGGTACTCAGGGGATAGAATCTATCCCTGAGCAGCTCCATCATTTCCGCCCAAGAATAGGGCTCGTCATCTTCAGTCAGCTTCGCTTGCGTCGCCTGCCACCAGTCATCCGCTTCACCTCCCAAGTAGTACGAGGCAACGTGCACTCTCTCTCCTTCCGGACACTTGACCGCGCCCAGCAGCTTGTCAAAGGTCCGGATCCATTCCTCCAGTTTTGCTGGATCCTCCTCACCAGCGTAGTGGGGTGACTGGTAGGGATTCACCATTGCCAGATAGTTGGGGCGAGCTTGGGGCGGAGGTACCGTCACAGCTTGACCCTGATTTAATTGTGCGTTCTCTAGCGCAATCAAGACCTCCTCTATCGTCCGAAGACGATCACCCACATTGTGTAGTGAGGGTTTGGACTTGGCGTTCGAGTTGGTTTATGCGGTGGTGGTCCGCCTCTCTTAAGTTGCCCATGTGGTGCAGATTTGCCTTCAATTGAGCTATGCGATGTTTCATTTGTTCTATGGTTTGTTGGGAGTCAAAGTGAGCATTCATCATTTTGATTAACAAGTTCATCATATCTTGACTAGCCATCTAGCGCAAGGAAAAGATCTAAGTTAGAACGTATCACGTTTCTAAGTTCTCTAAGTTCAGGCAATGCTGTATGCACATGCAAATAATGATTTCCCCCCAAAAATAATTCATGCACTATGTATATATATATTTTCGAAGTTCCATGGGTTTTAAAAGTAAAAATTCATTCCATGGAATTAATGCTTTAAAAATTTAAAATAATAGTTAAAATCCTTGAACCTCTATATTGGGTCAAAAATAATTATCATTTGGGCTAAAAAATAATTTGGGCTAGGAGATTTTAAAATAATAATTTAAAAATAATCATAGTTTAAAAATAATAATGGTTTAAAAATAATAGTTTAAAAATATCCGGGCTCTGATACCAACTTATAACACCCCGGTTTTTTGTCACCCAGGTCGGGATGTCACCGCAACACCTCCCTAGCAAGACACGGTTTCTCCGAGCTTACTAAAGAGATGCAAGGCTAGGTATTGCAGCATTTAAAATATTTAAAACAATTAAAATAGCCCATACAATATAAATTCAAAAATAATATTATAATGCAGTGGAAAAATAATATCTAAGTATAAGTGTTGCAGCGGAAGATGTAAATAGGGCCAACACGGCCAAAACACGGGTTAAACTGGCCTGTTCATACTATAGTCTAATGCAAAATTTAAAAGTAAAGTGTTCCCAAAAATCCCGTGCATGTACGTGCTCAAGTATAATCCACATGCTCTGTAGGAAAAAGAAAGAAATGGTTTTGGGTCAGCACAACTTGCTGAGTAAGTTAACACATACATGATCGTGAGGTTTCAAAGCCATTAATAAATATTTAAATAAAAGCATGATCATAAATCATAAATAATTTAATTTAATTAACTAAGTAACTTGCATAATGAATTCATGGATTCTAACTAATAATACATTTAGCATAATTTAAATAAAAGCCATAATTAATTTAAATAAAGCACTAAATAATTTAAATTGATCATAAATAAATATTTTTAATTATCCCCATTACACCCAAGATTTAGTATTTCAAGTATTCCACGATTGCATCGCAATCTCGTCAAGTTTAGCCGGTAGCCCGGCTGCCGCAGCCGTATCCGCCATACCCAGTACCACTCCGGAGCCTCGGGAAACCCATATGGATATTCTCGAGAGTATAGGCCATATATCTCATGCCGTTTTGGCAGCATAACTCAAATTTCGCGCAGGGTCACCATCGTCCATAAAGGCATGAAGTGAATCATTAGGAGGGCACCCTGCAGAGAACTAACCCCCTAATTTTAATTGATCAAGTTTGTAAGGGGATTTTTCAAAAGTTCTGATTCCATGTATTTATTTCAAAAAGAGATTTCTACTCGTTTAAACCTTAAAGGCTAATTTCACCGTTTCAACAAGATTTTCAAGATTTGAATTTGTCAAAACCACTGTTTACTCCAAAATTAAAAAAAAATCAGTTTTATATCCGAAAAATCTGACCAGTGACTCGAAAACTCAGAGACGAACAAGTTTTGTGTTTTAAGTTTTTCGATCCGAGTTACGGAAATAAGAAAACAACGTAGATTTTCATCAGGATATTACTCTGTCCGAATTTCTACATAGCTGTTTCGAAATTTTGAGATCTACCCTAGCAAACTAACTCCAAATTTCATGAAATTTTACAGGGAGATACTTAAGACATATATCTACAAGTTTCATGTTCAATAAAAGTTTTAATTCAACCTATATCTATTGTCAAAAATGCCTACAAGTTCGGACTAAAGTTCTGTCAAGATTTCAAGATCTAAATTTAGAACAGTTCGATTTGGAGTCGATTTCAGATATGAAAACTTAATGAAAAATTATGAAATTTTATAGAATGTAGATCTATGTCTGAGGAACGTTTTTTGTGTTTTATGTTTTCTCGTTCGATCAGTTTTATGGGTTCGGAAAAATCGTGCAAAAATGCTGCGCCGTAGAGATTTTCGTTGTGACAGATTTTAAGTTCTTCAGTTAAATCTTTAGATTAGGTGTATTTTAAATTCTCCCAAAACCACGTAAGCGTTAACTTACAGATTTATGGTCGTTCCGGCTCGTCGATTCGAAGGCGTGGCTTCCAGTCCACCGTTTGTCTCCTTGATTCGCCGGGTTCTTCGTTCTAGATCCGGATCGGGGTGTAGAATGGAAAAAGGATGAAGTTAGGATTCGTTTTCGAATCAAGAATGGAAAAGAATCGGACCAGAGCTTACCACAACAACAAGGCCTCCAGAATTTCATCCAAGTCAGCCTCCCCCCTTGCCTTCGTGCCTCCGACGACTCCGGGATTAGGGTTTGATGTGTAGAGATTTTTCGTAGGGTTTGAAAAGTGTTCGGGGTTGAGTAAGGTGCTTATTTATAGATGTAAAGGACCTAAAGGACGTCCAAAGTCTGCCCTAGTAAGCCTTGATCCGCAAGGTGAGCAACCGAAGTCGAAAAATCCGGATTCGGGTGAGAAAATCTCGCATGTGTTGTTACTGCCCGACGGCGCGGGCTTGGCGCGCCGTTTAGGGGAAAACCCGCGCGGTCACCGCTTGGACTTCGGTCCGGGTGTGTCTTGCGATCCGTCGAGCCTTTCATCCTCTCTTTTGGACTTCTATTCCTCTATGTTCTCGGATTCCGATTTCCGGGGTATTTCCGGACTCCAATTTCCTATCTAAAATTTTACTCGGGTCTAGATTTGATATTGGCCTCGAATTCTCGAGTTCATTGGTGTCGGGTTCCCGTGTACAATTTATTTGGTTAAATTATCTTTGGTTTTACGGGTATTGGAAATTTAATTCTTTCTTAAATTAAATTCCATTTCTCATTTCCTTATCTATGTAATATATTTATTTATTTACTATATTTATTTATTGTTATTGTTTTATTTATTATTTATTTATTTATTTATTTTATGTTGCAAAATTCTCGGGTATTACATCTGCTTCTTCAATAGTCATCATCTCCTTAAATCGCTCGCAATAGGCTTCCTCTCATTCCCCGGAATTTTTATGGAGGATAGGACCAAAGCCACAAATTTTCTTTTATCCCTCACACAACCATCAAAATGATTGATAAGAGATATCACATCATCATCATCTTCCCACCAATTTACGCGACGCACTTCAATCATTCTGAATGCGTGCACAGATATAACAGAATTTACTGCATCCTAGAAATACATATGTCATCTTTGCACAATGAAATATATTAGGATGGGATGGAAATGAGGAATTCCATTGGGCCAAGAGATATGTTACTTGGATAATTATTTTTAAGCCATTTCACCTACTTCAACGACTCAGTTGAGTTTTGGCACAGCTAAAGATATGTCCTTCGACATATCAAGTTTTGCCAAGAACCTTTTTTACAGTAGAGAAAGCCCCCTCCAAATTACTTGTCAAATCCAAAAAACTCCTAACAAAATTCTATAGCATAATTAAATATTAATTTTCAGTATGACTTATGTCCGATGATTGTTAGACAAACTAATCTGATGTACATAAATGCAGAAACCTGAATGTAATACTTGTGTTTGACATTATACTAATCTTTCACAATAACTTTGATATTTAGAAATTAATTAGTCAAGCTCTTTATCCCGTTTCATCAGTTGTTGTTTCCTTTCTCTATGAGGCGCTTCAAAAGATCACCTCTTGATAACAAGGGCACCTGATTTGGTTTGCCATTGTGGAAGTGCAGTTTATCCGTGAAACAGGTACCACAATTCCAGTCATTGCAGGTTATGGAGAGCGGAATGTTTTGGTGTTGTATCCAATTTTGCCATTGCAATCACAGTGAAATTCAGTCAAGTTTGGGCGCATTATTATAATTTCGGACCCATAATCGGTTTGATCCTTTTCTGATAGACTCCCTTGAGGAGAAAAAGGTCCTTGGCACACCAGTAGCCAAACATTGGCACGCCCAGAGGGACTCACATTCACAATGGCAGCTGATCCACATGCAACTCGGCAATCAACACGGCAGCGAGAACTGATTTGCCGCCGATTCATTAAGAACGTACAGCAGATCCAGGCGAATTCCCTCTGGGATTCCCAGGACCATCCAATTTCAACACTCAGGAGTTTCCGCATGATGACCTAACCCCGCGGTTCCGCGATCACGTTCAGTTTATGGTAGAAGCGGTGGTTACAAATTCTGTTCGGCAGATAGAGGGGAATATATTGGCGGCTATGCCAGTGATGTTTAGAGCCTAACTAGCGAGGAACATGTACCCGTATGGGACACAGAACGTACAGGCGACTCAGAATCCACCTCCATTTATTCCGAATCCACCGCCTGTGGTTCGAAATCCTCATTATTTCCAACAGCAGGCCTATCGGCCGCTTGGAGGGCAAGGACCACGTCCTTATGCTCCTCCGCAACAACCAAGGCATGAGCAGAATTATCAACCGCAACCGCCTGCTCCAGTGGTACAACAGCAATATCCACCACTTCAGTAAACTCAGCCGCAGTTGGTTGATAGGGAGCTCATAGCAGAAATTATTCATACCCAGTTTAGAAACCTCATCGGCTAGGAAAATTGGCCGATGTACAGGAAGCCTTATCCTGACTATATAGAAGAGCAATATCCATTGCCAAGAAGAGTAGAGGTTCCTAATTTCAATACGTTCTCAGGAGAACTCGGCCGATCGACCATAGAGCATATCAGCCGATTCACGGCTCAGTGCACCAGGATAGCGCAGAACAACTTCCATAAGTTGATTTTGTTTAGTTTGTCGCTTACTGGTCCAGCATTTGAATGGTACATTAATTTGCCTCCAGGATCGGTTAACACTTGGGCCAAAATGTAACGGTTATTTCATAACCGATTCTACAACACCAGTCCTGAGGTGTCAGTGGTAGATCTAACCTCTACCGAGCAGAAAGCAGGAGAAACAGTCAATGAGTTCTTAGAGAGATTTTACGCTATCAAGGCTCAAATGAAGACAATGCTTCCAGAGCACGAATATATCCAGATCGTGAAGCAAAATCTGAAGATTGCCATCAAGGATAGTTGATGGTTACAAGACCGAGAACCATGGCCGAACTGACGGCCGGAGCTATAAGGATGGAGACTTATCTGGCGGAACAAGCGGCTTTTAAGTCAAGCCAAAGCCAAAGCGGAAGATCGCAACCTATCTAGTCGGCTGCATCATTTGCAGAATCACTGGACAGGTGTGAGGTTGGAGAAGATTTTAACATGGACGATGTTCCTGCCTTAGCCGAAGTTGCAAGGGTCGAGTTGGTAATCAAAAAGCCTATGACTTGTCCAGCTGTTCGGCCAGTGAGAGGCAAGGAAAAGGAGGGTGAAGTCAGAGACGAGTCTCAGAGATTCTATTCTTTTGATTTATCTCAGATGGATGAGATCTTTGATTACTGCCTGAAGAATGGATTGTTTGAGTTTAAAGGGAATCATCCACAGCCGACTAAAGAACAAATGGAGGCTGGGTGGTGCAGATTTCATGGATCGGTGACACATTCTATGGCGGTCTGTGGACATTTCAGAAAGATGAACCAGAAGCATGTTAATGACGGGAAGTTGAAATTCCCACACAGGCTAATGGCAGTAGATAAGAATCCGTTTCCTGTTGCTAACATGGTAATGGTACACCCCGATCAAAACAAGTCTGTTCATGATCGCCTAGGGGACCAACCATCATCCAGCAAAGGTTCAGCGCATGATCGGCTAGGAGTTCAGCCATCTGTTCAGAAAAATGCATGAGTTTGGAGACGATTAGGATCTCCACATAAGGAAAAAGAGAAGGTCCCGAATGTCTTTGACCGATTGGGAGACTATGAGGTCAAAAAATGGATCAAGCGGTCGGAAGGAACAGGGAAGTCAGAATTCAAGGAGGAAAGAGAAAAGCCAACTTTGAAGATAATTACCAATGGTTGAGATTCGGAGATGAAGTTAACAGCCGATAAAAGGAATGGAAAGACTATAATACGGATTACAGTCCCTGAAGATGCTGTATCTCCGGAGATGAAGAAATTTAGAAGGCCGCCGGCCAATACTCAGGTAGGCCAATGGGTCCAAAATTCCCCAAATCAGAGGCATTTCGGCCATAGCCGATTCGGAGCCTCAGCTTGGACGGAAAAAGATGAGAGTGTCCCAAAAGGGAAGGGGTCAAACGAAGAATGCAGCGGTTGAAAGCAGCCATGATATATGAGGAAGAGTACAAAATGATGCACATGGAAAAAGACTTCCCGAACGATTGTTCTTCGTCTGAAGGAAGGATTCTGAATAAGGTGTTTTCGGCCCGTTTGAACACAGCCGAAAGTAGAAGAGAGAGAAACTGTGAGCCGAAAGGTGATCAGGATCGTCTGAAGAATAAAATGGAATTTCGGCCGAAAGAAAGTGTGCTTGGGGCCGATAGTGATCATGTGATAATGGCCAGAAATGACCATTATTTTCAATTCATTTCCGTGTCTAAAACGGGCATTTGATCGCATTCCGGTCTTATATTAAATAAGAAAGCAGTTGAATTGGACTGATTTATGCATAATTGTAAAAATAATAAGCTGGTATGAAAAATGCATAAATATGTAATTTTATTACACATTTATGTTGGAAAAATCCAAAAACATGAGAAAAAGAAAAGAAAAGAAAAAGGAATGAAAAAGATGGGCAAAAGAATAAAACAAGCTCACAAAATACAAAAAGATGGGGAAAAGAAAGAAAAGCCCACAAATTGCAGTTTTGGCCCAACTTGGCGGTGTCCAGGAATACCCTGTCGCTAGACACTCCTGTCGCGGAACATGGCCTAGCGACAGGGGGAAGTTTAGCGCCACAAGCACAGAAGAAGGAGGAAGCCAGTCCAGAAAGACTGTGTCGCCAGGCCCCTGTCGCGGAGCATGGCCTAGCGACACAGGAGGAGTCCCGCGCCACCAGCATCGAAGCTGAAGAAGAAACTGTCCCTAGACCCCTGTCGCTAGCCCCGTGGCGCGATCCATGGTCGCGCGACAGGAGTATGGCTAGCGACACAGAATTGAGGACCAGACCCAGTCGTGAAGCTTTGCAGCATAAGGCCTCAGTTCGCGCCACATCGCGTGATCCGCGACATGGCTGAGATGTGTGTGATGTCTTGCGACACGGGCCTCAGATCAAGGCCCATGGGCCTAGGGTTTCACCTCTATAAATATGTAGTGATCCCTATGTGCTCCAGAGTTAGAAATTCATTCTTGAAGACAGATTGAAGAGCTCAGTTTTTAGGTAGTTCTTAGCTTAGTTTTATTTTTTTGTATTATTTAAATTCCTGCCCTAATTTAGCTTAGCTAGTTGTTTATTTTCTTGTGTTTTCCTTATTTCATCAGTTTAGTTAGCCACTTTCCACCATGTTTTCTTGTTCTAAACCCTTGTTTTAGGGTTTGAAATACCCCAAATCATGGGTATTATCAAACCCATCTTATAAAATGGGAAGTTAATCTGGAAATGTGTCCCAAAAATATGAAATGGGTGTTATTAACCCATGGATTTTTATTGCTTTCATTTTATTTGGGTCATTTGACCTCTATTGCTCCTACTATTGCTTACTGCTTCTTTATTTTTGGATGATGGTGCATGCTTATGCGAGGTTGAACCCTAGATTAGGTTTTGCTTTATTTTAAATACTGTTTTAGGTAGATTTATTTCTGTTTCAGCATGTTCTTGCAATTTTCAAATTCTGTTTGGTTATTTTAGCTTAGAATAGCTTTTTAATCTGAAATAGGGTGAGATCTTGTTGTTTGCATGCCACTGTTCACTTTTGCTTTTACTGACTCGTGGCCTGAACCATCAATGTCGCTAACCTCTTCCTGTCGTGTGACCACGTCTAGCGACAGGAAGGCTGTTCCGCGACAGGGGGGTCTAGGGACACCAGTCTTAATGCTCTTGAAAACCCCCAGTCGCTGGGCACTCCTGTCGCGGACCCACGGTTCGCGACACAATCCCCATTTGTGACTGAGGACCAAATTCTTGCATAATTTTTCTGCATGGCCTCTGTCGCGGAACACTCCTGTCGCGGACCCACGGTTCGCGACACACTTTGGTTCCGAGACAGAAAATTATGCCTTGTCAAATTTTGAAAACCCAGTCGCTAGACACCCTGTCGCGGGGCCACGCCTCGCGACACAGTTCCAGACTAGCGACTGGGAACCAAAATACTTTGAAATTTTTTTAGAAAAACCGTGTCGCTAGACATCCTGTCGCGGGGCCACGCCTCGCGACACACTTTTGCCTAAGCGACACAAGGTGAAACTCTGCAAAAATTTCTGAAAACCTGTCGAGGTACCCATGTCGCGGGTCTAGGCTCATGACACAATTTATGGTTTCTCGACAGAATCTCCTCTTCTATTTAATCCTAAAAATTCTGACTTCTTAACCTTTATTATATTGCAAACACTCACATTTTAATCCCACGGATTAAGATGTAATATCCCAGAATTGCAATATAAGGCGTTATGCTGCCAAAATTTTGATTCTCCATTCCCAGTACTTAATTAATTGAACCCTCCAGTCATTAATGATTAATGATTGTAATTAGCAATAATTAAATCACTAATTGTTATGGTTAAAGGATCTTTGTTCAATTGTCACTAAAACATTTTTCTATAAACAAAACCATGATGCCTTAAACAAATAATCCGGACTGTAATTAATTATGGTAGGAGGGATTATTTAAGCCATCAATTATGGATTTATTCCATAACCTTGCATGAGAAACCAATGTCTCTCATACAAGTTCCTCTCTTCATTTTATTTTATTTTCTTTTGTCTTTTGCGTATTGTGTGTAACGATTAGTAAAGAATACATCAGACTAATGTTGGCGGGTATTCCCTCACGGATAACTAGCTCGTATTCTGAGTATTAGTTACTAAGTGTTATTTTGCATGGTCTGGATGGCAGTCAGTGGAAGCCTTGGCGGTTCGTCCATCCGGGATTATAATAGCTGCTCAGCTGACTCCTATCCAGATACAGTTTTATTTTCCTTATCTTAATTTCCAACCCCAAATTCTAATCTGGAGTGTGAATCAGTCAACATCTGTCAATGCTGACTAATGATCATTACAGAAAAGAAGCATGTAGGTTTTTATCAGAATTCACAGATAGTGGAGGCCCAACTGGCATTGACACTGCCATTATAGGGTCTAAGCTGTCTAAATTCGCTCCATCCGAGTAATTGGGAAATTGGACAGTAGATGTTTACAGTCCACCCGGTTATTCTGCCATTATTTTGGTCCTTTGACCACTTCATGTCTGTGTTTCACTTTCGGTCTAGGCCCGCCATTATATTTTGGGTCAATTCATTTTACACTTCATTATATCCTTATGCATGATAATATTATGTACTATTGTGGTCTATAATATTTTGGGATCCTTCCCTTGGACAATAGAAGTCTAGATTTTAAACAGATATTGCATATTAAATTTCCGATAAAAATTCTTTTATAAATCCGGATCTAAGTAAGGGATAAATTCTTCAGTTATGACTAGTTCAAATTCTGTCAAGGGTTGATTTTGGGAAATTAGAAGCAGAGTTAGCGATTAGGTCTCATCTAGACTGAAAGGATCTGTGTTTTAATTGAGAGTCTAGTACCTGTTAGGGAATGGTTTTCAAACTCATTATTTTCCGAAATTGCTGTTTGTTGGGAATCTGAGATTAAATATTACACCGAGATGGGGTCCACTTGGATTCAAATACAGTGTAGTAAATAGTCTTAGAAGAACAACACCCAGGCCTTGGTTATTTTCTAAGATAGGGTTGCGTATTCTTTCAACTGCTATCCTCTTTTGTCAAAGCCTATTTTTGAGTCCTGAGTGAGTGCATCCGGAATGAACTAATTTATTAGTCCATTTCATTAGTTTGTATCTCATAACCACCCGGAAGGAAGTGAACACATGAGCGGTTCACCGAGAGCCGGGAATTCTTGATCCATACCCCTTCATTCTGATGGGGAGCTGTCTTTTACTACCAGGGTCAGACTTTCAAAAACCTCCGAGTGATAGGATTTTAAATGCTTTCTTTATCGCTTTCCTTTAAACACTTTCATTAGAGGTCAATCGGTTGTATTGAGAGTTGTGTAACTGCGACCAGGATTGATAGTTAAGGGATAGTTCAGGCTTGATTAGAATCTTTGGGTGTGACATGGGAGAAGGATAGTAATACTTGGCATGTCAATAAATGATTTGTCAGGTGTTGCTTATCCACCACAGATGAAGTAACATACCCAGGCCAGGGCAGTTATAAATCTGTGGTATCTTAGAATCTGTGGTCTTAAGAACATGTAAACTCATACTGTAAGTACCTGTCTGTTAAAGGGAACGCAGTACTGAGAGCATGAGAATTAGCTATCTGACAGGATTATCCCAAGCAAAGATCTGTGTATTAAAATGGAAGTTTAATTATGCCTTATCTAAATCTTGTCCAATTTATATTCTTTTCTTCCTGTCCCTTCTGTCCACACTGTGAATCAACCTTCATAGCTAGCATAATGTAAATTTTCATTGCTTTTATAGATAGTATTTACCGTGTTCTTAGAATAACTTTACATGTTTTCTAGAATAGAATTTATACGCTTTGTAGAATAGATTTAAATGCTTTCGTAATTTAGTTTAAATTCAGTCAGTAGATGATTAATCACTTTTCAAACCCATTGGAGCAATACGAGTAGAAAATCTAGTAAAACGACGTGGGCCCTGCTTCCATCGCACATCCTCCAGTGAACGATCCGGTCTTACTATAAATTACTGCAATTTTTGACTCCGTGCGCTTTCGGGGGCACAGTTTCTTAACACGAGTAATAAAAACGTGACAACCTATAATATATCCCTAATCCCAACTCCGCCATCATAAATTGGTTTCATTAAATAAAATTGAAAACCAGGAATATGATTTTTCAGAAAATACTCATGTAGAGCGAACTTGTCAAAAGTTTCATGGCAATGATCTTCAAGGCATGAATTTGTCAAAAGTTTCACGCCGGGGAGGTCCATAGCGCCGTTTGAAATCAAAAGTTACCCACATGAGTAATAAAAAGTGAAATATATCCTTAAACCCCTTTCCCACGAATCATAACTCTTTTCATTTAATAAATTTAACCTGGGATATTTTAGAAAAGCTCGTGTGACGAAATTTGTCAAAAGTTTCATGGCGCCGTTGCCGGGGAGGATGCAGCGCCGTTTTATTAGAGAATTACATTCCTCATTGCTCTTAGTTAGCTTATACATATAAATATAAATATTTACCTTCAAAACAAATTCTAACCTGGGGATTGTACTGGTACCATCATTATTGAAGCCGTTGTTCTATGCAAAGGAGGAAGCAGACGCCAGCCGAAATCCCGTACAACGCAGAGATAGAAAAGACAGCTCGACGTCTTAGGGCGGAGACTAAACGAAGACGGGAACGGGAAAGACAGGCACTACTTTCACCAAGCACCAGTAGCGACATATCTGATATGGCAAACCCTGACATTCCTCCAATCATTCCACCCAATCCACCACTTCACAACATCGAGGAAGACCCTGAGGATGCTGATAACGATGATTTGGATGATCCCCCTCCTCAGATCATACAAGGAGGCGGGAACCCACCAAACATTGAACAGCAACACTTCGAGGCACCTCCTCCCAACCCGAATCCTCAAAACCCACCAAATAACCAAAACCACCAAAACTTCCAAAACCAGCAAAATCAGCAGTACCAGAATCCCCATCAGAATCCCCCGAATCCTAATGACTTCAATGATCCTAGGAACTATTATATGCATCAGAACTACTACCCACAGCAATATCAAGGAGGGGTTGAGAACAATCAACAAGCAACAGCCGCTGATTACATGCAGCCAATCTTAGAGCCATATTTGAACATTCCTGGACAAGCTCCATTCTTGGCCAGGAATTTCGAATTAAAGACAGCCCTCATCAATCTTGTTCAGAGCAACCAGTTCGCGGGGGCAAGTCATGAAGATCCCCATGATCATCTGCAGACTTTCCTAGAATTGTGTGATACTATCAAGAACCAGAATGTATCTGCTAACACCATTCGATTAAGACTGTTTCCTTTCTCTCTGACTAGCGGAGCACGAACATGGTACAAATCACTTCCCGTGAATCAGAAGTCCACATGGGAGGACGTGATCAGAAATTTCCTGACGAAATACTTTCCGGAGTCCAAGGTGGATGAATGCCGCTCTAAGATTACGAAATTCAAGATGAAGCCAGATGAGTCCCTGTATGACGCAAAGGAGCAGTTCTTCAACTTGCTCAGGAAATGTCCCCAGCATGGTTTCCATGATTGGGAGAAATTGAGAAAGTTCTACAGTGGTTTGACCCCAGCATGGAAAAACATGCTTGATGCTGCCGGCGGTCAACATCTGCTATACATTCCAATGGATCAAGCATGGGGCAAGATTGAAGCAATGAGTGTAAATAGATCTGTTCTAACTGATGATGTTAATTCCCCTCCCCCTCGTGGTTTGTGTGCTGTAGGTACAGCAGAAAAATCAGATATTGAAAAGCTTCAAGAGCAGGTGGCAGCATTGTCTGTTAATCAGGGAGCTGGGAGCTCTACTCAAGGACAGCAAACAGATGTGATTTGTTGACTGTGTCAAGGTGCTCACGCAACTGATACATGCGAACAGATTTCAGCTGAGAGCTGTAACTATGCAGGGGCCTTCCCAAATAGACACTCAAACTTGTCATACTCAAACAACAATGCCCTCAACTCCCACCTCTTGAACAAACCACAACAGCAGCAATTCAATTCTCAGCAGAACCAAGGATTCAATCAGAACAGGGGACAGAATTTTCAGAACCCAGGTTTCCAACCCCAGATCCAGCAGAGACCCCCTCAAAATTTCCAACAGCCTACCCAGAACTTCCAAAACTTTCAGCCCCAAAACTTCCAGCCTCAATTCATTCCAAACCAAGGCCAATGGAACCAAAACCAAAATCAGAATCAAAATCAAAAGCCTCCTTCAAGACTGGAGAATTTGATGACTGATTTTATCACTAGCCAGAAGGAGATCAATACTCAGCTGCAGGCCTCTATCAGAAATGTGGAGACCCAAGTTACACAGATGGCTAATGAAATGCAAAAAAGGGATAAAGGGACGTTGCCAAGCACTGCAGAAAAGAACCCGCAATGCAAAGCAATAACTTTGAAATCTGGGAAGATACTGGCTGGACCAAGGGGAGCAGATCCTGGAAACACTCATGAGGAAGATGATGATGTTGTTAACAATGCTGATGAGGAAGCAATGGATGAACAGAAGGAAGCCGACCAGCAGACTGACGCTGCAAAAGGAACGACAGAAACAAAAAACGGTAATGGTGAAGGTACAACCTCTAACCATCTACCACCAAAACATGATAACAAAAACAAGTTCATGCCTAGGATTCCTTACCCGGCTAGACTTAAAAATAAGCAACAAGATCTGAAGTTTGAAAAATTTCTGAAAAGACTGCGGGAAGTTGAGATTACCATTCCTTTGATTGAAATGATTTCTGAAATGCCAGTCTATGCTAAGTTCTTGAA